>CM068371.1:486955861-487518361 GCA_034769895.1 Magicicada septendecula | reverse complement strand
CGCACTGCAAGATGATAGAAAAGAATTTTTTACACCAGCAAATAATTTTGTTACTATCAAGTGTTATACAGTATACTATTCTAAAGACCAGATTTCAGAGAATAATATTTGACCAAAACACAAAAATGCGCAAATTTTTTTTCCTTTGGAGTGCTCTTAATTGTTCAGCACTTCCCTGTCTTTGTGAAGTAATCAGATTGCGCCGTTACGTCGGTAAAATGAGACTACCGCTTAGTGTCCGCGTTCCGTCGTTTCACCGCAAATATTAGTCATCGACCGCAGGTATTCCCGTCGACCGTAATCAGCTGGCCCATCCGGTCGTCGTCATTCTGCTCTCGGTATAACCGTTTTTAATGATGTTTATAAACATGTCAACAACGTATTTTACGAGACAATAAAATAATTACTACTGATAATAGTTGCTTTGATCAGCTGTCATTGGCCATGGCAGAATTACATACCAAAATAGCAATTATGGATAAAAATTAATATGGAAAAGGGTCAGACATTGTTATTTTACGGGCTGCGACAAAAGTCATCAGTATGGAGCATGACGATGATGATACTGTTACGATGGTCTCACCCATCGTCGTATGGAGCAGTAGAAACAAAATACAGACACCAATGAAGTCAGTAATTACCAACTTTAATTAGTCCCAAATTACAATTTGTAATCGACAAGGTACTCTCATACAGTTATTATTGGGTCCTTCAGTATTTCGATTAGTTTGTACACTCCCCACTTATACCCGTGGTGCGTGTGTTACGGACTCTTTCACAGGTATATGGAACCTACAGTTTAACGCCGGATCCGAACGGCATATTTCGGGAGGGTTTATAATAGGCAGGATACCTCTCGCTGGTTTTCCATCGCCTTGCGAGGAGGAAAGGTCGTGTCTAGATCAGATGGCCCCGGCCGAAATTCTCATACATTAATTCAAGTTAAATTTGTCCAGACACAATAATAATGTTACCTTTAGGAATTGCACACTAAGATATAATAGAATAGCCACTTTCCAACAATCACTCGCTGAAGAAATCGCACACCGTAACTGACCGACAAAGGCGGCCTCTGTTGCTTATATATAACAAGCAGAAGTACCAGGAATAATTTGCCATTCTCCTGGCAGCGTGCCAGCATAATTTACGCAATTAAAAGTGCTTTGCAACTGTCTGGAAGCTACTTAATTTGGCGGAATTGACAGACGCCACTTGCTGGGCTAGTCGAGAAGCGTGTAGTACGACACTCCCGTCCTTTCGAAAAAGTTTCGTAACTGTTGTAGCAATACAATAACTTAGTCACACAGTTACAAGTTAGTATTTGGTTGTCTTGTCTTCATCTTCTCTTGTGGGCCGTTTTAAATTCAAAACTATTAGTCGCATGTAAGAAACGACATGTATGTCAGTAAATCATCTTGGGTATGTACTGTACAGAGTCAAACGATTAAGCTTGAGTGGTGACAACGTACAGCACACAACAGTTAACTCAACACTGTCGCTGCACTAAGATAGCGTACATAATGACACGCTAATTGTAGTCATTTCCTTAACCAGATGTTCCCAACATCCGCGGTACGCTCATTACATACGTTGTGGCATCGATAACGCTACGCTGAGCCCATGAATGCCTTCCGCACAGACGCTAATGAGCCCTCTTGGTGTCACTGTTTGTGTCGTCGCCAGTTTGAGGAAGGAAAGAAAGCTTCACGACCTGAGAGCGCCACAAGAAATTTTTGTGACTGAGTTTTACGCATGACAGTGTAATACAATAAGCAAGCCCCTCTAATAATAGGCCGATGAAGAATTATCATTATTCTGGTTGTACAATGTTTACACATTTTCTGGAACCAAAGATTACAGAAGTGATTAAATTCTCATCTTCCACTGCTGCTTGTCCACCCAAAGATCTTCTGCAATATCTCGTTCTCTCAATATAGTCTGAATTTCTTGTATCCAGATGATTGGTGGTTTTCCCTTTCCTTCTTCCTGGTGGGGTTCATTCCGTAACTCTCATTGGCAATCTTTCCTGTGTCATTCCTTTCGTGTATCCATACCATTAATTTGTTTTGTTTGAATTAAATCAACAATTAAATTTTTTGCATTCATTCTGTTCTTAATGATTTTGTTTTTGTTTCTAATTTTCTCACGTCTGGATACTCTTGCTGAACGTCTCCAAACGTCCATCTCTGCTGTCATTAATTTAGTTCACGCGGGTTTATTGGTAGTCCAAACGTCTGACACTTCTAATAATGGTTTTGAATATTGTGATTTTAGTTTTTGCTGTCATTTTCTTATCCCACAGAATTCCATTTAATGTAGATATACCCATCTTTCACAAATTAATTCTTGATTATTTTTCTTTGTCTTGCTACCCACTGGCCGTAATTTTAATCCCTTAATACTTGTATTCCTCTGTATATGAAATCTTCCCCATGTCTTCCTCCAATGTAAGAAACGACAGACGCTACATTGCTGAAGGTCTGGGTCTTGATGAAGGTCACCTATTGCCACGAATTTTTTTTATTCATATTTCCCTTTTTTCCCATTTCTGATATTCCTGTATCAATTTTCTAGTCATGTACTCTATGTCTTCAAAATCTCAAGCCAAAAGTAATTGGTGATCAGCAAACTGTAATGAATAAACTGTATCATCATCAAGTGGAATTCCCATGTTCCTGCACATTTGTTTCCAAGTGTCTATTGATTCCTCCGTATAGATTTTGAAAAGCGTGGGTGATAACATCCCTGGCGAAAACCTTTGATCACTTGAGACCCTGATGACAAATTCTTTCCTATTTTTATTATCGATATTGAATTTTTATAAAGAATAAAAATGTAATTATACTTAACGGTTGAAAGCAGTTTTATAGAAGATCAATGTGAGACTATGTTGTCATTTGGCAATAAGCACCATGAAACAACACCAGAAAATAAATCAGATGTAGTTGAACGTCCGAAACAACAGTAAAGCATGGCTCATTAACCTGTCCATCCAGCTGGTCTTAGTATCAGTAAAGGTAAGTAAATATGTTCCACGGGCCGGTGAATACAAGACATTTACACTACCGATAATGACAACTATAGGGTTTTGTAAGCAGAAACCTGGAAACAGTTTACGCTAAGCTACAGTTGAACAAATAGTGTAAAACGTATGCAGTTCAAAGATAAGTCAGTTTGAGGAGGTTTAAATAATATACAAACTGTTCTATAGATCCGGCAGCATACAATAATCAATTTTACTAGCTGACAAAAAGAAAATAATAATAGTCATCATAGATTGGTGATTTTTCAACAAACATTTTTTTTTAGGGGTCCGAAAGGGGGTGGCGCACATTTGCTTTCATTGAAGAGAAATGCACTAGCCTCTTCACCCCAACTCCACTCTTCATCCACTCCAAGGTTGTGGTAGCCATCCTTTCGGAGGAGTGAATCGGTAAGCAAACGAGAGATGGGGGTATTTTTGGGTCAGCCTGGGGGTATCCTGGGTCCTGGTCTGGCAGGATGGTCGACATCGCCACCAGGATGTGCATCTAGTGTGGAGGCGGAGGAGCCTAAAGTAGGCCAACGGCTGCACACATGGGCTAAGTTAGTTGGTCTACTGCGACCGGGCAGAGAGAGCTCGTCAGCTGAGGTGAAAGCAACTCTCTAGGGGAAGAGCAGCCCGAAATCAAAGTTCCTGGTCCTCCAGGTTGGGGGCTTTAGAGCAGGCCAGTAACCTGATTAGGTAAAAATATAAGTACTCACAGAACTCATACGAGCCTCGGAAATGGAAGGAAGACGTCAGTAGACCGAGGAGGAGATGGGTTCCGGAACAGTTCTAAGGCTTAGTCCTTGTAGTGATGATGATGATGATGACATTTTTTTTATTTAGCGTCTAATAAAAAGTATTTCTTTTTGTTTATTCCTTATTCCTTGTATATTCCATTCAGCTATATTCAATGTCCATTTTCTTTGCTTTGTCCGTGTACCGTTTAAACCGTTAAGTTGATTCCGAGGCTTGTCACAAGGTTGTTTAGCATATGAGTCTTTTGTGGATAATGAGGTGCTGGCCCATTGCTCCAACCCCCACTCTAGGAGGACCAGGATTTTCTGTTAGGGTTTACACCCTTAGCCGATGTGTTCCAGTTAATTATAGGCGCCGGAAACTCGCCTTTAACCCTCTCTCCTGTGCTACATAATGTACATTGTACACCCATTGCACGCCATGTACCCAGGGGTTACGCGACTATAAATTATTATAATCTTCGCGGACGTGAGAGTCGGATTTGTTGGCAGAGCTGAGTTCGATTCCTCAAACGTTTGACTCATTCGTCAAAACATCAGCAGGCATTTCTCAGAATTTTAGTAATCTCACAGTTGCTATATAGAGCCTCACTGTTATGAAAGGCTTTGGAATCCTTAGAAGTATAGAACATGCTAATACAAG
This sequence comes from Magicicada septendecula, assembly GCA_034769895.1. Lineage (NCBI taxonomy): Eukaryota > Metazoa > Arthropoda > Insecta > Hemiptera > Cicadidae > Magicicada > Magicicada septendecula. Next base: position 487,513,935 of record CM068371.1, on the reverse strand, counting down.
CAATAAAGGACCTGTATAAGGAATCACCAACCGAGTAAAAAACGGTAGTAACTACACAGACCTCTTCAAAGTCACAAAAGGATTAAGACAGGGATGTAGCCTTTCCCGAACTCTATTTTAATTATATCTAGACAAAGCCCTGGAAAAATGGTCAACGAAAGTTAGAGGATTGGGGTTGCAAGTGGGAGAGGGAAAACGATTTAACTTATGTTTCGCTGATGATCAAGTTGTCGTAGCTGAGGATCCGGATGATCTTAGTTACATGATAAGGAGATTACAAGAAGAATAGCAGCTCGCAGGTCTCGTGATAAACATGAATAAGTCTGAGTACATAATACTCGGTAATGATGCTTAAGATAATCTCGATTTAGGAAATATCACCATAAAAGAAGTTAGCACGTGTTTAATATTTGGGAGTCACACTTAGTAAACAAGGAAATAGCTGCGATAAAATAAAATAACGATTAAACAAAGGGAAAAAAGGAATATGATCGTTGAACTCTTTTTTATGGGATAAATCAATCACAAGAGACACAAAAAACAGATTGTATAAGAGCATCTTCCTAAATATAGTCACATCTGGAACCGAAACATGGGATATGACAAGGAAAAACCGAAAAAAACTCTTAGCTACCGAAATGGATTATTTAAGACCCAGTTGTAGAAAATCGAATCTGGAAAGAATCGGAAATGAAACAATTAGAGTATGAACATGACGAAGAACATAATGGACGAGATTGAAAAAAACAACTAGTAGGTTTGGACACACAAAAAGAATGCCAGGTGGCACAAGAGAATTTTAGAGTGGATACCATATGAGAGGAAGAAAAGAGGAAGGCCACGAAGAAGTTGGCGAGAGGGTGTAGATGAAGGTATGAAGCTTAGAAGCCTGGAAGAAGACATGTGCTATAATAGAAGAGAATGGAAACTAGAAATCCGTTATATACAGTATATAAAGTATAGCGTTCGACTGACTCCAAACAATAATAAAAATAATTTTTGTGTTTTGAGGTGGGGTATTGCATTTACTCATGCAGTGTGAGACCCCCATTACAAACATGGCAGGCAACCCACTAAAACCCCTCCTGTAGCAATCTAGACCTAGCGTGTGACTGTTATCACGCTACTTCAGTGTCGGTCCAGGTCTGTCTTCCTCGCCCGAAGCATGCCTGGTTACACTGTTCTAGCATAGCTCTGATAGTGTGATGGGAGCCACAATGCCGATCTCTGTCACCCGGGATTATTTTCTTACGGTCTACCTTTCACAAATTGTAAAAATTGAATTTACAAAATAGAATGTCCAGATTGCTACAAATTTTACGTAAGCCAGACGAAGAAAAAACTGTCCGAGAGATTCATTCAACATTGCAATGCGTTTCTAAAACCCAATATTTACAAATCTAATTTAGCCATATACTGTTTAAGCAATAAACATAAATTTCCAGACATTGAAAATGTCAAATTAATTAACAACGTACAAAAAGTAACAAAATGATGTATCTGGGAAATTCAGAATATTTACAAACACAATAATAATAATCTAATAATTGAAGAACAGATTTAAAAAAACAAAATAAGACGACTTATTTAAAATCATAAATTTATTAGAATAATAAAATAAAACATTAAATATATAATAAAAACCAGAGTACATAAACATTACAACAACGGAAAATAGAATCGAAGTAAACTCGACTATCGATTAACTATATTGTAAGCGAAATGTTCAATTATAATTCAAACAAATCTCTGAATATACAGAATGATCTCTGTGATACGTGTGTAAGGTGAAAAATAAATCTATTAGCAGTAGGCCTATATTTATTTGAAGATATTGAATTTAAAAAAAGTATGCTCCGCGTCATCCACGACCCCCGGAACAGTGAATCCATTCCTGTGCTAAGGTCATACACACCTTGAGAAGCTACGATTGGAAATATCCGTCACTTCTTAGAAAATGCGTCTGGCAGGTTGTGACCCTTTGCGACCCCCCTCCCCACCTATGATTCCGTTCACTCCACGACCTCATGAGCTTGATGATCATCGCAGTATAACAACAACAATACTACTACAAGTATTATTAATAACAATACGTATTAATAAGTAACAATGGGAGAGGATGGTAACAGATATATTAGAAAGATACATACTCTAACCTTTACCGCGGAGTAACGATTAAGATCTGGGATAAGGAAGTCGTGTCGCAACATTGTCATTAGCAACTGTTGCATCCGACGCATTAGCGTCTCCATTACGTGTTATCAAGTTCATTATTGTAGACGCGAACGCTAATGAAAGGAAAGTGCAGGCCTAAGTATAATGGTACGCCTTACATTACAGCTCATTAATTACAGCTCATTTATCCAGTTCTCTCGACTTGTGCAGTTAAGAGTTATCGGAGTAAACTTCTGCTTTACCATCACTACTCTGTACAATTTTCTTCGAAACAATAAAACACACACACGCACACTGTCTCAACCATCGTTCCCTACCCTTGAGTTATGATTGCCTCTAGAGTCATCTTTAAGACTCATATTAAATGTTTTACAAAAAAAATATATAAACACTTAGTAATTTTCACAGTTTTTATTTAACTCTGGCAGCTGTTTTAGCTTATTAAGCTATTGTCAAAGAGATCAGTGAACAACTAAACTAAACAAAGAATGTAAGGGTGGTAAACATGTGTTTAGGGTGTGGATCCGGACATGTGTGTGGGACGTGTTTGAAGGAGGAGGGGAGCGAGTGGGAAGGTAAAGTGTCTGTAAAAACTGAATATAATTTGAATGCAAAGTATAAAAAAACTGAATATAATTTGAATGCAAAGTATAAAAATTAACTAAACTAAATAACACCGTTTAATAAAGGGGACTCAGAGAATTCAGTTTCTTTGTTTGTTAAAATGAATTCTGTGTATCCCCTTTATATATTTTTAAAAATACTTTTGTATTAATATGTTTCACCAAGTGCCTAACGAGTCATCAATTAATATCGTTAAATGTTTTAGGTACTGCCATAGTATTGACACGGCAGGGTGACTGCTCCTTACCTCAGTATTATGGTGCGGCAATATGGTCAGACACATTAAAGGTTGAGGCATACAGAAATAAGTTGTATGCTATATATCGACTTAATGCTACCAAATGACTGCCTCACGGCTATAAATAGAAGGTCACATCGTGGCTGTCACATGAAATTTTATGTCACTTTCACATCTTGTAATTAGATCTACAAAGGTGTGTGAGCTCCGTTCGGCAATACAGGCATGTTAAATTGAGTAAAAACAGTTATAAATCAACTGATACGAGGGTCAGTTGAAAAGTTCGCGGAGCCACATCTATAGCTCAGTGGTAGAGCTAAAATCTTACGTGTGCTGCAAGACGTATATTTGGCGTGAACACCTGTTAATTTCCAGATCTATCTGTCAATTTATTCACTTTTTACCAGTTGTTTGAAATTTTCCTGTCACGCATGCTTCTAAAATACCCAAAATCAAACATCGTGTTGTGATAAATTCTCTGTTAAAAACGTTTTAGCGCCAATGGAAAATCAAAACAAAATTATAAACGTGTTAGGAGATGCTGCACCTTCAGAAACAGCGGAAAGTGGAGCACACTCGAGTTTAAACGTGGTCGTACAAGCACTGAAGACTATCCCAGCAGTGGATATGCAAAAGGTGCAACAAGAAATGCCATTATTTAAAAACGTTTATACCGTGTTGGAAGACCACAGATTGAAGAGTGGATGACGTTACTGAAATCATAGGCATTGCATATGTGCGTGTTCATTATACTTTAACTCAAGAACTTGGTGTGAAAAAGCGTTGTACAGATGGCTGCCGCATCTGGAGTGGTTGCATTTTTTTGGGCGTCCAGTGCGACCACGTTTCCAGTGCTCGGACGAAAACGTTTAGACTCAAGTGCCCACTTACAAACCGTTGGTTTTGAAATCGCAGCATCTCCTGACACATTTACAAATTTGTTTTGAATTTCCGTTTGCGCTAAACAATTTTTAACAAAGAATCACACCACAATGTTTTGTCCATTTTTCAAAACACGCATGACAGGTTAAATTTAAACAGCTTCTAAATAATGAATAAATTAATAGATAGATTTGTAAAATAACAGGAGTTTACATAAAATACAAATCTTGCAGCACACGAAATATTTATTTTTACCGATAAGCTACAGATGTTGCTCCGCGAACTTTTCAACTGACCCTCGTAAACAGTGTGAAGAACTGACTTTAGGCATGCTAAAGTCACTTTTAGTGTAGGTAGACTATTGCGTTGTACAGAATATAGTATTTTAATCAAATTGATCTTATGGAGAAGTTAAATTTTGTCTTACACAGCTATAATTTGGGACGAAATACGTTCACGCTTAGCCCGGCCGCACACTGGAGTGAAATTTTTTTAACGACAAAACCGTTTTGATGCATCGTGTTGCAAAGAGTCGCTTCCAGTGTTTAGCGCTTTAAAGATTCTATTAGGAGTAGAGGCATCTGCGACGCTTTGCGACACATTTCTGATGCTCCAGTTGCGGCCGGCCTCAGTATTTGTAAGCGACAGAATGCATGAGGAAGTCTTCAGGCACTGTTCTCACGGCAGATGTTGATTACGGTGAGCCCTTTTTGTAACATGCACGCTGGCATGGATTGCACTATGTGATATTGCTGCTATTTTGATTATAGAATATGAGCAATGGACATTCTAATTGTATATGGAATGTATCCAACAATATTGCCGTATGTTAGCATACAAAGAGACTATATTTTTACGACGGTCTACTGATCGTCGTATGGTGCAGTGAAACACAAAATAAAAGACACCAATTAAGTCACAAATCACCAGCTTTAATTATCACGATTAAACAGTTTGCAATCAACAAAATCGTCTCTTACAACAAATAAAATAAAAATTGTTCACACGCAATAACAATGTCAACGAGTCCCGCACAATTATAAAACACTTCCCTACAATACTTCGAACCGCACTTAAATAAATCGCCACTTAAACAACACTAAGAACCGCTGAATGCCCACATTTATACGCCGCTAAGATTCCAGAATAATCCATAATACGCGTCAACACTTGAGCGTAATTCCTTGCGGCCTTGAACTCAGCGCTCGCGGACCGGTGAGTCTGGAACAATCTCATACTGAGATCACGTACGCACACAACATTACAGCCGGATTCCACTGGAATAGCCGACAAGCAGGTATGAGTTTCTGTAATGTCGTAACAATATGAGTATGAGTATGAGTGGACTACATGAGTAGAGGTTGCAGGCTTGAACATTGTGAAATAGTTAATAAAGAATATTGTGTAAAATGTTAGTCTTAAGTATTATTAGACGTATAAAGCAACTTTAAGTGCAGTAAAATGGTGCGTAAGGATACTTAGCCGCGTGTGTAGTGCGCCTGTCCAAGGGTGCTTAATTAATTTATGGATTTCGTTGTCCATGACGTGTCCGTTACTTAACTAAATATCACTATTGTTTGACGACTCGGAACACTAAGTTTTTTATAAGTAAAATCGTAAAGATTTACCTTACAGCCTAAACCGGCTTTCACCTTTAGAAGGCTTCATCAGAGGCTGCCGTAGGTAGCGCTGTGCGTCTTGTTGTTGGCGACGGGATAGTTTTTCGAAAGATCGATGCTGTGTGTGTGTGTGTGGTGAAATGTGTTCGAATAATGCGTGCGATTTGAATTGTGTCTGTTCGTTTAGGATGTCGTTTTTATTTGTTTTTGTGTGTTTGTATATTTCTAATTGTTCTAGGGTGTCTAGTTTTCGGCCTTTTGTGTGTACGTGTAGAATGTTCATGTTATTGTCTATGTTTTTATATGTGTGGTTTGCTTCAATCAGGTGGTTTGCAAAGGTGGATTCTGTAGTGGTGTGGAGTGCCTTTGTGTGTTCAATGTATCTCTGTTTGAAGCTACGTCCTGTCTGGCCTATGTAGAATTTATTGCAATTTGAGCAATTTAGCTTGTATACACCGGGTAGATCGAATTTGTTTTGTGCGTGCGTTTTGATAGTGTGTGTTCTGTTTTGTTAGTAGTTTTGTAAGCGATTCTGTATCCTGCTTTTTTGAATTTGTGGGCAATTTTTTCAGTTTATTTGTTGATGTATGTTAGTGTTATGAATTTGTTGTTTTCTGTCTTTGTCTGTTGTTTGTTTTGTGTTTTGTGTAGGAGTTTACTGACTATTGTTCTGTCATAACCGTTAGATTCTGCTAGATATTTTATCGTGTTTAGTTCGTCTTTGTAGTCTTTTTCATCTAAGGGGATGTTGTTAAGTCTATGTATCATGGTTCTGAAGGCAGCTAGTTTGTGTTGTATTGGGTGATTGGAGGTGTTGTGTATTAGTGTGTCAGTTGTAGTTGGTTTTCTGTATATACTGAATTTGTGCTTGTGTTCTAGTTTTGTAATGGAAAGGTCTAAGATGTTTATGGTATTGTTGTGTTCGTATTCGGCAGTGAAGGTTATGTTTTTATGTATTTTGTTTATGTGCGTAAGTAACTGTTCACATTGTCTTTTGTTCCCCCTGTATAGTATTAGAATGTCATCAACGTATCTGTGCCAATATAGTATTTTATGTGTGTGTCTGTCATTGTTTGTGAGTATTTTTGTTTTTTCTAATTGTTGGAGGAAGACTTCTGCTAGAATGCTGGATATGGGGGAGCCCATGGGTAAGCCATCGTTCTGTGTGTAGTATTTATTGTTATAACTAAAGTAGTTTTGTTTGTGATAATGTTCAGAGTTTCTGTTATTTCGTTGATAAGTTCGTCTGGTGTGTTGTTTTGTTTGAGTTTGTTTTGTAGGATGGTGATTGTTTCAGAGATGGGAATGTTTGTGTACAGGTTTTTAATGTCAAAGGAGGCTAATGTGGCATTATGGGGGATGTGTATGTCTTTTAGTTTTGTTACTAGGTCAGTGTTGTTTTTTACTGCAATATTGTTGTCTATTTGTGTGTGTTGTCTAATAATTTTGTCTAGATATTTTGCGAGTTTGTGTGCAGGGGCATTACGGTAGTTGATAATGGGGCGGATCGGAATGTCTTCTTTATGGATTTTGGGAAGCGCTTGGAGGGTAGGTGCTGATGGTCGGATTTGTTTCATGTAGGGCTTTTGTTTATGTGTCATTATGTGTTTGGCTTTGTTGACTAGTTGTTTTACTGAGTTTTGGTATCTGTCGGTGGGGTCGTGTTTTAGTTCTGTGACGTTGTTCTGTTCCATGAAGTTTTGTACTTTTTTGTGTAGGTTGTCTGTGGGGATAATTACAGTCGTGTTGCCTTTGTCTGCTTTTACAAATGTGATGTTGTGTTTGTGTGCCTTTTCCCTCAGTTTAATGGCTGTGTGTATTTCTGAGTTGTGGTTGTTGTTGTCGGGTGTCTTGTGTACTCCTATTATGTTGTCTATATTATGTCTTAGAGTGTCTTGATGTTCTGGTGCTGTGTTTTGTATATTTGTTTCTGTGTCAATTATGAGCTTTGTTAGTGTTTGGTTGTTATGTTTGTAATGAAACATGACGGACAGCGCTAGCTACGGCAGCCTCTGATGAAGCCTTCTAAAGGTGAAAGCCGGTTTAGGCTGTAAGGTAAATCTTTACGATTTTACTTATAAAAAACTTAGTGTTCCGAGTCGTCAAACAATAGTGATATTTAATTTACGGAATATGCTAAAAAAACACACACGTTATTTTCAGTAATTACCGAGATATGTAAAAGTTTGAGATTTGACTTGTATCAGAATATCTGTAATTAAAAGACCTATCTAATAACAGTACTTGTTATTAAAATTATTAACTGAATGTATGTGCTTGTTAAGTAAAAAAGGTTTTGTAACCTATAAAATTGGTCGTAAAATATTTCAGGTTCTTTTTATACAGTACTTGTTCTGTACGATACGTTCTTGTACAAGAACATCAACCATCGGTAAGAAGATCTTAAGAAGCGGTGGCCAAAGAACCAAACAGATTACGAGAAATTCAGCTTTAAAAATGAATTGTGAACGTAGAGTCAGTCTCTTCTGAGTTCCAACTTCGTTGTGATTATTTCCTAAACTGCTAGATGTCATGTTCTGGACAAGGCTTTTTAGTGTTTCTACCATTTTCATGTCGTAAATCACGACCTATTCAAGACTGTGGAAGCACTTGACTTTAAAAATGGCGGAAAGACTGAAAGGTCTCGTCTCCAGAACATGACCTCTAGCAGTTTAGCAAATAAGTACGACCAAGTTGGAGTTACAAAGACTGCTGATTCAAATATAACAAGATTAACTCTCCTGAATTGATAACTAATAAATGTCGCGTTGGACCATGACATTCAATATGCCAGTTGCGACGAACGCTACGTAGAAAATTCCTATAGATTTACTGCAGTTATTATTATAATTGCGTGCTATCCGCGAAACTGCAAGATACACCGTTTAGAGTATATGGGCACTTCAAGACGACTGAAAAGGTGTAAGCCTAACACACCTAGTTAAGCAGTAACAGTATTGGTTCGCGGTGTGAAATTGTATGTAACCGTGCCCGGGAGGAATAGCTACACGCCCTAAGGCCGGCCGCACACCGGAGGCGACGAGACAGCTTGCGACGAGTCATTTTTGTCAGAGACCGACTCGAGTACGAAGTAGACGTGGGTTGTTATGGATCAGCCGCACACCGGGCGCGACACTTGTCTCAGGCAGTTGGAGACTTCTTGAAGCAAAAGAGTGACGGTGTCTGGAATTACGTCTCGTCGCATGGGAGCTCGAGTCATTCCGCTTTGCGCATGCGCCGAAACACATGCGAGTGCCATCGAGCTACCCGCACAGCAGTCTAACGTAATTTTTTACATAGTTTAGTTATTGTGCGTGTTTGTTGAATCATAAATATGGATCTCGATGCGGACAAACTTGTTGTTTTGGTTCAGGCAAGGCCTCCATTTTACGGATTATTAAATGAAAGACCATTCCAACAAGGATGTTATCGATCACCTATGGGATGAAGTATCGAAAGAAATGAATGCTACAGATAAAAGTAAATTATTTTATTTGACAATTCATTACTTACGTATTGAGTATCCTAATAAGGCATTTAGAAATTAAATTAAAACAAAAATATTAAACAAAGACAAGAATAATTGTACAGAGCACTTACCTTAGCGTAATCAATAACCTCTCTGCGGGTGTCACATTCCTCCGATAGTTAGTATTTTGTCTCTTAATTTTGTCACTTATTAACTCTAATAAATAGTCAAAACTATTTATATTAATTCTCGTAAAATTGAAGAACTTCTTTTCGTCCTCCCGTAGTTCATTCAAAAAGTTTATGATGTTTCTTTTCAGGTTAATTGGATGTGTCCAAAACTTACGAACTGGCCTTTCTTCCTCCAAACATATCAGATAATAATAGAACACAATAGCCACATCTTCATCACACGCCATATTGCCTCAGAATGAGAAATGTTGCCCGAGTCACCAGCGACGGTCAGAGACAGTCTGAAACCAAAAAATTCGTCTCTGACGTTTTTGTCTCGAGACAATTCGTCGCTGACAGTTTCGTCGCGTCCGGTGTGCGGCCGGCCTAAAGCCGTCCAGAATAAATTGATCCGCGTATTCATACAGATAGAATAGACATTAAAGGGGAATAAACTCATATTATTTATACTCACCAATAAAAATGTATTTAGAAGAAAAATTAAGTTGTATGAATAAAGAATTTATAGTTTAGATAAGGCAAAAAGAGCTTTTTAAATATTTTAATTTTTCAGTGAAGTGTTTGTGAGGATCGGTAAAAAATACAACACAAATTTTAACTTATTTGTGTAGACGTTTCGACAATGTTTATTGTCATCATCAGGACCTGTGTCTGTGTATGAATACAAAAGAAATGTCAAACACAACAGAACAATTATTTGGTTGAACGTGTTTGTGTACGTGAGTATGTGTGCGTATAAGCGTGTGTGTGTGCGTATGTATGTATCATTGTATATGTGAAGGAGTTGAGATACTTTGTTTAAACCTTCAAATGTTTTCTTTAAGTCAACGAGAAAATTATAATATCACAGAACCTAATTTATACACTATTACAATTTAAATTACTATATTTAATGATATTTTTAATTAATTATAAAAGCAATAATAAACAATTAGATACTAGATTGGTACAGAAAACGTTTATACATATACCAGTCAACATATAGCACAGTAAAATTTATTATAACTAAAAACAGATTAAAGGCTGTTCAACTAACAAGCCACAAACACAGCCCAAGTGCATAACGCATTTATTTATAGCTCCAGACAAAGAAAGGATTTCTCCTCAGGATGGATGATTGTCACTGAGGTAGGAAGAGTTAGGACACTTAGCGCCTTATGAAATTCTGATGAGTGCTGTAAAGTAGCTTAGCAAGTGATATGTATGCGGTGACCCGATGTGATATACCTCCCATCTCAAGAAGGTTTTCTGAATACAAAACATCTAATCAAACGCAAACGCTAGAGCGAAACGTCTTACTGAACAAATATTGCTAACATTTGAACAAATATTGCTACAAACAATTTGCATTACAGTAATGGTACAACGATAAATATTTTGGTCCCCTTTACATTGACGCTCTTTAGAAATGAACTTAGAAACAAAACTAGATGAAAACTACATCATATGTAAAGTATTCTGTTTTAATAAATGTGTCTAAATAAAAAGGTAATACGTTTATTTTTAGTTATTAGAAACTTACATAAAACCCCCATTACTGTAATAAATACTTAAAGAAAAAATATCAGACCAGCATTTACAAATGTTAGTGTAAACCTTGAGAACGTTTCCTTCACATCAGGGAGATATTAGTCTGTTCATGAAGAACTCACCATTGACTGTGCTGGGTAGTGCGGTGTCTTTGCACCCATGGCTGGATTGCAGCTTCGGGGGCGTGCCCGATGGCTGCCAGATGAAAATAATGCTGGACTTTCATGAGACAGGTACCTAAAACTTGGAAGGACACGCCAACGCAGTTAACAGCAGAGGCGCAGGATTTTTAACAATTTTAATTTTGAAAGGATTTAGGTCATAGTAGCACTGCCAGTAGTGGCGAAGCGGACTGCCCGCCCGCGCCGGCCCAGTAGGCAGACGCCTTGAGGAGCCGGTCGTTTCCCGCGAGGCATACATACTTGGGGAAGGATGTGTCTGAGGAGCGAAGGTAGCAGAGAGGAAAGGAAGATACTGGGGCTATTCAGATACCAACGAGGTTGACTTTAAGGGGGGGGGGGACATCTAAAATTGCCTGAGGGCGTTTGACTCTAATACGGTGTGGTGGTTCTGACGTACTAATGGTTCTTAGAAAAGGAAAGTACGAGGTCGCTGCAGAAGCAAAGAGAGTTTCGGCGAGCGACCGGACAAAGTCGGCAAGAGAAGGAACTCGAAGGCCTCCACGAATGACATCATTCCTTACAAGGAGCGGAGGGTACGGGACTGGAATGCTTCCAGCTTACACTTGTTAGTGGTTGACAAAAGCGACCACCATGCGGGAGTAGCATAGGTCAACACGGACCGAAAAAAGAAAATATACATGGTAACTTTTGTGCGCAGAGGCACGCGGACGCGACAAGAGAGTATGGGAGATAGCTTGGCTCGGACGCCGCGAGCCTTGTTGAGGGTGTCAGTCACGTGGGCGTTGAAGCTAAGAGGCCGGTCAAGCCGGACGCCAAAATACTTCACAGACTCTTTCCAGGCGATATGCCTCCCTTCTAGGGAGAGGATCTGGGATCGAGAACTTAAAGTGAGAGGATCACCCGTGGACTTAAAGTGAAGCAGACCGCCTCGGATTTCTCCGTGTTGATCGCCACCCGCCACTTCCGCAGCCAGTCCTGAAGCAGATTAAACTGACGCTGCAGCTTTGTACTCGCAAAACTTGGTGACAGGGAGCTGCAGTGATACATTGGGTCGTCAGCGAATAGAGACAACGCGACTCCGGGTAAAACAGGCAGGTCGTTCGTGTACACAAGGTACAGAAAAGGGCCGACGACAGAACCCTGCAGGACGCTAGCAGCGACGGGTCGAACTGAAACTCACCATATCAGTGTAAGAGATTCGGCTGAGACTTATTTCCATGTAACAATATCTAGCGATAGGCCTTCGGGATTATCATAAGCAAGGTTTCTCTTTATTGTGGAATTCGTTAGTTGCCAGACACGTGGCTGTGTCTCATTGTTAAGACGTAGAGGCTTCATGTGTAAGCATAAAGCATATTTTGACTCTTTGACTCAAATCCATTACAAATCTTCAACAGTTGCTGTCGTTTCTCGGATGCTGCACACCAGAGCCTTCTGTTGTACCAGACATCACGTGCAATCGTCCTCTCTTCATCTCATCGCGTACTTCTACATTCCACCGTATCCCATTTCCGTAATCTAGGTGTAACACGGTTTCGTGACAACAATCGATACACAGTCATTCCACACGTTACCGTAATACGTAAGACGCTTTGTAGGTTTATAAAATTATTTTTTTAAACATAACGTTGCCTCCTAACATCATTATTTCTAATGAACCATTATTATTGCGTCCTTCAGTCTTTCGACATTATCCAAATTATTATAACATAATAGTATAAAAAAAAGAAAAGAACTCACTACATATTTATAGTAGAATAAATGAGATAGCACCTCTAAAATTTATTTAATCTGCCTTCTAAATGATTGGGTTAGAATCTCTGCAGCCTTTGCTGTTCACACATGAGCCGTAAGCTGTAAAATTTAAAATGTTTATTGCGTAAAAGAAGCTGGCTTATACGCTCGCCATGGTCGTTAAAGTGTTCAATTAGCAATGCTAATTTACATTAAAATTTTTTATTTTATTTAATTAGTTACATATTATTTGTATAAAAATTGTTTACAATAAACATTACTAAATAATATAAATTTATTTAATTTTTGGCGGATACCAAGCTACAGAGGATCTACCCTTAGCAATATCACATCACATGATTTTATAAAATAATCTCCCTATTAATTTGATAAGTTTCACTTCATGTCTGTCTTAAGAAAAATCATTGTTTGAAATATGTTTTCTAAACACTGTGCCGGCAGTGATTTGTAAGCTGATATATTCATTTTTTTGTATTAAGTTTGCTGTCAGATATAATCAATAAATTATACATAAATTTTACAATCTTTAAAATGTTTATTGAGGCTCTAATTAATTTTCCACTTGGCACGAAGTCAGTAAAATGAGTGTAATCGCTCAAGTTTTGTCATCTGTTATCAGTAAATGAATGCACTCTTTACATCTTAACTTCGAAATTTTTTTTTTACAATAAAGCCACACAGATAATACAGAATCTTTTCCTTATAGTATGATCTAACGTCTTTAACCATATTCATAACTCCCTTAAAGTTTTCAACTTCTTCAATATTCGTTTCACTGAAATCTTTCTCTACTTCTGAAAGTCCCAAATGTAATAATTGTAAGGTGTCAAAGCAAGTGTCTAACTGACTGAATGACTCGTTTAGTACACGTGTTAACTTAGCCCCAAACGCTTTATCGCGCCCCGCTTGGTGGGGAAAGCTGTACGTGCTTCGGAACGTTTTCTGCCGTTCACTTTGCCTGTCAGCACGCGATCTATACAGTATACATCGATCTGTTTCCCTGACTGATGGCATCGTAATATTGCCCTCTACACCGGGGTTAGGGACATTCCAAAATGTGTTGCATCGTCTTGTTCTAAAACCGCTGGATTAGGTTACTATTTGAATCTGACGTTGCCAGTCTTTTCGGGCCCATTGGTTACTGAGTCCATCACAGATTCGTTCTATAAATTTCCCTGTTGAGGGCTTTTCCTTTCACAAAAACTACCTAGTAATGTCTTTTATAGACAAGCTGAAATTTATGGTTACAGTACGTTTCATAAAATTAACATTTTTTACGGAATCGTATAATTCACTAATTATATGTTCGTCGTATACATCATGAAGCCTTGTACGCAGAAAAAGTCTGGCTTAAATAGAGACAGACAGGGAACAAGGCCAAACACAATTCCCCTAATGAACCAACCCCCACCCATACCCAGCTCATTTGTTAAAAGCTACACCAAAGATAATAATTCGTTTAATTCACTTTGACTGACATTAGTGCTTAGCACTCAGAGAGGCTGTTTGCTTTTAAACCACATTTAGAAACGCTTTTAGAGGAGATTTCAGCACCGAAATATACTGCGTAATTCGTCAAGTGACGTTAATGAAAATATTATTAAACTTACATTTACTTTTCAAGGACATTATTAATTGGCAATTCAGCTGTAATTATTCACTAAACACTAAAGGATCTGCTTGTTTATGTAAAGAGTTTGTAAAATATAGCGTTATAATTTTAAATAAACTTTAATGGCAGCTTTGTGTTTTATAATTGTTTTGAATCTCATTTTTGGCCTTGTTTTTTCGCGATGTTTAAGACTTGTTGAAAGGAGGTTCCGGCGAGCCCCCATCAGACGGATGGGAGGATGTGGGGAGGCGCACGCCAGCGCAGGCCGGAAGCGAAGAAGGTGGAGCCACATTGAAGGTAGGTGCGTGTGTCTGTGTATTTGTGTGTAGATGTAGTTGTAGCCATTTAGTAAAAGAAGTGGCTGATGTAAGTGTCGTTAATTTTAGTTTATTTTTCAGGGCGCCAAGACAGGGACGAATAGCGCAGGTCGCCAAAGCTGGAAGCAGGCGACAGGGAGGCGTAAAGGTAGGCAGGGGACCCAAAGATGTGGGCTTACATAAATTAGTGATCAAACCAGGATCAAATATGGTTGAGGTAATGAAAAAAATGACTTGCAACGAACCCTTGAGGCAAAGACAGCAGTAGATGAATTGATGAAAAAGGTTAGACAGTCAACTAGAAATGTGAAGAACTGAGCTATTTTACATAATGTAAAACAATTAAAATCTGTTTTAAAACTTTAAACGCGTTTTCTGAAAATCGATTTTTTTTTTTAGATAAATGACCCATTTACTTCGCATTGGTGTATTTTTACTTCGCATTGCTGCCATCATTTAGATCTGGGGATATGCACACGGAAACAAAAATGAAAATATATAGGACTGTCATCAGACCAGTGCTATGCTACGGGTGTGAGGCATGGACAATAACACAGAAAACAGTCGACATAGTAGACAACTTTGAAAGAAAAATCCGCAGACGCATTATAGGCCCAATACAAGAAAATGGCTCATGGGGACTGAGATACAACAACGAACTGTATAAAATATATAAAGAGATACCAGTCTCAAAATTTATAAGAATACAAAAATTGCGTTGGGCCGGACATGTTATGAGAATGGAGGATGGCAGGATCCCCAAGAGGGCTTTGCTGGGTTCATGGGAGGGAACGAGACCTAGAGGTAGACCGAGGAATAGGTGGGAAGATGGCGTTGCAGAGGACGCGAGAGACATGGGGATAAGAAACTGGAGGAGGGTTGCAGTGGATAGAGTGGATTGGAGGCGGAGATTGGTGGAGGCCAGGGCCCGACTTGGGCTGTAGTGCCATAGGAGGAGGAAATGACCCATTACTTCAAAACCAAGTTAACTAAGAAGCTGAGTTTTCTTTTGATGTTGATTTAGTGAAAATAATACTCAGCTACTAGAACTATATAGTTCCATTGAAAAATAAAAACTTAAAAGAATATTAAGTATGCTTTATGTAAACAAATTTGTTGAGCAAAACCTTAAAAATTTTTTAAAATCAAGAAATTGAGGATATCTTTATAATTGTAGTAGCGTTTGTAATCATATGAATGTGCTAATGTGCATGCTAAAATTTCAGACATCTATCTTTCACAGGTTCTGAGATAATGGGTCTCAAAATTGATGAATTTAACATGGTAAGCATAGCCGCCGGTTACGAGTGCTCTTAATCAGATTTGCCGCAATAAGACATATTGCATTACGTGCGTCTGTAGTTGACAAAATACGCCTCAAAGGGCTCAACAGAACACTGCTTGCATTATTCCCCATGCAACTGAAGAACGCGTGTTACCACTTTGAGTATTTTAGTCGTAATATTACGACGCGAGTTTTTTATTATTTTGGCAAACTTCGTAATATTACTACGCGAAGTTTCTCTTCGACTCAAATGTTCCCCGTCTTACATTTACGTCAGAAAACGCTACAAAAATGTTCACCGACATATTCTGTTCTAATTTCTTTCAACGGATGGAAGATTTATGCAGTGTACTTGATTTTATTAGAGCAGAACAATAACGTTGTCACCGCGGGTGATAAGTGTCGAACGCGTGGCTTACAGTTAAATTGTTTGTTTACATTATAGCCGGTTGTGACCAATTCGATATATTCTGTGTTGTGGTTTGCTTAATTCAGTTGTTTAATAGAATACATGGCATTCGCCACCAGCGACAATCGCCACCAGCTTAAAATTTGTGACAATCGCTACCCAATGTCCCCGGCTCCCTTCCCTGAGGCAATGACCGCTGGAATAATAACGGGAAATTCCGCAGGACCATCCCCTCCGCCCGCTAGCCCCGCTTTCTCTCATTATTGCTCTGAGTGTCATAGTGTTCCGGTCATAGTTATTTAGTGCATTCTAGTTGTGCTTGATATGGAAGTGTCAACGAACAGTTACGGGAAGCCATGCGCCCACTACCAAGGTTACCCGTACAACGTTAAAAGGACCAAAGAAGATGGGACTGTAACTTGGTTAGACCATGAGCTACCAACATGAACCCTCCCCCCGCAATGGGAATTTCCGACTCTCATATTTTTTTGTTGCTTTGCCATCTAGTTTAAGGTTTTAGTTGTTTGCCTCTTATCAATTACAGCCTCCGATGCCTGTGTACCAAATCGGACACCCTGTGCGCAATACCCGCTGCGCAATAGCCGAAAAACTTGTTTTTCTATAGACTGTAGCGCCAAAACGGCTCTAACAATTTTGATGAAACTTGCGTAAAGTATTCTCGAAGAAGTTCCAGTCGAGTTTTGGAGTTGTTACAACAGGCGTCATCGAACCACCAACTCTGTCGAGGGATGGCACAATAAAATTAATACCGAACTTGGAAGACCGAATCCTCGAGTCAAGGACCTCATCAACTGTTTAAAGAAAGATGCAGAGAGCACAGCATGTGCGCTAATAAAGGCCCAGCTCAACATGGAAGGTAAACGAAGGAAGACTGCTTACATGACTCTAGATGACAGACTGGAAAGAACGGTTAAAAAATATGAAGAAAGTGGTGATATTGTCACTTGTTTGAAAACAATTTCTCATCTCCAAAAACTTTAAAGAGTTACTATAAAGTCCAGGAGCTTAAACGTTGATTTACGAGAGTAAAAAAATGTAAATAAAGTAAATATTAGTGACGGAGCTTAATTTGAGCTCAAAGTAACTAACGAAGCCAATAGCTGATTTTAAACACGCCTATATGCAATAGATATTGTATGTAGCCAGTCCAAAGCCTGTGAAAAGTGTGATGGGAATCAGTAAAATTCACTTGACTGTTCAAGGCAGACCAGGCCTGCGAAGCCCAAACTTTAAATATTAACGAGAGGTGGTGGGGAAGCCCCTGCTGGTGCCGATGGTCCCTGGTGGCGATTGTCACTAGTGGCGATTTACAGGACACGGTTTAATAAGTTTATTAGTTGCAAGTTTGTTCTGTTTTCAGGAAATTTAGATAAAATGTTTCTAAACATGTGTTATATGAAATATATTTTTGTAAATTTATAATTTATGTTTAATCGAAATTAAAATAGTATGAAACAAAAATATTTAAATCCTAATATCGTCTCATATTATAATATAATATATTATCGAGTTCATAATATAATTTATTAAATTTAATTTTGCTTACAGCTATTCACATAGATTACAAACGTGTTATAGCTAATTCCCACTGACAATTTAGTGGCATTTTTATAATTAACGTTTACTTCGGAATTGAATCCCCGTTTTCTCATACCGGTTGGATAAGACGGGAAGGAAAAACGTCTTCCATAAAATATTTTTTTCTGAGATATCAATTTGGAAAGTGAAAATTCTAAACATAGTGTAGCCTACTGTAGTCAAATATAGTATTCCGACATACAGAACATTCTACGTGTTTTTCCACTATTCTAGTGGAACCGGCTGTAATGTTGTGAGCGTACTTGATTCTTAACAGGCGTTAACGACATTGTTCAAGACTCACCGGCCAGCACGCGCTGTGTTCAAGGCCGCAAGCAATTACGCTCTAGTGTAGTGTTGACGCGTATTATGGATTATTCTGGAATATTTGCGGAGTATACATTTAGGAATTCAGCGACGGTCAGTACTTTTTAAGCGGCGATTTATTCCAGTGCGGCTCGAAGTATTGTGGCGAACTGTTATAATATGTTTTATAATTGTGCGGGACTCTATTAGTTGACATTTTTATTGCGTGTGAACAATTTTTATATCATTTGTTGAAAGAGACTATCTTGTTGATTACAAACTGTTTAATTGTGAAAATTAAAGCTGGTGATTAGTGACTTAATTGGTGTCTTGTATTTTGTTTACAACTGTACCTTACGAACGATCGGTTAGACCGTCGTAGCAATATGACATGTATAATATTGTATAAAACAACTTTAAAAATTTTCACATGGCTTGTAATTATGCAAAATACCAATAACTTCCCCATATTTTCCAACATTCCCCTACTTGAAGACTGAAATTTGCCTTCGAAACGACTTTAGTGGCAATCAAGGGTAGGTGGGGACGACAGCTGAGACTCTGTGTGCGTGTGTGTGTGTGTGTGTGTGTGTGTTCGTCCTTAGTATACTATATAGAATAGTCATTCTAAAGCGGAAGTATACTACGATAACTGTAAACAATGCGCGTTGCTTTACCGTCCCCGTAGAAGTCGACAGAACTGGGTAAATGAATATTAATGAGCTGTAATGTAAGGCGTACCATTATACTTAGGCCTGCACTTTCCTTTCATTAGCGTTCGCGTCTACAATAATGAACTTGATAACACGTAATGGAGACGCTAATGCGTCGGATACAACAATTGCTAATGACAATGTTGCGACACGACTTCCCTATCCCAGATCTTATTCGTTACCCCGCGATTAAGGTTATG
Organism: Magicicada septendecula; assembly: GCA_034769895.1. Lineage (NCBI taxonomy): Eukaryota > Metazoa > Arthropoda > Insecta > Hemiptera > Cicadidae > Magicicada > Magicicada septendecula. The sequence goes on along the minus strand of CM068371.1, from coordinate 487,494,868 downwards.
TTATGTATATATCTTTCTAATATGTCTATTGCCATCATCTCCTATTATTTTTTTTTATTTCCAATTATTATTATTGTTACCTGGTATATTTTGTACGCTGGATTATTATTTTTGCTTTTGGTCGCTATTAATCTTTCAATTATGATAATGATTATTATTATCTAAATAATAATACATTCATTACATTCATAAAGGTAAAGGTTTCAAAAATATATAAACACTTGGTACGTTTTACAGATTTTATTTAACTCTGACAGCTGTTTCGACTTCTTAAGCCATTGTCAAAAAGATGAATGAACCCTAAACACAGGATGTAGGGTGGACATCTGTTAAGGGCGTGTATTGGTACATGTGAGAGTGTGAAGATGGAGAGGGTGGTTGCAGGAGCTAAAGGAAGGTCAAGTGTCTGTAAAAACTGAATATAGTCTGAATACAAAATATAAAATTAACTAAACTAAATATAATCTGAATGCAAAATATAAAATTAACAAAACTAAATAACAGCTTTTAATAAAGGGGATACACAGAATTCAGTTTGTTCAATTGTTAAATTTTTGTTATTTTTTTATTGATTTTTAATTTTTAGAATTTCTAACAAATTCATTTTTTTACCTTTTTGTATGTTGTGGAGTAGTGTTATGTTTTGTTTATTCACAAATGTGTCGAAAGCTTTTGATAATGTAAACCATACGTTAATGGAACGAAGGGGTTTCCCTTTGCAATTAATTAAAGTTTTTGGAAGCTTATATTACCAGACAGCTGTTGTCTTCTGTGGATTTGAATAGTAAATTTTCAGAAGATGTTGCTACAAATAAAGGTGTGAGACGAGGGTGCCCTATTTCACTGACACTTTTTAACATCTGCATGGACGATAGTATTACATGTTTCTACAATGCACAAGAAGGGAATCAAAGTTTATTGCAAAAATTATAGTGGCATAACATAACAGTAACTACCACACTATGTAGGCTTTATGGAAGAGTAGTAAACATTTTTTAAAAGCTGAGAATAAGGAAAGGGAGGCTGAAGAACAAGCAGGTTTCAGAGTTAGTTCATCAACTATAGATCAAATCTTTTCCTTACAGCAATTAATTAGAAAGAAAACATTTTGATCACAACCTTTTCACTTATTAGTTATTGATATCAAAAAAGCCTATGACAATGTACCATTACCCAATCTGTGGACAGCTTTAACATTAACTAGTATCAACCCCATTATCATAAAAAATATACAAAATTTCGATAACAATTCAATATCAAGAATAAAAATAGGAAAGAATTTGTCATCAGGGTTTCAAGTGACCAAAGGTTTACGCCAGGGATGTTGTCTATAACCCACGTTTTTCAAAATTTATACGGAGAAAGCAACATAGACTTGGAAAAAAAATGTGTAGGAACATGGGACTTTCACTTAATGGTGATACACTTTATTCATTACAGTTTGGTGATGACCAATTACTTTTGTCTCAAGATTTTGAAGACACAGAGTACATGACTATAAAATGTATACAGGAATATCAGAAATGGGAACTAAAGGTAAATATGAATAAAACAAAATACATGGCAATAGATGACCTTCATCAACACTTGGTATTGGTGGAAGACTGGGGAATATTTCATATACTCAGGAATACTAGTATTTAGGTGTGACATGGAGCGTCATCGTGATGAACCACTAAAGAGTCAACAATCTCTGGCCGAACACAAATGACCCTTTTTCTGAGTCTCTCAGAAACCTGACGGTGGTACGTTTGATTGACTTTCTGTCCTTGAGGCACAAATTCCATAATACACGATACCTTGAATGTCGAAAAAAGTAATAAGCAGTGACTTGATTTTGGATTTGCTCTTTCTTGCTTTTTTTTGGGCGTGACGAGTCTTTTGTGTGCCACTCTTCACTTGTTTCTGGATCATACTCAAACATCTACGATTCATCACCTGTTATGTCATTATTTTTTGTGTGTCATTTTCAATGCGCTCAAGAAGGTTATGACAGACATTTTTTTGGTTGTCCTTCTGTTCCTGAGTGAGATTTTTTGAATCCATTATTGCGCACGTTTAAATCATGCGTCACATTTTCATTAACTGTCTGGTGATTTAAATTTAGTTAACTGTTTCTGTTGCACTGTCTTAGAGTTTGACACAAAATTTTATTGCATAACGCTGCTCTTCAATATTATTAAGCTCTTTTTTTGTGACATGAATCAAAACAAACACTTACAAAAACTGTGGTACAACCAGATCTGTTAAAGTTAAGAATCTAAAAATGTTTACGAATATATACAAGTGTTACATCTGTCAGCTGTTGCATTGTTGGTCTCACAATGTTGTCACTTCCTGGGAAAGAAATTCAGTCTCATTACTGTTTAGACAAACCTCGTATATAGAAAATCTGGACCACGGCCTAACAACCCGAAAAATTGCAACAGTGTAAACGCTTGCGTTAACTTATCAATATTATATTAACTTAAATGCATTTTAAAAATGGAATCGCCAAGTCTTTTTGTTGTGAAGTTCACATTGTTACAAGTAAAACTCAGGCACAATAGTTTCTTGTGTAACTGTCAGGTCGTGAACCTTTCTTTCCTTTCTCAAACTGGCGACAACACAAACAAAGCTACCAAGAAGGCTCATTAGCGTCTGTGCGGAAGGCATTCATGGACGCTGGCAGCGTAGCGTTATCGTTGCCACAACGTATGTAATGAGCGTACCGTGGATGCTGGGAACATCTGGTTGAGGAAATGACTGCAATTAGCGTATCATTATGTACGCTATCTTAGTGCAGTGACAGTTTTTAGTTAACTGTGTACGCTGTCACCACTCAAGCTTAATTGTTTGACTCTGTAAGTGTAAACAATATGTAGTTGACTCTAGTTGCTGGCAAGAACGAGTAAAGTACAGTACTTATACTATCAAATACCTACGAGTTTTACAAACAACGTCTATCACTATTAGAATTTCACCATTCGGTATACTCACGTTATAACAGGTCTCCTCCATGACATCAGAGATTCATTCTTGAGCTATAAATATTTGATTGTCCGCGAAATGTAAGGTAAAGAGTTTTTCGCTGTTAATAGGTAGGCCCATGTTCAGACAAGTTCGTCTCCAGCGCTCAAATGGTGAATTCAAATAAACTGGAGTCTCTAGCACAATCTTGTCTCAATCCATTGGTTTCCGGAAGTTAATAAGATAGACTTGAGACTATCAATATACTGATGTTGATGTAGTTCGCAGCGGTTCTACAAATCTAACTTACCTAGAAATTACACCATTTTTTAATACCACCGGCCATAATGGTACACAGTCGTATGTCTTCCTGAGATCTAAGAGTACTAAATGAGTTATCACAATTTTTGTAGTTCTTTTTCAAGTAGTTGTTTTAATGTGAAGCTATTACGGATACAAGCCAGCGTGTTTGCACGAAACCTATTCTGTTCCTCAAACTCTACAGTTTTTTTTTTTAAATTTATTTATAAGGTCGCTGCAACAGCATCGGTCATTAGTGCCCACAACAATTACAAAAATAAATTTGTAAATCATATAAAAAATCTCATACAGGCGCAGTTACGACGGTCACTGATCGTCGTATGGTACAGTGGAAAACAAAACACAAGACACCAATTACGTCACTAATCACCAGCTTCAATTATCACAATTAAACAGTTTATAATTAAGAAGGTAGTCTCTGACAACTAATCAAATAAAAATTGTTCACACGCAATAAAAAAATGTCAACTAATATAAAACACAATTGTACTACAATTGTCCCGCGCAATTATAAAAACACATAACACTTCGCCACAATATTACGAACCGCACTAATAACCACTTGAACCCACAGAGTAATATCGCCCGATAATAACTGAACTGAGCGTCCATGAGTACTTGTATTTATACCCCGCCGAGGTTCCAGAGTATTCGCTAATAGGCGTCTACTAGAAACACTAGAACGTAATTCATTGTTGCCTTGACACAGTGCGTGCGGCCGCGCGAATTCTGATACAGTCTAGCAAATGCGCTGAGAATCACGCACGCGCACACACACATTCCACTGGAACATTCGATAAGCACGTAGATTCTTCTGTAATGTCGTAACATATAGTAAACTAGTCGGTGCTTAGTGAAGACAAACCTTGAAACAAAGTGCACAAGAACTGGTACGATTTAAAAACTACGTTAAATGTTTGTTGAAATAAGCCTACCAAATATTGAAAATAAAAAATAAGATAAATAAAAATATTTAACAAATAAAAATATTTGTTTAAATAATGCAAAATAAAATGAGAAATATTGCCTTACAAAACACTAACATTATAAATACACATTGTGCAGCTATATAACATAAGTATATCATGTGCAACGACAATCAATATATAACAATAAATGTAACAACAAGTTGCATAATATATATATATATATATATATATATTACATTTAATATTTATAATTAAATTTACCTCAAGATGTTATTTTTCTATTTGGTACATGTTTCGAGAGTTCCTGTTCTCTCATCTTCAGCCTTCAACCTATTAATATATATATATATATATATATATATATATATAAAATAAAACAGTAATAACAATATTGACCACATATGAGTCTATTAACTTAATCGTCCTAGAAATTACACAATTTTTAATGTTCTTATATTTTTCAAAGTCTGTACTTATATATGTTTTGCTATCAACTGAATCTCCTTTATAAAGAGCAGTATACCGGCGGCTGCAGTCTTGTCATTTAAACTTCTCCTAACATTTGAAGGGACATTCAATTTGATTCGCAGATGTTGATGAACACCAGGGCTCTCTGAAACCAGATGGAAGGGCCGACAAAACCGTGCCACAGTGATTGCATCTAGCAGGAGGCTCTCTCATGGAGATGTGCTTGTGAGTCAGCAGCGTGTGGCCGATACGGAGTATTGTTATGACCACTTGATTTCATCTGGAGTCTGCAGCAAGTGAAGGTTGGTCGAAAGTATTTTTCCTCACTCGGAATAGCTTGGCGGGTGGTGACACTCTTCTTGGTTCTTAATACTTGGTTTGTTACGGTTGAACGTTCGCCGACGTTACTTCCGTAGCGTACAGAGCTCGAAATTGCGTCGTCATATTGTTGTCTGTCACTGTCGCTTCTGACGTATTAGCGTACACCCATTACTTTAGACGCGAACGCTAATGAACGTAAAGTGCGAGCCACAGCGTGACGCCTTACGCTACATTTCAGCTCATTAATATTCATTTCCTTGATGTAGACTTCACGGTAAATTAACGCTATTATTGGAACATTTTCGTAGTAGCTTGCGCGAAATGTATATTGTAGTGCCAAAGTGCACACACACACACACACACACACACACACATACTTACACAAGAGACTTTAGGTAGTCCTAATACCAACCGCCCACCTTCCACTCGGCGCTGCAGCTCTTGGTAAGCTGTAGCTCCTTTTAGAATCCTCCTACATGTATTACTATCCTGAAACTCCTCTCTCTTTCCTTTCGCTTTTGTTATCTTAAATCCTAAAAATACATTTTTAGTCTGTAGGCCTACTATCTCGGCCTTCCTCTTTTATTAGATGGAACTTTGACTTATATAATGCTCTTAAGCGTAAACGTGTAGCTTCTTCTTCTTCATGATAAACATCTTCTTCTTCTTCTTCTTCTTCTTCTTCTTCTTCTTCTTCTTCTTCTTCTTCTTCTTCTTCTTCTTCTTCTTCTTCTTTTTCTTTTTCTTTTTCTTTTTCTTTTTCTCCTTTTTTATTATTTTAAGGTCTAGATTATATAATACTCGTTCAGGCCCCATGTGATCCTTGGACGACCCACATCACTTCTACCACTGGCTTCATATTTTAACGCCGCTTTTGGCAATCGACCCTCTGTCATCCTTTGCAAACTATCGTACCATTGTCTTCTATAAGTTAAAATTATTACATTTGTACCTTTAACTTCCAGTTTTACTCGTATATCCTTGCTCATCCTTCTATCAGTACAGTTTAATATTGAATAAAATTTTCAACAATTTTCTTTCTTTAAGTCATTAAACAAATGGATTACATAATATGATACGTAACATTTTAGATATCAGAAAATATACAGATACAGTGTTAAATATCATTTTTCAGTACTTGCATAATGGAGACGACTGCTTAAAATGAAAAAACAATATAATACTCATTTCCATAGTAACGGTCCGTAGTTGTTTGTGGGAATTAACCCGTTGACCACCATTTAAACGTTTTAATTTCAAACTTGTAAATACACTTTTTAAAGTTTTAAGTCCATTTTGAAATATGAAAACACACTTTTCGTAGTAAATTAGTGGTCAACGACTTAGTTAAGTATTCATTCATTAACGTTTTATCGTACAGTTACCATATATTGTAGTTTGTGTGTGAGCAATATACATAATGCATAATGTTTGATGGCGGCCACAGCTCTTTGTGAATACCAGATGACGGGGTAATTAGTTGCCGCTTATATTTGCGGTTACTTTGTGTTTTCCATTACAGACACGGGCGCGCGCGAGGGTACGGACGCATTTCGTAACCCATTTTAGAAGGTTTTGTCAGAAAGTTAGTGCTGTTTATAAATTCACCACCCTCAAAATTTGTAAGAAAAATGGTGGTAACATATAATCTCAGTACAAGTATTTAATCGTATTTTCAAAATTTTTTAGCCACACAGGGTAAAAATGGTTTGACTGAATATAATTACAGTATATCACTACCGACTCGGAACAAAACGTTGTTTTATTACGATATTAATTGATGACTCGTTGGGCACTTGTTGGAACATATTAATACAAAGGTTTTGTAAAATATATAAAAACACTTGGTAAGTTTCACAAATAAGAGCATTTCTGAACATAAGAAGGCGATTTTAACTAATACATCTAATACAGGTTATGCAGATCATTGCTTACAACACAAACACTTCATAGACACAAAAAACATAACACTACTCCACAACATACAAAAAGGTAAAAAAATGGATTTGTTAGAAATTTTAGAAATTAAAAAAGCAATAAAAAATAACAAAAATTTAACCAATGAACAGACTGAATTTTGTGTATCCCCTTTATTAAAATCTGTTATTTAGTTTAGTTTATCTTATATTATTTTGAATGTTCATCATTATTTTAAATTTTGCATTCAGTTTATATTTAGTTCAGTTAATTTTATATTTTGCATTCATGATTGTATTTAGTTTTAAAGACACCTGACCTTCCCTTGTCTCATGCACACACTCCCCCCCTCGCCATCACAACACAGATGTTCCAGATACGCCCTAAACATATGTTCACCACCTACACTCCACTAACATCCTGTGTTCAGTAATTTCATTCACTCGCTCTTTGCCAATGGCTTAAGTTAGTCGAAACAGCTGTCAGAGTTAATTAAAAAATTTGTGAAACTTACCAAGTGTTTTTATATATCTTACAAAACCTTTGTTTTTTTATTGGTAAAAACAAAAGTTTTACCTTATAGCCTGAACCAGTTTTCGCTTATTATAAGCTTCGTCAGAGGCTACCACTGGGAGCGCTATCCGTCTTATTCTTGGCGACGGTGTCGACCATTGGATTCGGTAGTGGAGTGGAATCTACCTTTACAAACCACCTCATTGAAGCAAACCACACATACACAGACATCGACAGCAACATGAATATTCTGCACGCACACACGAAAGGCCAAAAACTAGACACGCTTGAACAATTAGAAATATAAAAACACACAAAACAGATAAAAACGAAATCCTAAACGAACAGACACAATTCTAATCACACATATTATTCGAAGATATCACACCTCACACACACAACATCGATCCTTCAAAACTCGACACCGTCGCCAAGAATAAGACGGACAGCGCTCCCAGTTGCAGCCTCTGACGAAGCTCATAATAAGCAGAAACTGGTTCAGGCTATAAAGTAAAAATTTTACATTTTTACCAATAAAAAACTTTGTGTTCCGAAGTGATATATTTAGTTAACCAACGGACACGTCATGGACAAAAAAAAAAAAAAAAAAAAAATGGTTTGAATTTGACACTTGACTGTATGATAATTTTTTCTGGTATTAGGCGATGCTTCCAAAAGTGTACGATGTTGAAGACAATGAACAGCATAGAAAGTAACAGATTCTTTTTCTTTTATTCTATCCTCTCTCTCCATCTTCCTCACTGATGTTGTGACAGGCCTACTGTCTACGGTGTTGCTTCTAAATTTTGCGTGTCTTACATACGAGGAATAATTCGAGGAGCGACGTCTACTGCTTACAGCTGGAACTAATATTTTTGGTTTGCTGTAAGATTCGTATTTCAAGTAAACGCCTGTTAATTTTCAAATCTATCTGTCAATTCGTTCACTGTTTATCAGCTATTCAAAATTTACGTGACGCCTGTATTGAAAAGTGGACAAAATCATTAATTCTTAATTAAAAATGGTCTAACGCAAACGGAAATTCACAATGGAATAGTAAGTGTGTTAGGAGATGGTTTGGATCTTCAAAAACAATGGTTGGAAAGTGGAACTCGAGTTTAAACTTATTCGAACAAGCATTGAAAATGATTCCCGGCAGTGGACTTCCACAAAAAAAAAAAAACAACACTCCGAATGCGGCACCGATCTTGCACGAACTTTTTTTTTAATTTTATTTTATTTATTTATAAGGTTGCTGCAACAGCAACGGTCATTAGCGTCCACAAAAATGAATTTGTACAGATTCTTAAACAGATGTATTAACATATAGTAAATATTTTTTTAAATACCAACTAGTGTAAACAAATGAGATAGATAAAAATACTTAACAAATAACAGTATTAGTTTAACTGATGCAAAATAAAATGAGAAATATTAACCCCTCATAACACAAGCATATAAATACACATCATGCACATAAATAAATATAACTAAGTATACATATAATAAATATAACACTAAGTAACAAAATATAACAATAATAACATATCAACTTAATTACACAATTTTTAATGTTCTTATAATTTTCTTAGATCGTACCTATATTGCTGTTAACAACTGAATCTCCTTTAAGAGGAGAAGTATGTTGGCGGCTGCAGTCTTGTCATTTAAACTTTTTCGCACACCTGCAGGGATATTAAATTTGCTTCGTAGATGTTGAAGAGCAGGACACTCTGAAACAAGATGGAAAGCTGACAAAACCGTGCCACAGCGATTACACCTCGCAGGAGGCTCTCTTGTGAAAATGTACTTGTGGGTCAGTAGCGTGTGGCCGATGCGGAGTCTTGTTATGACCACTTGATTTCTCCTGCAGTCTGTAGCAAGTCAGCACGAACGTTTTTCACACCAAGTGAAACATAACGCACACGCCCGTGTAAGACGCCTATGATCTCAGCAATGCCGTCCACTCTTAATCGCTGTTCTTCCAACACCCGGTATAACAAAACGCCTATGATCTCAGAAATGCCGTCCACTCTTAATAGCTGGCCTTCCAACACCCTGTATCACAAAACGCCTTGATCTCAGCAATTCCGTCCACTCTTAATCGCTGGTCTTCCAACACCCTGTATAACGAAACGCCTATGATCTCAGCAATGCCGTCCACTCTTAATCGCTGGTCTTCCAACACCCTGTATCACAAAACGCCTATGCTCTCAGCAATGCCGTCCACTCTTAATCGCTGGTCTTCCAACACCCTGTATCACTTTTTTTTAATGATGTTTGGAGTTCTTCATTTTTTTGGCGCCTACTGCAGGAATCAACTTCAACGCTCGTGCGACCTCGTTTAAACTCTACTACCAACTTACAAACTACCGTTATTGAAATCGCAGCATCTTCTAACACATTTAGCACTTTTTTTGTGAAATTTTATTGGTTCTATAGTATTATCAAATAGCGAGTGCGGCTGGGCGAGGGTCAGGCCTGCTCACACACAAGTGCAAGTGATTACGACCGGCCGGATTCTCCCCGCATTAGTCACCTAGTAGACTTCAGTTCATCAAACTTTGATTTATTTTAGTTGACACTTTATCTTAAAATGTTTAATATATATCAACTCTACACACCACTACAAGAAAAATGATACCAAACAATGTATAATTTACTGAAATGGAGCCCAAAATATCAGCTATGTTTGGTACGAATGCAGTACATGAATTTTAAGTTGCTTTTTACCCGACATTGGCAATTTCCGGATTCTCCCCGCATTAGTCACCTAGTAGACTTCAGTTCATCAAACTTTGATTTATTTTAGTTGACACTTTATCTTAAAATGTTTAATATATATCAACTCTACACACCACTACAAGAAAAATGATACCAAACAATCTATAATTTACTGAAATTGCCAATGTCGGGTAAAAAGCAACTTAAAATTCATGTACTGTATTCGTACCAAACATAGCTGATATTTTGGGCTGCATTTCAGTAAATTATAGATTGTTTGGTATCATTTTTCTTGTAGTGGTGTGTAGAGTTGATATATATTAAACATTTTAAGATAAAGTGTCAACTAAAATAAATCAAAGTTTGATGAACTGAAGTCTACTAGGTGACTAATGCGGGGAGAATCCGGCCGGTCGTAATCACCTGCGCTTGTGTGTGTGCGGGCTGCGTGTTGTGAGCGGGCCTGACCCTCGCCCAGCCGCACTCGCTATTTGATAATACTATAGGCCCGTTTTAACAAACAATTGGATCACAGCACAATGTTTCATTCTGTCCACATTTCAAAACACTCGTGACACGTAAATTTTAAATAGCTGATAAATAGTGAAAACATTGACCGAAACATTTGAAAATTTACAGGCGTTTACATGAAATATGACTCTTACACCATACGTAAAATGTTAGTTTTAGTTGTAAGCAATAGATGTCGCTCCGCGAATTTTTCAAATGACCCTCTTATATCATTCATGCAAGGATAGTCATTGCAGCCTCTGCACTACTGATTGCAAGCAGCTTGCTGACGGTTGTTGGTCAATAAATCTACAGTGATTATTGTGGTTGGAAGCAAAGTACACAGTATAGGCAGTGTGCTACTGACAGAAGGAAGAAAGGGAACCTCTCCGTTGTCAAGAACAGTCCGTAGTTAACAGTCCGGCTGTCTGACCTCATCTCAAAGAGTAGTAGTCTACGCTGTAGGCTGTGTTTTGATTGTTGTTGGGTAATCTGGCAGCAACAATCTACTGGGCCCAGTAATTACACAGAACCAACACACAACTCCATTGTTGATATCCTCGTAAGCCTCAAGTTAAACAGTTTTGTCACGATATTAATTGATGACTCGTTGGGCACTTGGTGAAACATATAATACAAAGGTTTTTAAAAATATATAAACACTTGGTATGTTTCACAGTTTTTATTTAACTCTGACAGCTGTTTCAGCTTATTAAGCTATTGGTAAAGAGAGCAGTGAACATACTAAACTAAACAAAGTATGTTGGGGTGGTGAATATATGTTTACGACGTGTGGGGTGTATCCCGACATGTGTGAGGTGTGATGATAAAGGGGGGGTTGAAGAAGGCTAAGGGAAGGTAAAGTGTCTGTAAAAACTAAATATAATCTGAATGCAAAATATAAAAATTAACTAAACTAAATATAACTTTTAATAAAGTGGAAACACAGAAAGTTATTATTAAATAACAACACATGTCCGGATACACGCCTTAGATATATGTTCACCACACTAACATCCTTCGTTTAGTTTAGTTTCTGTACTGATCTGTTTGATAATAGCTTAATAAGCTGAAACAGCTGTCAGAGTTAAATAAAACTGTTAAACGTACCAAGTGTTTATATATATTTAATGCCATTATACCTTTTGTGTTTTAAATTTGTATTACTTCTATCAATTTAATTTTTATTAATAACAATAGAAACAATAAGTCAATATAAAATAATTTCGAAGATGATATGCCAGAATAATTTAAAAATGTTTTTGATCATCACCATCATTATTACTCCTAGGACTAGGCCTTAGACCTGTTCCGGAACCCATCTCCTCATCGGTCTACCGACATCTCTCTTTCCAGTAGCGTGGTAACGCTAGGCAGCCACAGGTATAGAAGCAGGCTTTATAAGTAAAAACGTGGACACAGTTCATGCGAAGCTACAGTTGATTAAGTAATGTATAACACATGCAGTTTAAAAATAATTTATTCTGTGTACCAAATATACACAGCAGACTTCAATACACGGACAATTATATATAGATTGATTTCAAAGCATCAAATAAGCAAGTTTAATATGTGAGAGACACGGAGAAAATAATAATTACCACAACTCCTTACACCTGTTCCGGAACCCATCTCCTCCTCGGTCTACCGACATGTCTCATCTCAGCAAGGTGATAACCCAAGGCAATCACAGGTAGACGAATATCAAGAACCCAATTCAAGTGTTCACACCATCTCCTTCTGTGGTCTTTAATATTCTGGTGCAACGATACAATGTTTCAATCGCGTCTAATATCCTCGTTCCTTCTCCGATCCAAGAGAGAACAAAATTTCTTTTGTATAATCTTTAATTTATTATGCAACATAGTATCAAAAAGACTTTAAAAGTATGGTCAGGAGAAACCAAGGACAAGTATCATCATCACGTGTTTCCTTTCCAAGGTCACGTCAGGAAATGCTCCCTTCATGCCTTGCTGTCCTGGATTAGTTTCGTATCCTTCATTATCTGATATCGCATCCATATATTGACTGTTATCAGGTCTCTCCTCTGCTCTCCATTCCGCTTTCTAATTTCCAGGCACTGCATTATTTCTATGTCAACATATCACCTAGTGTTTTCCGTATCAGTATCCCAATATACGGCAAATATTTTTTATTTGGTGTCCTGCCCCTAAGGCAGGTCTTAAAATCGTAAAAGCTCTCCTAGCTGTCCTATCGCATGCCAGTCTTTTCGTTCCTTCGTAACACCCTCTGATGTTAATGCTATCTATTAACTTCATTCTTCTACGCCCTCTCCTTTTTCCTCCTTCTATGACACTCCCCATGGTAGTTGTAAGCAAACAGTCTCTTCTTAAACAGTGACCTAACCAATTCCTTTTCATTTTTTCTATTTCCTTTAGGATTCTTCTCTCCTTTATACGGTAAGTAAAGGACATAAATTTTATTTCTGAACTTGATGTTGTTTAACACACCTCTTTTATCTCCCACTTTTCCAAGTACCTCCTCATTTGGGCACTGTCTCCTTCCACGAAATTATTTCCATCGTTCTACGTGTGCATACATCAAAGCTCTACGTATAACATTCTATCCTCAACGGCACTACGCTTGAAACAGAACCATTCAGCATTCCCTTTCTTAGTTTTATATCTACTGCTAGCACAATAATATTTTAACAACAGCTTCTTTTGATAAGAACATTCTGCAACGCTTGTTTTCTGTAATTAAATATTCTAACTATCACAAACATCTGTAGTTTAAATCTGTGGTAAGTACGAACATGCGTAAATATCTATAAGTTAAGTCAAATAAGCGAAGTTTAAATATTAATTTTAGTAAAACAGACTATATCTGTATTTGTAATGAAGAAGGAAAATTAGCAATAGAAAACAACATTACAAAAACGTGTCGAATCTACCCTTTGTGTAGTTGAAATAAGTTAATGTAACGGTATAAGTTCAAATCTTGTATTTTGGTTGGTTTCACAATGGCAGCCGAAGTAACACTTCAATCTGAAACTAAATACAGAATTAGGTAGCCCTCAAAGAGATTGGATTTAAGTTTGTGAAACAATCAAGTAACTAAAAAGACAAAACAACACAATTTAATTCAACAATGTAGTGTATTCTTTATACAAGCCCCAGATATATTAGTACAATGAGAAACTGACTTTGGTTGTATAAGGCTTCCGTGATGAGCTTTTTGCGTCGTTCATTAAAAATATATTGTTACCACTGTCTAACTGATCGTCGTATGGTACAGTGGAAAAAACTACAAACACCAATGAAGTCACTAATAACCACCTTTAATTATCACAAGTTATTCAACAAGATTAGACCCGTACAGTAGTTCAAATTAATCTGTCCACACGCAATAATAATGTCAACTAATAGAGTCCGGCACAATTATGAAACACATAACACTTCGCCACAGTACTTTGAAACTCACTTGAATAAATCGCCACCCAAACTGAAACTGAGCGGCGCTGAATGCTTGTATTTATACCCCGCTGATATTCCAGGATAACGCAAATAATACGGTTCAACACTACTACAAAACCTTGGAGCGTAATTGCTTGCCGCCTTTAACACAGCGCGTTCGTATCGGTGAGTCTGGAACAATCTCGGCTACGGACGCGTGACAAGTGTCACGTAATTGTTGTATCTCAATTAGCAACAGTATGTACGCACACAACCGGGTTCCGCTGGAATAGCCGACAAACACGTCTAGTGTTCTCTAATGGTGTAATAATATGAAGATTCCATGACTACAAACGGTAAACAATAAAAGGATTTACGAAATAATGACGGTAGTCAGAGGCTTCACAATATTCAAAGAAATAAAAAAAACGCAATTACAGTGGTACAGTTATATTTTTCTAATGGACAGAAACAGATTGCCAGCGTTAGATTACTTCACCCTAGAAGGAGCTGACAAGAAGGGTCAGGACAACAAACTGACAAAGAGGAGATGCTACCTGACCCAGCAAGATCGGAGACTGGAAACAGGAAGTTTGCACTGTTTGTTTCAAATAAGAGACGGAACAATTTATTTATGCCAAGTTATTCGAATGTGGTAACTTAAAGTTCAATTTTTCGGATTTAGTTTTGTAAAATGTATACAAAACAAACCGTATAAATATTATTGTTAGTTTAGCTTGTTTTTAGTTTACGTCAATAATTTTACCATTTAGCTTTGTTTATCACTAATAGCTATGATTTTTTTGTTTCAAAACAGTGCTCAACTTTTCCCTTGGCACATTCGCTTTAAACGAAAGACCAAGTTGAAGCAACACACATGGTTTTGCATTCTGTCGTTTTGAAAGGTTTAATTCAGGGTGCAGAATTAATTTCAATGAAATTAATAAATTCCGTTTGAATACGCAAGATAATTCGTGATGAAATTATTAAATACGTTATTGAGAACAGAATGAACGTGAAAAATTCAATTGCTAATTTTATCCAAACAAATAAATTACAATGGTACGGACACAAGAAAAGAATGGCACAGGAAAGATCGCCAAGGAAAGTTACGAAATTGACCGCACCTGGAAGAAGGAAAACAGGAAGACCACCTATCACCTGGACAGAAGAAATTCGGACTATATTGAGGGAACGAGAAATTGAAGAAGAGCTTTGGATGGACAAGCAGCAGTGGAAGCTGAGAATTCAATCACTTTTGTAATCGTTGGTTGTCGAAAATATGTAAACATTGTACAGTCGGAATAATAAATAATTAATAAACATTACAAACTATCACCTGTTTAAAGTTTCTGATCACTGTAAAACCGAGCGCGCATATATCTAAGACTATAAAGATGGCGTTTGTTTAAAGGGAATTTTCTTATTTCCTTATATAATAGGTACGTTTTCCAGTTTTTAATTTTACGGTTTTTGTTTTTGGCAGCAAATCAGAAGCAATTTTATACTTTGTGTTTTTTTTGTATTAGTTTTAATGGCAGGAAGGCGTAAAAGGAGATTTATAAATTAATGCAATAAAAGAGTATAACATGAATTTTTTCTGTTATGTTTTCACTAAATCACCAGTAAACGCATGACACATTTCCCGTTAAGATCTTTTTGGGGGCACTGTTAGGGGTATCGAGAAAATCATGTACAACATTAGTAGGGAACTCTTTGTGGTAATGTGATAGCAACCATGGAACGGATTTTACTGACCCGTTTTGTTCAAAGATCTTAAGTAAAAATCTCCAAAACGCAAATTCACGTCATCTCCAGATTCTCCAGATTTTCGCGACGTTTCTAATCCTCTTACTAACAACTGCCGATTTCCGTTTGTTCCAGTCTGCACCCCTTCTACGTTTTTGGGTGTTATTCTTGTTGAAAGCTAGGACCTGGATCACTTTCAGTACATTCTCAGACATTTTTAAATGTTTAGGCATGATAGTTTTATCAGGTATCACTGAAAAATTCAACTCAATATTTCTTAGAGTTTTCGCGGATGGATGTTTAAGTGTTATTAGAATTACTAGATGTGTATTTGATGTGTATTAGATATGTTATTAGATGTGTATTATTGTGTCCTTGTGAGACGGTAACTGTAGATTGCTTCCGATTATCATCTCTCCTGAATTTCGAGTAATGAATCGAGTCACTTTTGTATTTAAAGTTAAGTCTACATTATACACGTAAAATAGTAGTCTAGAGGTTGTACGAGATATAGTCAAAATGTTAATTGCTCTAGAATAAAATATCGGTATGGAAAACCATACATGACTTCCATGTTCTAAGATTTATATTTAAAATCATTTTCAAAATAAAACTACTTCTATCTACTTCTTTTATCAGCCTTAACCACAGTATTGTAGTCACTAACGTATACCACCTCACGTTAGCGCACTCGACTTTCACTGATGATGGCAGTCGATTGCACTGCCGAAACGACTAGTTTTGCATAAAACATTCGACCACGGCCAAACAGCACGGGAAGGAATTTTAACAACAAACTACTTCTTTTTTGCCAATAACATAGTACACATATAGAAAATTATCCCCTCCCCTTTCAACTATCATTTGCATTTATAGAAAATTACCCCCTCCCCCTTTAACTACCCTTTCCATTTATAGATATTTCACCTTCATTTATAGATATTTCACCTTCATTTATAGATATTTTACAGTGCATTATTATGACCTTATTTCAGGATACTTTGTTTATCAAAATTAAGTACTTTACTCTTGTTAAAACGTAAAACGTTGCACGTAAACTACCCCTTTTCCTTAACCCATCTCCACCGAAATCAATAGGTTTTGGGTCCTCTACAACTCAGGCACATATGTAAACAATTATTTGTTCTGTTTGAATTTGCGGCAGTTATCGTTCGCCATAGAAAAAATTCTACACACAGACACACCCACAGACACTTTTCGGAAAATGACTTTTCTTCATGTTTTGAAGGTAGTACAATCAGAATCAGCCCTTATCTCGAAAGAAGTATCAAAAAAAAATCCAGAATACTTCCAAAAAAATTCTTTGGTGTTTCTTAAAGTAGAATTGAACATCTATTACTTCCATATTCCTTAAGGAATGGAAGTATGGTGATGGCAAAAAAAATCGTGTTCGAGATTATTGCAGATTCTGATTCTACTACACTCAAAACATGAAAAAAAGTCGCTTTCCGAAAAGTGTCTGTGTGTGTGTCTGTCTGTCTGTCTGTCTGTGTGTCTGTAGATTTTTTTTTCTATGGCAAACGATAACTGCCGCAAATTCAAACAGAATCAAATAATTTTTTGCATACAGCCCTGATTTGCAGAGTACTCACGACCTATTGTTTTTGGTGAAGATCGGTTGAGGGAAAGGGGTAGTTTACCTGCAACGGTTTTTTTTTAGCAAGGGTAATTTTGTTTGTTTGGCAAACGATAACAGCCGCAAATTCAAACAGAATCAAATAATGTTTCGCATACAGCCCTGAATTGTAGAGTTCTCAAGATCTGTTAATTTTAGTGAAGATCGGTTAAGGGAAAGGGGTAGTTTACCTGTAACGTTTTATGTTTTAACAAGGGTATTTCCTATGGCAAACGATAACAGCCGCAAATTCAAACAGAATCAAAAGATTATTTGCATACAGCCCTAAATTGTAGAGTTCTCAAGATCTATTGTTTTTGGTGAAGATCGGTTGAGGGAAAGGGGTAGTTTACCTGCAACGTTTTTTTAACAAGGGTATTTTTTTTCTATGGCAAACGATAACTGCCGCAAATTCAAACAGAATCAAATAACTTTTTGCATACAGCCCTGATTTGTAGAGTACTCACGACCTATTGTTTTTGGTGAAGATCGGTTGAGGGAAAGGGGTAGTTTACCTGCAACGGTTTTTTTTTATCAAGGGAAATTTTTTTTTTTGCCAAACGATAACAGCCGCAAATTCAAACAGAATCAAATAATGTTTCGCATACAGCCCTGAATTGTAGAGTTCACAAGACCTATTGTTTTTGGTGACGATCGGTTAAGGGAAAGGGGTAGTTTACCTGTAACGTTTTATGTTTTAACAAGAGTATTTCCTATGGCAAACGATAACAGCTGCAAATTCAAACAGAATCAAATGATTATTTGCATACAGCCCTAAATTGTAGAGTTCTCAAGACCTATTGTTTTTGGTGAAGATCGGTTAAGGGAAAGGGGTAGTTTACCTACAACGTTTTTTTAACAAGGTTATTTTCTATGGCAAACGATAACAGCCGCAAATTCAAACATAATCAAATAATTTTCTGCATACAGCCCTGGTTTGTAGAGTACTCAAGACCTATTGTTTTTGGTGAAGATCGGTAGAGGGGAAGGGGTAGTTTACCTGCAACGTTTGTTATAAAGCGTATTTTCTATGGCAAACGATAACTGCCGCAAATTCAAACAGAATCAAATAATTTTTTGCATACGTCAGTGAATTGTAGAGGACTCAAGGCCATTAGATTTTGGTGAAGATCGGTTAAGGGGAAGGGGTAGTTTACCGGCAACCTTTTACGTTTTAACAAGAGTAAAGTACTTGAAAATTCATTTAAACTTTTTGAAACAATGGTAATTGTTAAAAATAAAATAATTTTGTTGCCAGGCAATAAAATTATAATTTTTTCATTTTAATGTAAATTATGTATATATTAGAAAATATATCGTGCTTGGCAGGCAAGCATATTTCAGATTATAAGTCTTAGAATATGGAAGTCATGTATGGTTCTCCATACCGATATTTACTTCCATATTCCTTAAGGAATGGAAGTATGGTGATGGCAAAAAAAATCGTGTTCGAGATTATTGCAGATTCTGAGTCTACTACACTCAAAACATGAAAAAAAGTCGTTTTCCGAAAAGTGTCTGTCTGTGTGTCTGTGTGTCTGTAGATTTTTTTTCTATGGCAAACGATAACTGCCGCAAATTCAAACAGAATCAAATAATTTTTTGCATGCAGCCCTGATTTGCAGAGTACTCGCGACCTATTGTTTTTGGTGAAGATCGGTTGAGGGAAAGGGGTAGTTTACCTGCAACGGTTTTTTTTAGCAAGGGTAATTTTGTTTGTTTGGCAAACGATAACAGCCGCAAATTCAAACAGAATCGAATAATGTTTCGCATACAGCCCTGAATTGTAGAGTTCTCAAGATCTGTTGATTTTGGTGAAGATCGGTTAAGGGAAAGGGGTAGTTTACCTGTAACGTTTTATGTTTTAACAAGGGTATTTCCTATGGCAAACGATAACAGCCGCAAATTCAAACAGAATCAAAAGATTATTTGCATACAGCCCTAAATTGTAGAGTTCTCAAGACCTATTGTTTTTGGTGAAGTTCGGTTGAGGGAAAGGGGTAGTTTACCTGCAACGTTTTTTTAACAAGGGTATTTTCTATGGCAAACGATAACAGCCGCAAATTCAAACAGAATCAAATAATGTTTTGCATACACCCCTGATGTGTAGAGTACTCAAGACCTATTGTTTTTGGTGAAGATCGGTTAAGGAAAAGGGGTAGTTTACCTGTAACGTTTTATGTTTTAACAAGGGTATTTCCTATGGCAAACGATAACAGCCGCAAATTCAAACAGAATCAAAAGATTATTTGCATACAGCCCTAAATTGTAGAGTTCTTAAGACCTATTGTTTTTGGTGAAGATCGATTGAGGGAAAGGGGTAGTTTACCTGCAACGTTTTTTTAACAAGGGTATTTTCTATGGCAAACGATAACAGCCGCAAATTCAAACAGAATCAAATAATGTTTTGCATACAGCCCTGATTTGTAGAGTACTCAAGACCTATTGTTTTTGGTGAAGATCGGTTAAGGGGAAGGGGTAGTTTACCTGCAACGTTTTTTTATCAAGCGTATTTTCTATGGCAAACGATAACAGCCGCAAATTCAAACAGAATCAAATAATTTTTTGCATACGTCCCTGAATTGTAGAGGTCTCAATGACTTTCGATTTTGGTGAAGATCGGTTAAGGGGAAGGGGTAGTTTACCTGCAACCTTTTACGTTTTAACAAGAGTAAAGTACTTGAAAATTTATTTAAACTTTTTGAAACAATGGTAATTGTTAAAAATAAAATAATTTTGTTGCCAGGCAATAAAATTATAATTTTTTCATTTTAATGTAATATAATATTTTTCATTTAATACAGCAATAAAAAGGCAGGTAAGACACAGCCTGGCTGTTTGGCTGAAAATGATTTTAAATATAAATCTTAGAATATGGAAGTCATGTATGGTTCTCCATACCGATATTTTTTATTTAGAATGTCAAGTTTATTTAAATATTTGTCTTAACTTAACATGAGTTTTTCTACGACATTGTTAAAAATTCCCGACCAACATCAGATAAACAATTCCTCGCTGAATTTTAGACTTGTTCATTAGTATGACATTGCTGCTTTGCAAGGGCATCTTTCACGGACCAATCACTCGGCGTTAAATCTGGACTATACGATGGTGTTCCCAATCTTTCCACACAAATGTTTATTCGTGACGTGTACCAAATGATGTGTACCCAAGTTGACACTCAGAGCTGTTATACTGTACTCTTCCGTTCAAGTTACTACATACACTGATTTGCCCATTTCTAAATAACGACTGGTGAAAATTGTAAAAGTTGGTGGCCTTCTCTGTCGGTAAATGTCCTCGATATTCGTGGAACCATTTTTTAAACAACTCTGGCATCCTATTCAGATGAGCAACCTGCACTTCAATCTTGCATATTAAATATGTTCAATTCTTTACGAATGTCTTCATTGTAGAGTCTACCTCTTCCTGTGCAGCCTATAACTATAACATATTGCGAGAATCTCATCTCCGGTCCCCGTCCCCTACTCAGATGTATTTTCGCCGAACCCCAAGTTTCAGAGCCGTACAATAACACTGGCACAGCCCTTACCGTATAGTTGAGTCTCTATAACCTTATGCAGTTACTTTATAACATTCATGTTTCGTAATGGTATCCAAGTCACTTTTATATAATAGTAAGTGATTACCTGTATGCGGTCCGCCGTGTGACTTCTCAAACTTGGTTATGTTACGCGTTTCAAGGCGTATGCCTCATCATCAGACGTTCAAAAACCAAAAACACACATATCACACAAAACTGCGTTTGTCAAAAAATAAAATTGCAGAAACAAGCATATTATGTGCACGTGATGTAGGGTGCGCACTAGCGTGGAACGAAAATGGCCTTTTTTTAATTTTTTTTTTTTTAGTGTTGTAATAGTGGGGAAAAGTTGCCTTTTAGGTTCAAAAAGAAGAAAAAAAATTTGGTTGCTATACTACAACATCTTGAGGTGCCGCAAAGAGCTTAAAGTTTGTCAAGAAATTGAAAAATTATAAACTTTGATAAATTATTTTTTATGGTTTCCTCGTACATATAATGTTAAAAAAGATAGTTGTAAATACATATATAAGCATTAGAATTCGAAAAATTATTAATTACAAAATATAATAATAATAAAAAATATTTTTTAATGTCAAAATGTTTGTATTTTTGCTAATTTTGAAACTTTTGCGAACATTTTGGTTGTTACAGATAGTAGTAAATAAGGTTGAAATAAAAGCTCGTCAAATCAATTATATATTTTTTTTATTAGAGCACACGTAAAAAAATATCATAATACACTTTTAAAGACATTGAAAGTTCATTTTTTATGATTTAAAAAACCCTTAATAATTACAAATGTTACACCTGCAAAATGTTTGTTTCTACTTCATTGACACATTAAACTGTTTTTTTGTATCAAATTTTGGCATGTTCTCACGTGAGTCAACAGCCGGGCCGGATTGATTCCGACATTTTGAGCCGATTCGGTCACCAGTTTCACAGCTCTTTCCACTGCTTGCGTGTGACAAGGAAGCCGGGGAAAGTCGATAAGCAGGTCCACTTTACTATTTGGTTGAGCTTTAGATGTCTTCCGTATAATCTCTTTGAGACAGTCAATGGAAACATGTTTTACCAAGGGGGGTTCAGTTACGTCATTTTCAGCCCATGAGATCATGTCGATGTAATCCTTTGCGTCAAAGTTTATCTTTGGAACTTTAAACTTCCTGACTCCGCCTCTACTTTCTGTTCTTGCTTTTAAAACACGTCGTAAACCAAGTTCTCTTACATTTTTGCGCTCATCACATAACATGGACAAAAGGAGATTTTCTGCAGCAGCAAAGTACCCATTTCTTTGAATAACCGGGTCTAGAACGTCCTTGAAATCATCAGACAGATAGCGTGAATATGAGATAAGCTTAAACAGATGTTTGGAACCATAAGTACATGAAGGTTTTAACTTAATGTAAACCACACAGGTGCATACACTTTCACAATGTACTCAGCCAGAGTCTTAATGTTTTCAGTTGGATTTTCAGTTGCCACATACAATCTAAGTATACGGTTTGCTAATGTAAGCCACCTGGAGTGAGCAAGTTTTCCAGGGTTTCTTAAAGATAAATCTAGTGAGCAATTTCCACTTGATACAGCGATACACATATCCAATAAATACTTCTGATCTGTACTTAAATCATTTATGTTCTCCAAAAGAGGAAGGTTATTTTCAATTGGCAAGAAAGTAACCACAGGAAGATTAGCACAGTTTTCCAGCTGCTGACCTATTTCGCCTTTAAATTCATTGAGTCCCTTCGTTTTACCATCTAAATGACAAAAAAGATGTCGATAAAGGTAGCTCATTTCCATGGAACAAACAAACTAACCATTGTAAAGGTCTTCCTATTTCATTTTCCATCAAAGAAATCATACCATTATTATGTCCAGTGTTTACAACGGTTCCATCACACTCAATAGCAGTAAAGTTCAAAAGTTGTTCGTTGTGTTCTCTATCTTCAAGAAACTCCAGTATACTGTCTGTTATGTCTTTTCCAGTGCCAGATTTAGGTGTTACGTGGCATAAAAACTTTGAGTTTGGTTCCTCTATTAGTGAAACGTGCTCTTCTGAAATAACTTTTTTGTACAACTTAATTCCCGGATGCCAATGCAATAGTTAAACTGTTTTTATCTTTCTATTCATATTAAAACGACTATTTGAAACTTTTTATTGCATAATCGAGACACGTAAAATTCTTTGAAAAAGTTACAAAAAGTGTGTTTTTATAAAATTTTACCGCTCTTGCGGCACCTCAAGACATAATCCAAAAAGTTAAAAAAAAATTGTATGTCTTTTTTGATATAAAAACTGATTTTTTGACAGTATTTGAAATAAAAAAAATTGTTTGACAACTTCTTAAAAAAACTTAAAAATGTAGCGAAAATTGCAATTTTATGAAAATTTATCGTCCTTGCGGCACCTCAAGACGTGCTCCAATATTTTTCATATCTTTTTTTTATCTTATCTACACCAAAAGGCAACTTTTCCGCGCTATTACAAATTAAAAATACAAACTTGATTTTTTCGTTCTCCCCGCACTACGCACCCGTTCATGTATTGTCTGCTACTGATTGGAATTCGTTGAGCAGTCTCAAAGCAGTATCATACAGGCGGTTAGATACAAAGTTCAATTGTTCATTCAGAACACAATCACGACTGCTATCATTATTATATGCATTATAAAGACTCAGTTACTTTATAGTTGAGTCTCTTTCCTTATTTTTCTTGACAGAATTCGACTGACAAATCGTGCTATATATTGGCTGAAACTTAGCCAACTTATGATCAGCACCATAATCGACATCGTAAGTCATGTGACAGCTAAGATAGCGGAAATGTAACACCTGCTTTATACTCTTATTATCCTATACCATCTTAGTCCGTAAGGCGTATTTGTCTCGAATACCACAGTTTTTGTCTTCTGTATAGACATTTTTCGTTTCGTAATGTGATCTGGAACATGGATCTCTTTCGTAGTTCGCATTCGTAGGTTTTAGATGATACTTGATCATTCGCAAACAGCATTGTGTTTATGTATGTTCTATTATTTATTTGTATTCTTGTAGAAAGTCGTAATTTCCACTCTCTAACTATACACTAATACAGATATTAAACAATGTTGGCAACATGCTACAGCCTTGTCGCACTCCCTGATTAATGCACTCTCTTCTGTCAAATTCTCTCCTGTACACAATAATATGTTCTTATATTTATATATAATTTACCTTAATTTCCGTCCAGTGACGTCAAGCGTAATTTGACGTCAAATTACGCTTGACGTCACTGGACGGAAATTAAGGTAAATTATATATAATTATCATACAGTGACCTGGACCGCTTTAAATATGTTTAAATGTTCTTATAGTTTATTTTAGTTTAGCTTGCTTTTGTTTTACGGCTATATTTTAATCATTTATCTGTTTTTACCACTGATAGCTTTGATTTTTTGCTTCAAAACAATTTATATAATAATGAAACTTTCACTTGTGAACTTACTTGTCTTTTCTCGTCGAACGCGTTTTGGCGTAGTGTTCGCCTTCGTCAGCTTAGAGACAGACTGCCAGACTTTGTAACGGTTATTGCTTGGAAGGTATAGTGGGGTGGTGCGTGGAGGAAGGGGATTGGCGCGGGGATCCAAATTATTGTTTGTTTTTTGTATAGTTGTGTCAAAAAGTGTATGTGATTTATATTGTAATTGGTCGTTAAGTATGTTGTTTGGTTGTGTTGTGTTGTGTTTGTATATTTCATATTGTTCTGCTGTGTTGAGTTTTCGACCTTTGGGTAAGTAGTGTAATATTTCAAGATTTGGCGAGTTTGTGTGTGTTGGAGTTATGGTATGTGAGTGTGATGTATTTATTGTGTTGTGTGTTGATGGTATTTTGTGTTTTGTTGTTTTTGTTTTTGATGCGTTTGTGTAGTTTGTTTATTAAATTAGGGTTGTATCCGTTTTTCATTGCTATGTATTTGATTGTGTTGAGTTCGTCAATATAATCTTGTTTACTTAAGGGTATTTTAGTTAGTCTATGGAGCATATGGTTGAAGGCCGCATGTTTACGTTGTGTTGGGTGGTTTGATGTGTTGTGTATAACCATGTCGGTTGTGGTTGGTTTCCTGTATATTTTGTACGTGTGTGTATTGTTAGTTTCGTTAATTGTTAGGTCTCGTTCAAAACAATGCTCAAATTTGTGTTCAAAACAATGCTCAATTTTGTCCTCGTATTTAATCAAAATATCTACCTGAAGCAAACGCATGGTTTTGCATTCTTTTGTTTTTAAAAGCTTTGATCCAAGGTGGAGAATCAATTTCAATTGAATTAATAATTTCCATTTCTATATTCAAGATATTGGTTGAATTAGTTATTAAACATTACAAACTATTACCTGTTTAAAGTTTCTTATCATCACATACAACCACGAGCGGATTTAAATATAAGACTATATCGATGCCATTGTTTAAAGGGAATTATTTTATTTCCCTATATAACAGGTACGTTGTTCAGTTCTCAATTTTAAGGTTTATCTTTTTGGCAGCAAATAAGAAGCAACTTTGTACTTTGTGTTCTTCTGTATCGGATTAATGGTACTCGTAGAAAGGCATGAAAGGTGAGTTATAAATTAATGCAATAAAAGAGTCAAACATGCAAATTATTGCAAATCCTATTTTTCAGTAGTTTAACCTCCTTACAACGTCTGCAAAGATGTTAGGATAACGCCCCTTATACATAATGTCTCGCACAATGGATCTGTTAACTATTCAAATGTTTTTTCTCATTGTCAGTAAAGGCTAGATGTGTGTCCAAATTAAATGCCCTACTGAGGAAAGCGAAGACAAGAAGAAAAAAATTGGAATATTTTATAATATCAGAAACGGAAGGAGTTACATGCATACATGAAGACAGTGGAGAGGGCTGAGAAAGAATGAACAGCGTACAGTGGAATAGCCTGTTGTTCAACAGCTGTTCTAAGGAAGAAGGGAGACCATGCCATAAATGTTTCTACGATTTTAATCGTAAATTTCTCTCAAACATAGAGCGAATTCACATTGTGTCAAACGTGTATATATATATATTCAATCACTTTCTGCTACAGTCCGTTTCTTGATGTATATAATACATTTAATATTTATAACTAAATTTACCTCAAGATATAATTTTTCCTTATTTGGAACATGTTTCGAGAGTTCCTGTGCTCTCATCTTCAGCAATGTGTCAGCAATAAAACATATACCACACAAAGGCACCATAATGAACATTTGGGAAAATTTACAAATATACAAACATAAAACACAAAATAAACTAATACAAGAACAACTACAAATCAATACAAAATATGACACAATATTCAAAGCACTCAACATCGAAAATACACAAAATACAAATACATATACCACAATCACACACAATAATACAACTTTAAAATAGCAAAGACCAACAAACAACCTTAATAGCATCCAGCAGCCAACACACAAATACTTCACCAGACAAAAGATCGCGAAGGCTGAAGATGAGAGCACAGGAACTCTAGAAACATGTTCCAAATAAGGAAAAATAACATCTTGAGGTAAATTTAGTTATAAATATTAAATGTAATATATATATATATACATATATATATATATATGTATATGTACGTGTATATAATGTAATAATGTAATTTACGGTTTTAAATGATAAAATGTCATTTAGCAAGTTATTTGCTTTCTTATGAACAAACAAGTAAACAAAAAATTCTTACAAAGTACACTTTAGCTTACAACTTGCCAGTGCAACCACAACCATGTAGAAAGAAACTGGCGTACAGAAGTAAACAGAACAGTAATGGAAAATCCTTGTAGGAAGCTTACGGAAATCTATAAAGACGTCGAACCTCTAACCGAGAAACAAATGTGTTACTAGTGGCGAACCGAGAAAGGATATGTAGTTCCGTGAGTTTCCTCTCTAAGTAAAATCTGATATTCTTTTCCTTATCCTGCTGTTCAGCGTAAACAGAATACTTAATATTTAAAGTAGATACGTATTTCTACGTTCAGAATCAACACAAGGATTTAGTATGTTCCCGGGATTTGAATAATTCACACCAGACGAAATCGCTAATTACAACTTTAATGACAGTTACAAATAAACAAAATTGGAGTGAACAAAATACAACTCTTCAAGCAAGTGAATGTTAAAGCACATAAATTTATCAAACAATAAATGTCAGCTCATTAACAATGCTGCACTAAATAATGGACAATAATCCCGTTACACTAAACCGCAAGTCACAATATAACAATCACTGCGAAACGGATTCTAATAAGGCAAGTCCACAAGTAAAGTTTGCCGGCCGCTCTAGGCCGCCTTAAGCTTTTGTAGTGTGACCTTAGTAAGACTTTGCGAAACCTCTCCACATGTTTCTAATAGGCTTTCACAAATCTCGCTGTTTCAAAACAAGCAGGTTTCACAATTCGTAGTACAATTATAGATCTAATTTTCTCCTTACAGCAAATAATTGGAAAGAAAACAGTTCGATCACACCTACTCATTTAGTTTTCATTGAGATTGAAAAAAACCTATGAAAATGTACCGTTAGGCAACCTGTGGACAGCTTTATGATCAACTAGTGTAAACCCCATTATAATGAAATCATACAATATTTCTATAACGATTCAATATCGAGAATAAAAATTGCAAAGTATTTGTAACCAGGGTTTCAAGTGACGGCAAAGGTTTACGCCAGGGATGTTGTGTATCACCCAAGCTTTTCAAAATTCATACGGAGAAAGCAATAGAGGCTTGGAAAAAATGAGCAGGAACATGGGAATTCCACTTGATGTGATACTTCTTCATTACAGTTTGCTGATGACCAGTTACTTTCGGCTCAAGATATTGATGACGTAGAGTACATGACTAGAAAATTGATACAGGAATATCAGAAATGGGGAGTAAAGGTGTGTATAAATAAAACAAAATACTTGGCAATAGGTGACCTTCATCAAGACTTGATATTGAAGGACGGCATGGGGAAGACTTCATATACAGAGGAATACAAGGAATTAGGGGTAAAAATTACGGCCAGTCGAAAGCAAGGCAAAGAAATTCAATCCATAATTAATTTTGAAAAGATGGCTATGCTATATTAAGTGGAATTCTGTGGGATAAGCAAATTACAGCGGAAACTAAAACCAAAATATTTAAAAACCGTTGTTAGAAGTATCATGGCTTACGACTCAGAAGTTTGGACTAGCAATAAACACACAAGAACATAATTGATGACAGCAGAGGTGGACTTTTGGAGAGGTTCGGCAAAAGTATCCAGACGTGAGAAAATTAGTAATGAATTTATTAAGAACATAATGGATGTGAAAAATTTAATTACTGACTTGATCAAAAAAAATTACAATTTTATGGAAACACGAAAAGAATGGCACAGGAAAGGTTGCCGAGGAATGCACCCCACACCCGGAAGAAGGAAAAGAGGAAGACCGCTTATCACCTGGATAGGAGAAATTCGAAATATATTGAGGGATCGAGAAATTGAAGAAGGTGTTTGGATGGACAAGCATCAGTGGAAGATGAGTTGTGTTCTCTTTTCCTGGTTTTCCAATTGGTATTATTTTGGCTCGTTTCCATATCTTAGGGAAACAACTTCTTCTTAAGCATGCATTATACAGGGCTGTAACAAACTGTGGAAATGTTTCAAATATCCGCAACAATATTTTACTTGTTATACCATCCTCCCCTGGGGATTTGTTAGGGTCCATTTTCACTAAAACACTGTGTATTTCTTCCTGTGTAAAAGCTCTGTCGTCATAGGTATCTATAGGCTTCTGCATTTCGTTTCTAATAAACTTATGATACTCAGTATCATATATTTCCTCATCCACAGGTATAAAATAATCTGGCATACAATTAATAGTGTCCTTTAAATCACTTGTGAGAGAACCATCAGGCCTCTGTAGAGTTGTTAAAGTACAACTTTTCCGTGTCTTCCCAGATGCCAATTTATATATACCGCATTCCACGGGTTATTCACAGGAGTTAAGTTACAATAGCGTCTCCATGACTCTATCTTTTCTCTTCGTATAGTCCTTCTTTTCTTCGGAATACTGGACCTTTCGTCCAGTTTCACGGGCGTGTGCGTGTGTATGTGTGTGTGTGTGTGTGTGTGTGTGTGTGTGAGTGAGAGAGAGAGAGAGAGAGAGAGAGAGAGAGAGAGAGAGAGAGAGAGAGAGAGAGAGAGAGAGAGAGAGAGAGAGAGAGAGAGAGAGAGAGAGATCTTCCCCTTCTTCTTCAACGCAACCCAGAGTTGGTGGTGAGAAAGCAATTTCTTCCTTTCTACAGCCTCTTTGTTACCACACACCTTCTTCCTTCTGTTACCTCACACGTAGGCCTACCCCTTCCAATACGTCCCTCGATCAAGGCGGTAAACCAGCTTGAACAGCGTAGTATATGAGCAACGATATTACTTCTCCATATGGATCCAATCGACGCCATTTTCTCACCTACTATCTTCGAAACTTCATCACTAGGTACGTTTTCCGACCACGGTATTTTTAAGACCCTCCTCCAACAGCACCTTTCAAAAGCTCCAAGGCAACTCATAACCGCTTTGTATATGCTCCAGACAAAACTCCTTATAAATTCCTTCCTGGTTTCCAGGGACGCGTTTCTGGACACCACAAGAGATCGTTCCTTGAAAAATATGCTACGCCTCTTGCTTGTGCAATTCTACTGTTTACTTCACTGATGCACCTACCATCTGATGTAATGCAGCTCCCAAGATATTTAAAGCAATCGACTTGCACCAACTTCAATCAATTCCATAATCTTTGGTTCCGGAAAATGTGTAAATATTGTACAGACGGAATAACAATAATCTAAAAATTATAATTAATTTTTGTTTTATTATTATGTTCTTTTAAACTTTTTTATCTGCAATTTATTTTATTTTGTTTTCCTTTACGTCTACCTTTCAGATACATTGTTTACATCTCACGTTATCAGCATTGTATAAATTTATATGTAATTACAAAAAGCGTGTTACGACCAAAACACCTGCATTACGACCGCATTTTGTAAAATTTACAGCAAGCAACAGGTAAAAACAGTGTCAAATTCGTAATGTACGTATGTGATACACACATGTTGATGATAGTTTTGCTTTGACACACATACACAGAACACAAATCACGTCGTCTTTTGTCGTTGCGTAGGCAATATATCGGAAGCAAATTCCAATAGTGTCCCAATATTGTTACGTCTGTGCGTATCCGTTGTTATTGGTTACCTATAGCCGGCTTCACCTGCATACTGTGATATACACTGATTGTGTTTAGTTTAAATAAACTTTGACTG
Organism: Magicicada septendecula; assembly: GCA_034769895.1. Taxonomy (NCBI): domain Eukaryota; kingdom Metazoa; phylum Arthropoda; class Insecta; order Hemiptera; family Cicadidae; genus Magicicada; species Magicicada septendecula. The sequence goes on along the minus strand of CM068371.1, from coordinate 487,464,545 downwards.
ATGCATATTGCACATAATTGACAAGCCGCATTCGTTTGTATCAATCCAAAAGCAACTATGTAATGCACGCTGTTTAATTCAATTATTCCTTGTAATTATTAATTATTAATCCTGGTCACTATCCCAGCCAGATGCTTTTAACGTAGATATTGAAAATCTAGGCGGCTCAGTAGACCAGTGGGTATGGCACCTGGCCGAGGTCCCGGGTTCGATTCCCGGGCCCGCACCATAAAATCAAGGTGCGTTTTTCATCCCCCAGGTCGAGTCAGCCTGTTGAAAATGAGTACCTGGGATAACATCCTGGGGATAATAATGGGCGGCTGAAGCGTAGTGCTGGCCACACTGCCTTCTTTGTATGCCGTACGGATCGCATAAGGCAGCCTACTCTGCCTGATTCCTAAGCTACTTCGGTGGTAGACATGGGAGCCATTATATTATATTGAAAATTTTGTCCATGCTGCTCGAAACCATTTCAGCCTTCTCCTCCAAAACCTAACTTTTTGTAAAATAAAGGAACCGGCGATGCCCAGCCTACGTGTAAACCTATGTACATATTATTTAAAACCTCTAAGCGATTGGTGATTTCTTACGAGTAAATCCTCTGTCCGGACTGCCTACATCGTATCTTTTTTCAACAGGGTCTTTGAAACGCCATTCACAGCTTCTGACGATCATCTCAGATTCCAGGAATCACAACGATAAGCTACAACAAATTCACGACGGAGGCAGTCCGGATAGAGGATTTACCCGCAACTGATGTAGTTATCGCGAGGAGTAGGTTTCCATCAGGCTCCGAGGTACCAGCCTTCAATAGACGGGAGTTTGAAGAGCGGGTCGTATATATACAGGAAGCTCTTGCCCGTTACGTGAAAAAACCACTCCTGCGTAGTCCCAGCGAATCGTAGGATTTTTCAGATCGCTGACTGAGCACAAGAAGGACGACGTCTCCGCCGCGGACCGTGGTCAGTTGCGACAAAATCGTATAAAACCCGGTCAGTTGCGACTGAGGTAGAAATTTGAACCCAGTAAATTTCGATCAATTACATTTTCATGTTATTATTATAATAATACTGAAATTATCATTATAATTCTATTCATTCCTAGCCTAACATAACCTAACCTAACCTAACCCAACCTAACATAACCTGACCTGACCTAACCTAACCCAACCTAACCTAACGTGACAAAAATATTGGAAGAAAGAGGTTACTCGCGCAAATAAAAATTTGAAGAATTGAAATCTCATAGAAATTCAGAATAGCCTACCGACGTTTCAAATGACAGATTCGTTCAGTAAGTGAAAGTGAGGGGCGCAATTGACCGCCTAAGAATGGGTAAAAGTGTTGTTTCGTCGCAACTGACCGAGACCGTCTGTCGCAACTGGCAAAACTTTCGCAATTCCGCTGTCACGCACCAATGTCACCAACAGTCTGATTACTTTAAACAACTTCTATTGGATGTCAATCAGCACCGCTGTAACGATGATCTTTGTTTCTGGAAGTCGACCCCCCCCCCCCGATTTGAAGGCTGCTGGTCGTTTCTTCAGTAATACGAGGATTCGCCTCGCCCCTAGGCTCCACCGGATGTCATTCAGTTGCCGGAGGCTAAAACCGAAGTCCTCGCAAACTCCGTCGAAGAACAGACGAAGGCGTCTTCGATGTGGACCACATGGTCTATGTGGAGGACTTCTTGCTGCAGATCTGTCCACACGTCAGACGGTAGCCCCACCGCCCTTTGAAAAAGCCGGCCCCGTGTCCATCGTCTCTCGGTCAAATTCCTAACCGTCCATCCGTCCATACTAAATGTGAGTGATAACCCTAAAAACCTTCCAATTTTAAGGACTACATCTTCCAAGTGGTCAACTTATGCTGTCGCCTTCCCCCAACCTGTAAAAAACAGTTACAAAAAATCACGTGTAGAACCGAAAAACTATCAGTCAGTTTCTCTCCTGCCCGTCATTTGTAAGTTGTTCATTGGCATCATCATCATCATCAGCAGCACCAGCAGCAGCATTATCATAAGCATCATCTTTATCATCTATATTATTAGCAACTTTCTCACTAACTACACCCTCTCACTCTCACTCTCTCTCTCTTTCTCTGTCTCTCTTTCTGTATCCCTTCTCCCCCTTTGGCCTTTCTTAGTGCTACGTATCCTATCTCCTTTTTAACTCAATTCTATGTATCTGAATTCTTCTTCATTTTCTTCTTCGTCTTCTTTATTGTAGATAGAAACCTACAACACCGATACGCCAACCTTCACGAGGACCTCCATTAACTATGCAAGGAGAAATGTCTCGGTTAGTACAGGACACGTTGACACAAGGATAATCGAGCCTTCGTAAAGTGCTTGGTTTTTCCGGTAGTGCTGGTTGCGAACATGGACTGTGGTTTACGCTTCTGCTTAGAATACCGGAGGTTGAATGACGTGACAAAGAAAGACTGCGATCCACTACCTCGGGTTGACGATACACTCGACACGCTGGCTGAAGCACAGTGGTTTTCCACATTGGGCCTAAGAGTGGATATCGGCAAGTGCATATTCATCAACAAGAAAAGGAAAACACCGCTATCTCGACTCCAAGTGGCCTATTCCAATTTAACGTAATGCCATTTGGACTGTGCAATGCACCGGCAACATTCGAAAGATTGATGGATCTGGTTCTCCGTTGCCTGACATGGAAAACTTGCCTCGTGTATTTAGACGATGTCATAGATACCGGGAAGACTTCCAAAGACTATTTGGAAAACATTAAGGACGTTGTAACTAGAATTCTCGGTGTCCAAGTGAGGCTGACCCCGAAGAAGTGTTCTCTATTCCAGAAGGAGTACAGTATCTGGGCCAGCTGGTATCAACAGCGAGTGTCAGCATGGATCCTAATAAATTATACACCGTAAGAGACTGGCTAGTTCCGAAGAGTAAACACGAAGTTTGGAATTTTGTGGGGCTATGCTAATATTACAAACATTTTGTGAAAAGCTTCGCTACTGTTGCTTAACCACTACATGAGCTATCGGAAAATAAACGAAACTTTCAGTAGTCGAGAGAGTGTGATCAAGTATTCAGGACTTTGAAAATTACATTATGTTTGCAGCCAATTTTTGCTTTCCCAGCTTCCGAAGGGAAGTACATCGTAGACACAGACGCAAGCAATACTGGTTTAGAAGCATTTCTGTCTCAAGTTAAAAACAGAGAACAACGAGTAATAGCGTATTACAGCAAGAGTCTTCCTAAATTTTAAAGAAATTATTGCGTTGCAAGGAAAGAGTTGCTGACAATCTTCTAAGCTTTAGACCACATCCATAAATACATCTATGGGAGTGAGTTTTTACTACGCACAGACCATGACGCGCTTGCATGGCTCTTGAGATTTAAAAATCCTGAAGGGGAGTTGGCAAGTGGCTCGAACGTCTGCAAGAGTACAACTTTAAAATACAACATAGGCGCCTGTGATGGCTTACTCGAGGACCGTCCCGGGAAGACTGTCTACATTGCCACAGAAAGGAGGAACAAAACGCAAACGAATATGTTCAAGCCATCACTAGATTTCATGGGCAGACGGGTAGACGACACAAGCTTTTCGACAAGAACAGATGACTGATGAAGACATTGGACTGATTTTCACAGATAAAGAGGAAGAGGTCGCCGCTCGGATTGGTAAGACATCTGCCTTGACTCGAAAGTGCTGAAGGGCTACTGAGCACAATGGGAATGTTTTACCTTGGAGAACGGATAGCTGAAAAGGGCTTGGAAAGTGCAGATGGACGAGACGTGGTCATGCATCTGAGAGTACCCTGAAGTAAAGTGCAATCTGTTCTGAAGGAGATGCATGATGGAACGTCTGGAGGTCATCTTGGTGTTAACAAAACACCCTTGTCAAAATACGGAAGCGATTCGATTGGCTTCATCTTCGCCACGACGAAGAGGAATGGTGTCGGACATGTGAAATTTGTGCTGCAAGCAAGGGTCCACAAACCAGAAGCGGGGGGAAAATGAGACAGTATAACGTTGGACTGCCTTTCGAGAGAATTGCCATAGACATTGCTGGACCTTTCCCAGTTAATGACGATGGAAACCGGTACATCATAATTACAGGTGACTATTCTACTAAGTGGGTGGAAGCTTACGCAATTCTAAATCAGGAGATTACCACTGTGGCAAAAGCGTTAGTTTACAACTTTCGTTACCGTTATAGAGTCCCTATGATAATCCATAAAGATCAAGGGACGAATTTCAAGTAAGGAGTGTTTAAAGAATTATGCCGTTTACTTGGAATTCGAAAGACCAGGACAATATCTCTCCATCCTCAGTCGGACGGAATACGGAACGTTCTGGTACAAATAACCTTTACAAATATGTGAAAAACTAGTACTGACACGCAAATTATCCAGTTGTTACGCTAATTAAAATAATCATTGTAATTATCTCTAAAAGACGTGATAATCACAAATAAAATACAGACGAAAATAAAGAAGCTGTAGTATAATTAATAGTAGCTAATTAAAGGTAAAATAATAATAATCAGAAAGAACTACTTTTCTCTCGATGTGTAAACTACTACACGCTAAATCACTACTCACGGCCCCTAAACCTACTATAACCTCTTCTCTTGTGTTATAACTTAGGGAACCCGCAATAATTGGTTCTGCCAATTATTCAGGCTGCCTTATTTGTGACGAGCTGAAAATTAATCAGAACAACACACAATAAATACAAAAGGATTCTGGGAAGGGGAAACTGTTGATTTATGCACTCAGTATAGTCGGTACTCCTGATGACATCTCTTTATTACATATTGTATTATTTGCTCTACTTAAAATTCTTGACACATATGCTTCGATAGCTTAAAGTTTACATGATGATTATATTTTATTCTTTTACAAGGCCCCTCAGAATAAGATGTACATCAAATTTAATTAAGTCCACGGATCCGGGATTTACTCTAATACGTTAAGAATGATTACCTCGCCATATAAAGCTTTAAAATTTTGCCATTTGAAGAATGGTCTTTGTTAATCTTTTAAACAATAAGGCTTTACATTTTAGAGCTATAACTCTTTTACTAGGGATAAGTATACAAGTTATAAGTATACAATTACTGTCAGTACTTAAAATGTCTTAATGTGGTTAATTTAATTGTCTTTTGTTGAATATAATATTTAATATTTCATAAGCACGGAAGGCTTGCCTCCGTGTCACCTTTTTGGATGTCCTCCAGCTCAGCGTGATTCCAGTCGTAGGTCCTCGGTTGCAGCATGTTTGAAGTAGGTCAGGTATCTCTCATTATCTTCGTATCCTGGAATGGTGTAGTCCTGAAGTCTTTTAGATCATGGTGGCTCCTGGTTCTCTGCTCTTGGCTAATGGTTAGTAATACTCGTTGATCTGAATGATTAACACAAAGTTTCCTTCACCTGTATCCACTTCACATGATTGTTTGATTGTAGCACTTCACTTCATGGTATTACCACAGTTTTAATTACATAAGTTTTATATTTTAAGAATTTTGAAGAGATGTCACCGGCGCTAAATTTTAGTTATTCATTCTCACTCGTTTACACCATATTTATATGAGTCGCGGTTCAACTACATTAACGCAACACATTGTTTAATAGCATAAAGAATGCCTCTGTGTCTTAACTGACGGATTAATTACATTTTGTAATAAACTATTTTTAACGTTGCACATATCGGCAGTACACAGCTTACTGTTTGACCGCTGCATTCCAAGTGGGCGAAAATAGTTAGGGGAGAGAGTAGTAATCTCGCGAGAGTTCAATTCAACATAAAAGTAGTTCCAAGTTTCTTTTTTTATTTAAAGGACTAAAATTAGATTAAATAATTAAGTAGAGAGATTCTTAGTTACAATTGCTATCAAAGTATATTGTAGTGATCTAGTTTAATTATTTAAATAATAATCAATTTACAATTATTTTTAGTTAGTTAAGGGGTCGGAAAACAAGTTGGTTCTGGTTGGCGCCTGTTTCTGCAGGATTAATTAACAAGCTTTACCCTTTCTGTACAATCGCATTCCTTTTAATATATTATTAGACCTTTTATTTAAATATTATTATTATTTAATGATTACAATACGCTTTAGGTTAAACTGTGAGATTTTATTAAACACTTAAAATTTATCAACCTATACATTATCAACTAACATTTTTTTTTTTTTTTAATGAAATCGTCACACTACCCCATTCGTCTCTGAATCGCGGCCGAGGCAACTGCTTACCCATGTGTTGCGAGAAGAAATAAGTGTTAGATTACCAAACTATGTAGAACTAAATAGATGCTTTTGTAAAAAAGAGAAATAGGTAGAGGAGAGCGTAAATATGTATTGAAAGGAAGTAAAAATATAAATATATAAACAGTGTAGCCATGACATCTCTTTAAGAAAGTGTATAACAATTACAGTATGTACAATACTCAATCATAATGTAACAGTAGTGCAGTCAAACATAAATGTGAATAGTGAAAATGACCTTCTGAAATAAATCAACAACAACTCACTACGAGCACCATGTATCCAGAGACCGAGCATAATGAATAAACAACACACTTAGAGTCAACAGATTTAATGGAGAACCACTACAACTGCAACTAAGATCATCCAAAAAACCCCGCCGTAGAGGATCAAGAAGAGGACCAGCTATGGATATACCCAATACCCAGGTGACACGGAAGGATAACTTCTGTGGTTGTACTTCTTTTAGAAACCCCGAGTAAAGACAGTAAATTTATCGTAAAGAGTTATATCAATCCTGTAAATTGTAACGTAGTAATAGGGATAGTTAATATTCCTAAATAATGGTAGGCTGAAACTGCAAACAGGTATAACTAAGTAAAAAGTAAATGAACCTATTCTTCAAATGGTTTACATAATGTTCTAAATAATCTGTAATATCATAAAATTAAAGGCCGGATCCGTGGTATTTTATTAATTATGCAGCTGTATGATTTTGAGCAAATCAGAGTAATGTTTTAAGCAGAATGAAAGCGTTTAGTTCAGAATTTAATCACTAAGTAAGAATCATGAATGTTGTAGCTAACATCTTAGTAACATCCTAATAAATCAGAAACGTTGCATTGAAATTTGTAATAAAGAGATGTCTTTGCTAAACCCAAGCGAGTGAGTAAATTTACGAAACCTTAATCTAACTCCTAAACTTTACAGGTTCCTCATTTGTGTGTAAGTAATCAGTACACACAATGGCAGCCGGTTTAATTGACAAGGGCCAATTAAACTGGTTCCCAGTGTTATAATGTCGTAAAAAAGAGACGTTATACTATAAATAGCCAACACTTCCCGCATGGAAGTCAGCTTACTTTGGGCGATTACTCAGTGTGTCTCAAGTGGTATATTTAGTGAAGAGTGATTATTGTCCGGGACTCTATTAATTCATAAAATTATTGAGTGTGAAGAAATTTAATTTGTGTTATTCTACGAGTATAATCTAGTTGAATAACGTGTTGATTACAAACTGTTTTTTGTGATAAATTAAAGGAGGTGATTAGTGACCCACTTGGTGTCTGTAATTTAGTTCTCCATTGTTCCTTACGACGATCAGTGAGACCGTGGTAATAATGTCAACATATACCAAACATAATAATACCAAATTCATTCCATACCAGCAATAATGTGGCCCATTATATGAACCAACAGAGGTCTTCCTCACAACTCTGTTTTTTATCATCTCTTTTTTCCTTATGTTTGATTTTGTCGAAACAATTTCATCTCTTATGACCATAGAGACATTGTTCATTTCCCTTTGTTGGTGTCCATGTTTCACTTCATTACAAACAGCCAAAGCCTTACCTAGGTTGACGGACGTCTGAGGAACAGCTTTATTTTACATGTCTTTACTAGTACTCCACACAATAACTTATTAATTGTATTGATAAAATCAATATTACATTCATAAGTAATATCACACTCTGGCACTGAAAATAATGAACTAATTTTAGTAATGTAACACTTAGAATTATTTTTTTTGACCCGTCGCTTTCCATTCTCCACGGAAACATTGCATTTCTTTTCTCTGTCTGATATCCTTTTACCGTAATGTGTTACAATTTCCTCTACATCCTCTCATCTTCTCTATTTCCTACGGTTCTATCTTAGTCGGGTGAAATAGTTAAATGTTTATCCGCCAATAAAGTCACAAAATAGTGTTCACCTATTTTGATCCCCCGTAGAGCCCTGTGTCACTCATTTGTCAAATTATTTCCACCCCAACATGTTTACCAAATTTCATGTGAATGCTGTTTATAAAAAAAACTGGATTTCATAAAATATTATTTTTCCGGTGAAAGGTTTATGAGGATCGGTCAAAAAATATACACAAATTTGAACATATTTGTGTCGACGTTTCGACAATGTTTATTGTCAACATCACGACAATTGTTGCTGAAGCCAAACACATAACTGTGATTTGATTGGCGTTGTGGGTTTGGCGTCAGCTACAATTGTCGTGATGATGACAATAAACATTGTCGAAACGTCGATACAAATGAGTTAAAATTTGTGTTATATTTTTTGAGCGATCATCACAAACTCTTCACCAGAAAAATTCATTGATTGACGGTCACTAAGAATTTAAGGATGAAATTATGTTTTTTCTGCATTTATTTTCAGCTTGTATTCCCTTTTCTTTTGTATTACCTAGTTAAACTTTTTAAATTGTAAACTACGAAACTAATATTGTTCATAAAGGAGGCGGTAGTCTTTAAATATACAGTACTTATACAAACGACTAGTGAATATTATAAACAGACGATAGTTAAGTAGTAATAGCTAAAACAGGACGCCAAGTGATAAGGGTCGCCGGGTCTGTCAGGTTCAATTTGTGTTTTGACCACAAAGTAGGCCTACAAGCGTGTAGTTATAGCGCAACCCCTTGTCCCCAAGGACGGGAACATCGAGAGTGGCACACGATAATTATCCCAACTCAACCCTGTACATTGGAGTTGGTGTTATTGAAAACGTACAATTATTGTAGAAATTTGTTTGTGCGGTGTTCTTATTACAGCAAGTTGTACAATGAATTACGCTAGTCATCCACACCGTCATCATTGTCATCATTATTTTCACCTGAGGACTATGTTTACAGACTGCTTCACCTTCATTCCTGATCCTATTTATGCCCCTTTACACTCAAATCTTATAATTCATTATTCGCTTTAATATACACACATTTATGTATTAAGTTGCCACTATTTAAAATAGATTATTTACCACTCGTAATCAACACATGCCAAAGAATTTTACACGCCAGCTCAATGAAGTATTTGGGCACGACTTTGGATGACAAATTTAGGTGGAAAGAACATGTTCTTGAAATAAAATAGAAGAAAATATATTGGCTCATTGGAAGACACTCTGTCCTGTCGCTGCATAACCAGCTGTTGTTATACAAACAAGTGTTGAAACCAGTTTGGGTGTATGGTGAACAGCTTTAGGGTTGTACTCATCATCATCAGCCGTGGCTCTACAACCCTTGGTGGATCTTGGCCTGCTCCAAGAGTCGATCCCATTCCTCTCTATTGAATTCCCTTGCTTTTCAGTTTTTTGTGTTTAGCTTTTCGAGGTCCTCCTTTATCTGGTCTTTGAATATACTTTGGAGTCTTCCATTTCTTCTAGTACCCATTGGTTTCTGGTACAAAATATGTTTCGTAAGCTATCCTTCATCCATTCTCTCTGTGTCCAACCCAATTTAGCTGTGTATTTTGATTATCCTGACAATGTCCGGTTCTTCGCAAAGATGGTACTTTCTTAATTATAGCTCCTGCGCCACATTCAACTGTCTTGTACTTCTCTAAATATTGTTCTTAGAATTTGTCTCTCACAGTACTTCTCTCGCTACTTTTTGTCATTGTCTAGGTTTGTAAAGCATATGTCAGCACTGGCCTGATGAGTGTATTGTAAATTTTGCATTTCGTGCTTCTTGAGATGAAGACAGATGTCAGGTGCTTTTTTAAACCATGATATGTTTTATTTGAGGGTTGCACTAAGAAATCTAATATCAAAGTAGTCCAGAATGTTCAAAATAAGTTTCTCCGCAGTATTGCTGACGCACCATGGTACGTAAGAAATGATGACACCCATCTGAACCTGAAAACGCCTACGGTTGCTGACGAGCTTAAACGGGTTGCGGATAAATATGAAAAAAGACTTCATGAAGACGTAAACGTTGAAGTGCTACAACTGCTTGATAATGCTGGACCCGTGCGACGATTGCAGAGATAGAAACCATTTCAACTATAAACTAAATATTTGTAGTAATTCTCAGCACATGTACAACGTGTAACTGCACTGAGGAATTTTCCAGTGGGAGCTTATCCTACACACTGGTAACTTATGTATTGGAATAAAATTGCTGGATTGTATGTACTTGTTGCAATGTAGGTAAATTAAGAAAACAACGTTACAGTTACTGTGGACCGTTTTTCAATTTTTAAATAAACGAAAAATTAAAAAAATTAATTTCTGTTCTTTTTTACCCAGGTCAGTAAATTTAATACTAACGAATTAGATTACCTTTATCCGTCATGTAGCATCTGCTTTCAACGTGTATAGCGCGTTTTGTAACTAAAGTTCCATTATATTAAATTATCGCTTTTTCGCAACAGTCAGTATTAAAATAAAATTACATTAAAAATCTACACTTCTCCCAGTATCACTGTTTAAAGGCACATGCAATGGCGCGAACCTTGCCAACGTTATTTTATTATTTCGTCCAATAACGTCGACGACGTTGAAGGAACGAAGTCGCTTCTCAAGGACTGACGATGAAACTTTAGTCCCGAAACACATGATATATACTGGAAACAGAAGTTTTAAAGCAGATAAACATAGTTATTAGAAAATAATAGAAAAACTATAACTAACAGAGCTGGCCTTAGAAGCCGCGGACGCCGGGTGTCAACTTACGTATTATCCAGCATAGATTTCCAACAGGAGTAGTATACAAAACTACGTGTAGATTAAAGTCGTCAAGCGTTTTGAATGGTTGTTGTAGGCTCATTAAAAATTTCCTCGGCGAATACAGTTCTTTCAAAATATTCTCTGATGCATCATATAGCAAGTAGTTTTTGATAAATAATCTTGCTAAACAGAAAATCCGGGTTGTCGGTACTGGACAGGGCCGTGTACCTGCTCGTCCCCTTCACTTCAAGAAAGGTTATTTTTATGGCCACTAAAAAGGTACATCTATTGTTAAGAGGGTTTTACAGTAGACTCGTTACCACGGCCCTGTTCAGAGGATTTAAGTGGCATTTTCTTCCGTCGCATCCAACTTAAGTCGTTTCGAAAACATTTGTTTTATTTTTACATATTCATAACAGTGCAACAATAATATTATATTATGTAAATTATTATTATTATGAATGATGATTATTATTTATTTATAGGCCTTAAAATATATTCTATCATGGTAGCTTACACTATCGAAACATTGAAAAATATTTTTAAAAATATAATATATTCTCGTAAGAAAGGTATTATTTATTATTTATTTTATATATATAAGTATATTATCATCATCATCATCATAATCTTAATGGATTAAACAAAGGATGGTTTGTTCCGGTCTCAAATAGGCAAATATTACAGCTGGTCACTCCAGCGCTTCCTCGGACGTCCCACACCTCTCCGTCCCCTCAGCGTATAGTTCCATAGATCCAACTAAACTTGCATGAGACTGAATAAAATGCCACTTAGTCCTCTGGACGGGGCCGTGGCAAAGAGTCTACTGTAAAACCCCATTAACAATAGAAGCACCCTTTTAGTGGCCACAAAAATAACCGTTCTTGAAGTGAAAGGGACAAACAGGTACACGGCCCTGTCCAGTACCGACAACCCGAAAATCCTGTTTTCGTTGATAAATATACTTTTTTAGTATTAAATTATATTTGCAATTAAAAAAGACCTAAAGACGGGACACGCTCACACGCGGTGCAATATAAAATGTTTATATTGTGGCAGCGGCCACACGGTACGTTTGTTGATTAAAAACAGGTAAAATTACTATTCAGGACATTAATTACTGTGTGTAATAAACAAATACACTTGTATACAGGACCTGCTTTCAGGGGGAACACACCGGAACGGTGTTCCGGAACCTGTTGCATCAAAAAATAAAATACAAAAAAAATATATGAAAAGAAAAACCTAATTATTACAAAAATTTACTACTACATTTTAAATTGTGCCCCTCATCAGCCCCACTATGAAACTAAACATTTGTGAAAAATCAAACACCAGCACTAATCTTTATCTTAACTACTATCGTTCATTTTTTTATTACGCTCTACTATAACGTATATTTCTACTAACGAAACTATGAAAACTTTTTTAAAATGTCCGAACCACCGAAATCACTTAAAGTCTGATTGAGGTTCCGGGATGACGCCATCATGAGTGACATGTTTTCGATTGTCGTGCGGCTAACCTGACGATGAGGCTCATTAGAATATCAGCAAACTTTATTATCTTTTTAGATACACGTTTATACGTATGTTACATGTTTTATAAGGCTTTAAAAATGTAGACCTCCTTTGTAATAACCTGATGTAAACTTATACGCTAATATAGAATATAAATATACTTTTGTGTTTGGGCGGAAGAATCGTCTTCCTGGGGACTTAATGTTCGGATCACGTGAGACTCAGTCCCAAGAGCCACGAACTATTACTCGCAATTAGAAAACCAACTACGAGAAATGAATCGCTTGGTAAGAGGACGGCTGAAGATTGCCAGTGATAAAATGAAAACTCGGTATGACATTCGCAGCAATAGTGTTGGTTTCCAACAAGTAGACCAGGTCTGGTTGTTCAACCCAAAGCGCCGTCGTGGTCGCTCACATAAGCTCCAGTCTAACTGGGTAGGACCCTACACTGGGAAAAAAAGAATCAACGAAGTTGTTTATTGGATTCAACAGGAAGCACAGCGAAAGTTCAAGGCCGTCCACCTAGATCGCCTGGCTAAGTATTACTTCAGAGACGGTTTGCCAGTTCGGGACGAACAGGCTTAAGGAGGGAGACGTGTTACGACATCACAGAACAATCTACGTGTTTACCGAACGTTCCAGATGGATCCGGAATGTACCTAATGCGTGTGGCGTACGTGACTCTCGACGCATTTGCTAGACTGTGCCAAAATTCGGGCGGCAGCTCGCTGACTGTGCCAAGGCCGCAATTAATTACATCGTACAGTGGCGCTAATGCTTAGTTTGGAATCTTCTGGTCTGTGAGCGCTGTATAAATACTAGGCTGCAGCGGCCTTAGTTTTTCAGTTATAGTTGCGATAAATTACAGTGCGGTTCGAAAGTTTATTGTCGGGCGATTACAAGTTATTATCGGGAGATATTACTGTGTGCGTTCAAGAGGTTATTAGTGAAGTGTTTAATTATCGAGCGGGATAATTTTAATACAACTGTGTTTAATATTAGTTGACATTTAATTGCGTGTGAACAATTTTTATTTGATTTGTTGTAAGAGACTGTGTTGTTATTATGACCTGTTTAACTGTGAAAATTAAAGCTGGTGATTATTGACTTAATTGGTGTCTCGTATTTTGTTTCCACTGTACCATACGACGATCAGTAGACCGTCGTAACAATATCATCTAAACATATATGATGAACAAATTTTAAAATTCTTTTATATTGCATAGGTGTCTGACTTTGAATCATTATTAAAATTTGAAATCACAGCAACTCATCCATAAAAAAAATATTAATTTAACAAATAAAGTTGAATGGTTCCTATCAATATTTTAATAAATATAATATTTACTTTAGGAACAATATTTTTTTATAAAGGTACACCCGATTTTCAAGTTAAAAATAATTAAATGATTACTTTTTAACACCAAATTACTATTACGTCTTTTACCCTGAATATTTGCACTATCTACATTTAAGTCTTTATATTACTTTATTATCTCATATTCTGTTCATTATGAGTTCTTTGTTTAACACAAAAATGTAATTGTGATTTTGCCACCTGAGTATTGTTGAAGTTACTGTTGCGTTTGTACGCGCGCGCGTGTGTCTAATGAATAATGACAAAGCCGATGATGATGATAACGACGACGTTTCCTCAGTATTATATAGCCTGTTGTTGATGGTGGTCCTGCGCTCCTCCATCAATCGTGGTGTATTGCAGACGCTGACGGTGATGAGCTCAAGTCGACTAGCAGCCCTAAATAGTGTTCTCGTGGGAAGATTCCTTGAGACGCATGATTAGCAAACGGACGTAATGTTCTCGTGTGAAGATTCCTTTAGTCTAATTTTCGTCCAAAATTGCCGGAGATGTTTATAGTAGACGCCAAACTGACATGTCAGATATTGTTTTTGACATGTTAAACTTTGATCATTGCGTAGCATCCTTTTTTAACTGATCACGTTTTAGTCTGACTTCGCGATAAGCAAAAACTTTATCTTTAGGGGCTTGGTTGCACTGTTTTAGTAATTTTTCATTCGTCATTTACGTATAACACACTCGCTAATTGTGGTAGTAAATAACTTTAATTTGTATGACGTCTTTATTAGTGTACTTTTCTGCAATAACTTTGCACCACCATACAAGTTTAAATGGCCTTATTCCAAAGGGGTTCTTAGAATTGTCATATGTCTTTTGTAACATGTAAGAAGCATATTTATTAATTTATTTTAATCATGACAATAGCTGATTTAATAATAAAAACCACCATACGTAGTCCCCCCCTCGTAGTATAATGCAGGTTCGTGCTGGTTCACACACACAGACTCACATACAATGACTTACACTGTCGGGCAGGTGTACACTTTGGACAGGCTACGGCGTGTCCACGCCTGTATTTTCACGCAATAAATTTTTTATACTATTCCTCATACTCTCCTTACAGTAATTATTAACAAAATACTGCCCTGCGTAAATATGCAAACATCTGTATTGCTGTAATATGTATGTATATTAAGAGCAGTTCGTCATTAGTGAAACAGTACACAGAGTCAGAGGGTGCAGCTGGTACTGTTCTGTACAATAACACGAGATTCAGTTTTTCTACTCATTAACCTCCAGTCATGCAGTACAATTATCCCGAACACATTAGACATACACATGGTTAACACAGTAAGATGTTCAGTTCAGAGACCATAGTGCATACGATACAGCAGCAGGCCAACGACACTGTCATCAACAGACGCTCATTGCGATACAATTGTCTGTTTTTCCATCTCTAGCTGTATGTATGTTTATTGTATGTTTATTTACCTGTGTCTGCTTCCAACACACTAGTCTCTCTCTCTCTCTCTCTCTCTCTCTCTCTCTCTCTCTCTCTCTCTCTCTCTCTCTCTCTCTCTCTCTCTCTCTCCTTCTCTCTCTCTCTCTCTCTCTCTCTCTCTCTCTCTCTCCCCCCTCAATCGATCAATCTATCTATCTCTCTATCTCTCTACTATCTATCTATCAATCTGTCTGTCTGTATGTCTGTCTATCTATCTGTATGTCTATCTGCTGCCTGTCTGTTAATTAGTCAGTCAGTCAGTCTGCCTGCCTGCCTGCCTCCTGCCTGTATGTCTGTCTGTCTACCTGCCTGTCTGTCTGTCTGTCTGTCTGTCTGTAAGTCTGTCTGTCTGTCTGTCTGTCTATAGATCCATCTATCTATCTACCTGTCTATCTACCTATCTCTCTCTCTCTCTCTCTCTCTCTCTCTCTCTCTCTCTTCTCTCTCTCTCTCTCTCTCTCTCTCTCTCTCTCTCTCTCTCACTCACTCTCTCTCTCTCGCTGTACAAAATTTACTTCTTTCTGACTCTGTCACGCCCTATTCTGGCCTTTCATTTTACTCCATGCTTTCCTTTTCTATAATTTCTCTCCGTTTCAGGCTTTCTTGTTCCTTAAGTGCCGTCTTTCACGACAACATTCTGGCGATCACCTCTTTAATACCGTATCCACAGAATTTTGTTAGTATGACACTAGTTCAATTCAGCGCTTCTCCCGATCGCTAACTACGTAAATGCCGGACGGCAATGATTTTGTGGGTATCTGTATTGCTTGTAGTCAGGGCCGGCCAAACCTTTATGTCTGACCGGGGCGGGACACAATTTTGCGCCCCTCTCCCCCCCAAAAAAATTGTGATGCTTATTTTCTTATCAGCACTGATTTAATAACATTATACTTTAAAAGTTTTATCATGACTATTTTATACTAGTGGCGGCGGGTAAAACCCTACACATAAAAGAACTATTCTTTAGGTCTACATGAAATTATTTAAAAAATTTTAAAAAGTTTGTACTGTATAACTTCTCTAATGTTAACAAATATTTTTTTGTTTTTTCTTGCAACCCATTAACTATTACTAAGGCGTGTTTTAAAAATTTAACTTAATAAAGCTGTAACTTGACTCACCTATGTAAGTGGTTCACATGGACGCTCAATGCCTGTGGGAAACATCAAATAAGACGAATCAATTTTAATCATTTTCTTATAATTTTAATACAGTTGGTATACATTTCTTCTTATTATAAGTATATGTACAGATATTATCAAAACACAAACGTCTTTTCACATGTAAAGTTTATTTTTACTAAAAATATCACATCAAGATTTATTGCATTAAAGTTTTTCTTTAAAAAAAAAAAAAAAAACATATTTTGCTTTTTGAAAGTTTAGTTAAAATTCGTTCTTCTTGCGTTTTGCTTCAGCAAAACTTTTAAACATTTTCGTTAAATCTAACTAGTTTGCAATGTCATTTTTAATAGAAATTGTTACTAGAGATGATAGGCGGTATTGCGCCATTGTAGAGCGTAAGTAAGTTTTAATTAATTTGAGCTTACTGAAACTGCGTTCTCCATTAGAAACCATGACAGGAATTGTTAAAAAAACCCTATTGTAATTCATATATTAGGAAAACAGTCAATTATGTTACTTTTTAAAATAAGTTGCATGTGAAGTTTGAACAGGAGTTTTTATCTCAGATTTCTTCAGAAATACACCCAGATGTTTAAGCTCCTCAAAAAGGGGGTTGCCATCGATGTCATTTTCTCCTAATTTATCTTCATCTTGAAGAACGTTTTGAAGATTCAAACAATTTTGTTTCAAGATTTCGGATTCTGGAAAAGTTTGCACGTTGTACAAGAAACCCCAATGCTGGTTAAGAGTCTCAAGTTGTGTAAGGCGCTGTTCGATGGATGTCAGAGCCTGATCTATAAGCGGGTAAAAGACAACTGTTTTAAACATCTGCTCTAGATCTGTTGGAGCTTCGTCTCGGGACTCATAATCAAATTGCCGTTTTTTCTTTCTCTTAGGCTGTTATTCTTTCAAGTCTTCACCTATGTCTTTAGCTGTTGCTACAGCACCTGCGTATCCAGTTTCACGATATTCTTTTAAAAATGTTTGGCAATTTCCAAGAAGATGTGTAACTGTTAATAAGTTACTCTTGGCGTTTTGCATGACATTGTTGACCAACTTGAAACAACATATCATGCCAAACAACAAGGGAGACAATGAAGTCAGAAGATGTTAAATTGTTTTCCAATGATTTGGCATCAGATGTCACTTTTGGATCAATGAGTTCCTCTTGCATTGCCTGTAGCGCTTCACAAACTTCAACCATTTGATACCTGGCTGCCTTTACGCTGTTAATTCTACACTCCTATCTAGTTTCACAGACTTCTTTGGCAGTAAGAATCAACTGACTTTCCTTGACTATTTTCCATCTTTTAGTAGATGATGAAAACAGGACGTACAGACGTTGTAAAACTCTAAACAAAGAAACATTTTTTACAGATGAAGCAACAGCATCTCCAATTACTAGGTTAAGTGAATGACATCAACAAAGATTGAAAAAAGCTTTAGGAAACTTTGACAAAATTCTTGACTGCACTTCTTTATATTTTCCAGTCATGTTGCCTCCATTATCGTAACCCTGCCCCCTACAATTTTTCATGTCTAACCCACAGGTCCCTTCAATTTCTTTCAAAAAGACCGTTGTGAAACCTTCTCCAGTAGTGTCATCAATAGGAAAAATGACAATAAATGCTCTTTGACTTGAATATCTGTTTCAGTACATTCAACAAAACGAATTGTAAATGACAATTGTTCTTGGTGGCTGATATCGGGCGTACAGTCTAATATTAGTGAAAAGTACTTGGATTGCCTTGCTCTTTCAATTATATCATTTTTTATTTCAGACCCAAGCAAACTAATCAACTCATTTTGGATTGCTTTACCTAAGTAATGATCATGGACAAGATCGGCGATGATCTTGTCGCCGTTCTGTGGCTGAGCGTGAAAGTCAAAGTACGTCAAATAATACCGCTTTGTGAAGATTTATATTGATTGTCTTATTATGTACCAAACAGTGGCATTCATTGATAATAGAGTAAACTGTTTCACCTGCTCGAGAGAACAACTTCATTTATTAACAATCATCAAGAAAAGAAAAACTTATTTTCTTTATCCATTATTTTGGCGCCCTCTAAAAATCTGCGCCCGGGCCACGGCCCGGTTGGCCCGTCCTTAAGGCCGGCCCTGCTTGTAGTTCAAGATTATGTCACTAGAAAGCAGTTTTGAGTTCGTATACACAATAGTACAGCTGTTTGTTTGGAAGACTGTCTAACCTAAACAAAATTGTTAGGACTTAAATCCGGATGTTAGAGATGCACTTGCTCTGAACAAATCGATTGAGGTCACTGACAGCACTCTTAGCTTATGCAACGAGAAAATACTCTGGAATGTACAACATTCAACACCACCATGATAGTTTTCTGCGTATACCCAAGGGCATCTTTAATGCGGTGGTTTCACATTGTCTTCAACATCCGTTGAACACTTTTTTCAGATTTTCCTACCTTAGGGGCGGTTTTTCACGACGTACAGAATACCCCTACATAGGCATTCTAATAAACTGTTGTTGTCATTTTTATCCCGGGAGTCAATCGGCAGGCTGATTGCAGTGTCCCAAGGATGGCCGATGAAGTCACTAGATTCGAACATTTCAGGCTCCAATGACACTAGATTTAAAATGCATTTTATACTGCAAGTGGACACATATTAAAAATCTGTGTATATAATAATGTTTACTTGACTGAGCTAAAACATATATTGTTAGTTTGTTACAAGTAAGTTTGTTTTATTGAGTGTGTGTGGGGAAAGTGAACTCCTAGATAGATTATGATGAATTTGTTGGTTTCATTAAACTGTTTATGCGAAGCGTTCGTTTCGCATGTTCAGAACCGCTGGCTGTGCATTTTAGTATTTCTTTCTTTATCTAATTGCGTCCAAGTAAGGAGAAATTGTGATTTCAATGTGTCTGCTTTAAGATTTATATTTTTGAAACGAACAGATTAGTTGTAATAAAATCGAATGTTATTGTTAGTTATAAAAAGTTACCCCATACATAGCACACAATGGCAAACGCAGGACATCGTTTGTAGTTGGTTTTGATTTACGAGGTCTGTAAATTAAGTAATGAGACTAATCATGTAGCAGTAAAAGTCAAATCAAAACGCAACACGAAGTCACACGACGGAAGAAATAAGGTAAATAAATATTATATAGATAATGTTGCTCAAATCAGTGACTTGGTGAGGTCTGACCATCTATTAACCGTCAGAATCATCGCAAAACAACTAAATTTTAACCACACCACAGTTTATCAAATTTTGAAAAACGAAATTTACCGTGAATACCTGGATGCTGTATCATGGCAATTCACTTTGTCACACATCACTCCTGGTTAATAAGTTTTTGGAAATGAAAAAACACCCTGTTTTCCCTCAGCCATCTTATTCACGTGATTTGAGTCCCTGTGACTACTTTCTCTTTTTGAGATTGAAAAAAACATCTCAAAATACACCATTTTGAGATAACAGACAACATTAAAAAAATGTAACTGACAAGTTGAATGAGATTCCATTTTCTGAGATCCAGCACTGCTATGAAGAGTGGAAACCCCGTCTAAAGCCCTGTGCGGCTTCCCAAGGGAACTGTTTTGAAGGAAATAGAGTTTATATATAGTCTGACTGTAAGCAAACTGTTTTACTGAAATAGTCTGATTACTTAATTTACAGACCTCGCATGACGACGCCGAAACTGAATATTTTTAACTCTTTGATAACAATTCCTAACGTTTTAAAAATCGTATTTGTAGGCTAATTACTAAAAATGGTTAATTAAGCGTACGTTAAAACTGCAATTTTTATCTTGTTTTACACAAGGAACGACTTAGAAATGAACTTCTTCACTATTCCTTGGACATGTTTAAAAGTAATCCAACCATATCTCTGTGACGACCCATCATACTTGATAAAACATGGCGTCGTCATTACACGAGAGAGACGAAACAACAGTATAAACAGTGGGTGAGATTTTAGAGATTCGCAGGCTGTAGTATCTAGGAAAAGGAAAACCATGAAATATGACTGTTATGCAACATTTCTACAGCAACTGACCGAATCCGGTAGCGCATAACGTCCGCCTTTCACAAACAAAGCTGTGCTTTTCCATAACAACAATGCACCCGCTATAAACTTTCCTTATGTTTTTAATTTCTAAAATTGAATATTGTACTTAATTTGTGGTTAAAATTATTTTTACATCTAACATCTAAAATTATTACATCTAATCATTGCAAATGTTTTCAAACCTTTACCACCTAACATTTATTTCTTCTGACTCATGTTTATAGAGGGTCGAATGACAAACAGAAAAGCCATGTGTAGGGTAAGAGTACAGATACTCGTTTCATGTTTTATAAAAATCGTTTGACGCATTCAAAAGTTATGGTAAGACCTACCCAAAACACAGACAGACAGTGAAACAGGCAGACCAACAAATGCCAATCAGTTGACTTGAAACTCAAAACTCGCCTAGTTTGATTTAGTTTTTAGTGCTATTCAACTGCCAATTGCAACTAGGAAAAACTGATCGTACTAAGTAGGAACCGTAAACAATTGGTAAGAGACCTATCAGACGAATTGATGGGTCTATCACCAAGAAAGGTCAAATACGTTTTTCGGATTTATAATATTGTTAGGACGGCCTCACCGATCGTAAAACAGCGGAAAACAAAAATACAGACACCAATTAAGTCAATAATTGTCTGCTTTAATTTATCATAAATAACAGCCTGTAATCAACAAGTTATTCAACAGGTTTATACTGGTACAATAATTAAAATTAAATTTGTTCACACGCAATAATAATTGTCAACTAATAGAATCCGGCACATTAATCACTTTTCACTAAATACCACTTGAGACACACTGAGTAATCGCCCAAAGTAAACTGACTTCCAAAGGGCAAGTGTTGGCTACTTAGAGTCTGCAGGGCTCCATAATATGCGCCCTTAAGAAGCAAGCAAAAATTCTAGAGGATACTTCAGCGTGGCCTCGGCAGAAACACACAGGTACTGGGCTAAGCGAGAAATGCGTAGAACAACGTTCTCCGTAGTACCAGAACGTTCCGTATTGCTAGCAATATTCAATGGTGTCGTATACCGGTTCCTACTCTCAATATCTACCTGCTCTGTATAATCGCCATTTTTCTGCTCGCCATAGCGTTATGCATATCCTTGTCAATTTATAAAGCGGCCCGATGCCTGTTAGTCAAGATTGGTATGCTTGTTGTCTGTCTGCCATGATACAGACATCGATCTGTGCAGTGAAATAAAAAAGAGATCAAGTAACATAACTTGTAAACCCTTAAATTCGTAGTGACCGTCACTTAATGAATTTTTCGGTGAAGGGTTTGTGAGGATCGGTCAAATATATAACACACATTTTAACTTATTTGTGTCGCCGTTTCGTCAATGTTTATTGTCATCATCAGGACAATTGTTGCTGACACTCAGTTGTATGTTTGGCATCCCAACAATTGTCCTGATGATAACTTGTAAACATTACGTCTACTGAATTTGCTTTGTTAAAGTTTTCTATTTTAGTAATATTCTTGTAAAACTATTTCTCCAGATCTTGTATAAAATGCCCCCAGTACTTTGTAGTTTGGATACTGTTTCAGAATTCTGCAAATTATCTTTATAAATTTTTTATCGGTTAAAAAAAAAATATTCCAGTAATTCGTCACACTCCCTGAATGACTGACTCTGGGCTGTGTAGTTGTACGTCGCAGAGATGTACCACAAAGGAATCTGAGTTCCGAGCGGCCTTCAGGAGCTCCTGCCTCATGGCCCTCCCCAAGTAGGGCGACTTACTCTTTAGCAGGCCGTTTATCGTCTGTTGTACTAGCCTACACTAGCGCAGTATACACTGTGGGCGTTTCCACGAATTATATGTAAGTATACGGTACCTGCCCAGCCCGGCCACTAGAGGATTGTGTGGGAACCTCGCCGCACATGCATAAAATCTGCGTGCAAGCCGCCTGAAGGTGTCATCTAAAGAGCGGATCCCAAGTCCTCTCCTTAGGAGACGAGAAAAGAATCGGCGAGGGAAATTGGCTCTGCGACTTCTTTTTATGCACGTTGCCAAGGTAACCCCAAACCTAGCAAGCGTACACACACTCCCGAAATTTCTTAAATTTAACCGTCGTCTCGAGGATTATTGTTCATGGTATTCTTTGAGAGGTCACCGTGTTAAGTTAAGTCAGGCTGACTACAGTATAGCTCACTGTCCACTTAACACGGAGCATTTCGGAGTGTTTTACTTCACAGCAAAAACGTACGTGAATAAAAACGACAACGTTAGACATACAAGACAGGAAGTTATTACTCGACTTACATTGAAGCCAGCTGATAAATAGTTTTGAAGATAGCGTTCAGGTGCGTTGTGGTAACAAGGTGTCCTTACACCCGTGGCAGGATTGCTGCACCTGGGCCGACCCCAGTGGCTTGCAGGTGATAAACATACTGCTGGTACAGTAGACTGGTACCTCAAAATGGGGTGGACAACAGCCAACACGATCATTCGCTACATGGGGTTGAAAGAAGATTTTAATGTATGGCCCTGATGGTGGAACCGGTTCAGGCCACAGATGTCGCCTATCTCAAGCACAGGTATCAGGCGATTTGAGGGGTCGGTCGCTCTCCGCGAGAGAGAGAGCCTCCGTGCTTGTGACAGAGGTAATAGCAGGAAGTACTGTGCGAGAAAGGAATAAATGAGAGTTTTCAGTGATTAACTCTAGGGCTTGATGATTCATTAACTTATATTAATAATTAATTGGTAACTATGTCTTGATGACTTGATTAGGAAGTGCTTTGACAAAACAAGAGGTGTGAATGTCGGTGGAAGAAGAATTGAATGTATAAGGTTTGCTGATGTTTTAGCAGAAAAGGAAGAGACAATGAATGAAATGATAAGAGATTTGAATTTAGTATGCAAGGAATATGGAATGAGTATTAATAAGGAAAAATCTAAGTGTATGGTGATTAGCAGAGGAGGAAAAAGGGCAAACATAAAGATAGGGCAATACAAAATACAACAGGTGGAGTTGTATAAATATCTTGGAAGCTTGATAAGTGAAGATATCTCCTGCACTCGTGAAATTAGAGCAAGAATTCATATAGCGAAGAGGCATTTAATGAGAAGAAAAGACTGCTGTGTGGCAAAATTAATGAGAATTTAAGAAAAAGGTTGGCCAAATTTTATGTGTGGTTGGTTGCTTTATATGGTGCACAGACATGGACACTGAGGAAGGAGGATGAGAAAAGATTAGAAGCATTTGAGATGTGGGTTTGGCGAGCAGTGGAAAAAGTGAGGTGGGTTGACAAAGTAAGGAATGATGAAGTTTTAAGAAGAATAGGGAAAGAGGGAAGAATCCTGAAGGTATTCAAAAATAGGAAAAGGGATTGGCTAGGTCATTGTTTAAGAAGAGACTGCTAGCTTACAACTGCCATGGAGGGGGTCACAGAAGGAGAAATAAAAAAGGGAGTAGAAGAATTAAATTAATAGATAGTATTGAAATCAGAGGGTATTACGAAGAAAAGAAAAGACTGACATGCGATAGGACAGCTTAGAAAGCTTTTACCAATTGAAGACCTGCCTTAAGACAGAAAACCAAATAAAAACTCTAGGGCTGGGACAAGAAGCTGGAGACGACATTCGATCTTTATGCGAGATCATAAGTATCGCCCCAGGTGGTGGTGGAGGCTGTGTAGTGCTGATGGTAAAAGAACGATGAACCTTACGCCTGCCTACGTGGCATGAGAGCCATTTGGTTTTGTAGGGTGCAGACAAAGTCGATGTCTACAACACGAAGTTCCAGAGTTGTCATATTGTGACTCCCCGGATTGCTTTGCCTGATTTACGTATATTTTGTGTAGTTGTTGCTCTTTCACAGCGTCACAAAAACATGCATCTGTGTAGTTTGAAGCCGTCTTTTCATCATCATCATCATCATCATCATCATCATCATCATCATCATCATCATCATCATCATGGATTAAACCAAGGATGGTTTGTTCCGATCTCAAACAGGCAAATGTCTAGAGCTGGTCACTCCAGTGTTTCCTCGGACCTCCCACACCTCTCCGTCCCTTCGGCTTATAGTTCCATAGTTCTTTGGAAATGCGGCAGTCATCCATTCGGAAAAGATGTTCCCACCAATTTAGCCGATACTGGGCATTCCTGTTCAGTATTCTCATAATATTCAGGTCCTGCCGTTCTTCTCTGATCATCGAGAGTATAGCAAGCCACGTGCCTCAGAAATTTAATTTTAGCCGCTTGGACGTGACTGGCGTGGTCTTTCGTTAAAGTCCAATTCCCAGACCCATAAAAAAGTCTGGGAACGGTCATCACCTTGTAGAATTTTGGGCGTGTTCCTTTATTTGCTGACTTAAGGGTTTGCGTAATTGTCGCGCTCATAAGGTAAAATTTATGCTACTTATTCACAACGTCGTTGCATGGATTATAAGACACGGTATAGCCCAGGTACTTAAAATTGCTGACTTCTTCCAGTGCAGTACCATTTATAACAAGTTTTGCTTGTACGGGATCAGTTCTACGAAAAGCCATCACCTTGGTCTTAAGTGTGGATATGTGTAAGCCGCCGCCTTTTTAAGTTCTCAATTAACTGCAATATCTCGGATGAATAGAGAACAATAGGTTTTGATATTGAACAAAATATCAATCACAGAAAACGTAGTTCGCATATTGGACTTGATAACAGCAAAAGTAAAATGTTGGCAACACTGTGCGATGTGCTATGTAAATGACAATACGCTGCATGTGTATGAGTATGCGTACTTTGATGATGCAGTTACATAATCAAATGAAACGACGCACGGGGCTGGCTATGTATTTACATACACTCTGATGATATTATGCTTTGCTATAAAAAGAGAAAAACCAAACACTATATACGGATAGGCATAGCCCGTACCAGAGTATTGAAAACAAATTCGATATCGCTGATGAATAGAATGTTCTCCACGTTATTGACTATCTATACTGGCGGCGCAGAAATGCTGCACAGTGCAGCGTGAATCGAACCGTATACAGTAATACCGTTATTACCAGAACACACACAGTTCTATGCATAGTAAATATTGGAATCTGATTAAC
Organism: Magicicada septendecula; assembly: GCA_034769895.1. Classification (NCBI taxonomy): domain Eukaryota; kingdom Metazoa; phylum Arthropoda; class Insecta; order Hemiptera; family Cicadidae; genus Magicicada; species Magicicada septendecula. Next base: position 487,439,049 of record CM068371.1, on the reverse strand, counting down.
GCTCGCTGTGTGCAGGTAAAGGCAGATCGAATTAACCTATAGGCGAGAGGCTGATTAGCTTTTTTGCGACTTTGTGATTTTGTAACGTTGTCAAAGGATTTATTAGTTTTTGTCGTTAGCAAATTGTTGATGGCTTTCATGGAATGTACGTTTTGCGTCGAAGAAACAAAGTAATGCTTTATAACATTAATATAATGAATTACAAAATAGTTTCTCCGCTGCAGATGGCAGCGTACCCGCGATCCCGCCGCTCGTCAGCATGTTCGTGCCACAATGTGATTACGTCCGCAGCTCCTAATTGACGTTACCGCGGATCGATGGGACTCCTGTTCAGTGTCTCTGGAATTAGACCACGTCTCCGTCTGTAAAATTTTATTAATAATAGCAATAAATATATAATAAGAATATAATTGTAATAACATAATTTGGTCACACATGCAATACACACTGGACTAGAATTCCCAGACATAACCAACATGACAGTAATAAAACACATACCACACAAAGGCACCATAATGAATGAACATATGTGAAAATTTACAAATATACAAAACACAAAACAAACTAATACCTGAACAAATACAAATCAATACAAAACATGAAACAGCAAGGAACCCATTATTCAAGACATATGTAACATAACCCTTGATATCTCAACTAGGCAGTGCAAGGAAATTATTTTCAGTTGGATCCCATCGCACATCAGAATTAAGGGCTACGAGATGGCTGATAGGGAGGGCGGCGAAAACAGCTATGTCGAGTCAATATAATACTCACAAACTTTCCCACAACGACCTTAAGTAATATCTGCATTTAAAACTTCTGGAGCACTGGAATGATGAATGGCTTAAGTCACCACCCGCCAAGCTATTCCGAGGAGTGAGGAAAACTATTTACGAGCAGCACTCACTTGCTACAGACTCCAGGAGAAATCAAGTGGTCATAACAAGACTTCGCATCGGCCACACGCTACTGACCCACAAGTACATTTTCACAAGAGAGCCTCCTGCGAGATGTAATCGCTGTGGCACGGTTTTGTCAGCTTTCCATCTCGTTTCAGAGTGCCCTGATCTTCAACATATAAGAAGCAAATTTAATATCCCTGCAGATGTGCGAAAAAGTTTAAATGACAAGACTGCAGCCGCCAATATACTTCTCCTCTTAAAGGAGATTCAGTTATTAACAGCAATATAGGTACGAACTAAGAAAATTATGAGAACATTAAATATTGTGTAATTAAGTTAATGGACTGATATGTTATTATGACTTATTGTTATATAGTTGTTATATTTTGTTACTTAATGTTATATTTATTATATATATATATATATATATATATATATATATATATACTTATTTATATTTATTTATGTGCAAGATGTGTATTTATATTGCTTGTGTTGTGGGGGGTTAATATTTCTCATTTTATTTTGCATCAGTTATACTAATACTGTTATTTGTTAAATATTTTTATCTATATCATTTGTTAACACTATTTGGTATTTAAACAAATATTTACTATACGTTAATACATCTGTTTATGAATCGGTACATACTCATTTTTGTGGTCGCTAATGACCGTTGCTCTTGCAGCGACCTTATAAAAAAAAAAAAAAAAAAAAAAAAATTCAAAGCACTCATCATCGAAAATACACAGAATACTAATATATACACGAAAATCACATACAATAATACCAATTTAATGTACCAAAGGCCAACACGAACCACAACAACAACCAAACAACACACAAGTACTTCACAAGATTCAAAATTAAGAAGGCTGAGGATCGGAACACTAAGTGTCCCGAAACGTGTTACAAATAAGGAAAAAAACATCTTGAGGAAAAGTTATTATAAATATTAAATAAATTATATTCATCAAGAAACATACTGTAGCAAAAAGTGTTCAAATTAATAATATAATTATAATTTTTTTTTATGGAGTGGGACAATGTTTTATGCACCGTCAGAGGAAGCCGTGTTTCCTCTGGTGTGTGGGACTCTCAGTCACTAAAAAACCCACCCCTAGTTCAGGCATTCATATCCATCCTGGAACTAATTAGCGCATTCCTTCAGGATGGAGCCTATTGGGTCCTTATCGGGCTACTTTTAGTTGTTCCTCAACTTCTACTGTCTTTTTTTTTCAACTAAGACCCACTGAATAATAATATTAATAATAATAATAATATAATTATTATTATTGTTTTGTAAATTTGATCGTTGTGACATTCAAAGTGAATGAGCAAACTGGATTCAGTTGAGCCGAGAACACTGTGAAGTTGCTTTGTTTTGACGCAGACAAAAGCGAAATGTTAGGTATGCGCGCATTAAGCTATACAGGCCATCTGTTACAGCCTATCTAACGTAACCAAAATCACCGTTAACGATGTGATCATAAGCAGGGTATAGATATCCAATAAAATGGTACGCGCAGAAACGAAACAATATTGGAATTTATTTCTGATGCTGGCTGTTACAGATGACATAGTGCCATCAGTGCCAATACACAATGTACTTTCTTGCTTTGACATATACTCTTGCTACTCTACATTCTTCAAAGTAATGTTATGAGAGCAATAGTATATTGGATGTGAAGAGGCTTTGTATATCAACGATATCACTTATGGCTACGTTAACCTATAAATTTCGGTTTCGGTACTCAAAAAATACATAAATTCGAGCAGTTTTTACAATCTGAAACTCGATTTAGCCAGAGGAAATGAACGTCTGTATGAGGTATTAATGGGCGTTTGCAAAGAATTTCCATGATATATGGAATTTGCAAGCATTTCGAATTATAAATCTCCACACTGGAGATCTAGGTCTTGTAGAATGTACTGCTCTGAAACAGCTCAGCTCTTGTGAATATCTGGGCTACGTGTCTTACTTATACTAACAATGATATGGTGAATAAACTACGCACGGTCAACCATTGGTTATTGTATTATCTTTGTTGTGTGGGTTATTTAGTTTTTGTAAATTAATGGTATATACAAAATTGAATGCCAATATTGCAATAAATGTTACATACGACAAACAAAATACAACTAATAAACGTTATTTTGAACACCTAAACGCATACAAAAACGAGAAATATACAATACTAATTTGACCACACATGCAATAACACTAGACATGAGTTTCCAGACATAACCAATATGACATTAATAAAACACATACTACACAAAGGCACCATAGTGAACATTTGGAAAAATGTACAAATTTACACACACAAAATACAAAATACAAAAGAAACTAATACCTGAACAAATACAAATCAATACAAAACATGACACAATTTTGAAAGCACTCAACATCACAAATACACAAAATACTAATATATACACCACAATCACACACAATAATACCAATTTAAAAATGCTAAAAACCAACAGAAAACCATAACAACAACCAACTATGTTGGAGTTGAGTCCTCTGAGGTTGTCTTTTTCCTCATATCCCTCTATTTTTTCTATCTCCTGCGAGCTCCTTTATTTTCTCCCATTTTACTCCTCTTCTTTCTGCAGCTGTGCGGGCTTCATCCTTCCAGAGCTTTCTCGGTCGTCCTCTCTTCCTTTTACCTGTTTCTCTGGATTCAAACACTTGCTTTACCAGTCTTTCCTCCCCCATCCTCATTACATGTCCCAGCCATCTAAGTTGTGGTTGTTCTACTGTTATTGCTACAGGAACAATATCTAAATTTTCCTAAATATTTAATTTCGAATTTCTATCTTTTTTTGTCTTTCCTTCTATTTTTCGAAGAAACCTCATGTCAATACTAGTTAGCTTGCTTGTAGTTATATTACTATTCTTCTTTTTTATTTTTAAAACTTCTAAGTCTTCATATAACCTCCATTTATTTAATTTATTTTCTACTTTAAATATTTCAACATTTTTAAGAGGGTTGGTAAATTTATGCCCTGTTTCCATGAAATCCCTAGCGTATAGTGAATTAGTGTTGATAGCACTACTATAGTGAAGAAGGAGATAGGACCACTCCTTCTTTCATGTCATAAAAGACATATTCTTTTATGTTTATATTATTTTATTCTACTACAAATAGTAAACACATTCAGCAGAATTGTCTCACTATTTTTAACACAACATGTTTATTATTAGTTAAAATTTTATATAAAATTTTAATTTTTGAAAGCCGTGAAGCGTGTAAAGTTTTTTGTACATGTTGTTCTTAACATTTTCAGAGAAAAGGAAAACTGACGATAAGAAAGGTCTCTCATGTTTTATGATGTCTGTACACACTTTTATTTGTATTCGTTTCTGTGAACATGCACAAATCAAATAAAGAAGTAACAAATAATATGCTAAATATTAAAGAGAATTAGTCTAGATACAAAAAATTTGGTGTGTTGTAGGACACACGCCAGGAGTGTGAACTGCAGTGGCAAGTAACGAACGCGTAAACACGTAACTTCAGTACCTTTTAAACTTGTAAAAGGTTGCTCTATGTATTTGAAGTAACAGATAATAATGTACTATAAAAAACTAAGATTCAAATAAGAGTGAACGGATTATTAAATGATATGATGGCATATTGGTATTTTACGATATTTATGATGGCATATTTATATGTATTTTGTTGTAAGAAACCGATATTTACATTGAACATAAACAGAATCATTTCACACGACGTTTTAAACACACCTAGGCTGTAGGAACAATATGTAGTAAATAATTTTTCCATCGTAAAAATATTTCCTTTACGCAATATTTAGTTGTAAAGTAGACTAGAACGTGATAATTATTACTTGTTTATATTTTAATTCAATATGAAAATAAATGAACAAAAGGCCAAAATTCTAGTCTGTAGTCGGAAGGAAGAAGATCCAGTCAGAATAACTCTTGGAAATAATGTTCTACTGGCAGTTAAAGAACATAACTATCTAGGAAGTAAAATCACAAGTAATGGGCGTACTAGCAAGGAAATTATAAGCCGAATTAACCAGGCTAAAATTGCTGTTGACAAAGCAAAATAACCTCTTCACTTCAAACAATATCAACTTTAAAATAAGAAAGAATCTAGTAAAGACATAATTGTGGAGTGTTGCCATATACGGAAGTGAATCTTGGACGATTGGAGAAAGTGACAAGAAAAGACTCCAATCATTTGAGACCTGGTGCTACAGAAGAATATTCAGTATAAGCTGGAGGGAGAAGATAACGAATAAGGATGTCTTTAGAAAAGCTCAGGAGGAGAAGAGATTTCTACGAAATTTAAAAGAGAAAATAGCTAAGTTTATAGGGCATATCCTACGACACAATGCGTTGGTTAAGAGAATAATAGAAGGAAGAATTGAAGGGAAAAATCACACACACGCCGACCCCGTTTAGACTACATGAAATAGCTTATGTGGTCGATATGAACTGCGCATCATATTGTGAGTTGAAAAGAAAAGGAGAGAAGCATGAAGAATGTGGAGCTGCTGCCTATGGGCTCCTAACCTAAAAGATATATTATGACATAATTTCTTCAAATTTTAAAATGGCTAAATAACTAATTTTGAAAACTAAAAAAACAATAGAATCGAACTCATTGATTAACTATAAAATGTAAAATGTAAACAAACATAGAAAATTATACTTTTTCGATATTACAAACATGCTCTCAAACATTCTAATTGACAATACTATACTTATTAAAATAAAAAATAATTGTTGCTGATCTTAATTTGTTTTTATGAACTAAACAATTATAAAGTTGTGTAAATATATTAGGCTAATAATGAACTCTGTGAAAGAAAATGATTTAAGAAATATTCAGCTTGATCGCTTAGCGTGTGAGTACATTTTCTGTAACCAAAAATAAAATTATTGTAAATATTTTTAACATTTAAAAAACCTTAAATAGTAATAGTATTTAAACATTTAGCATATGCTCAATTATTTTTAATATTACGCTTTCCTTACAGCAAACATAGCCTAATTGTGGCAATTTGGTTAATTTTGAGTAACTTTGTGGGTAGAAGACTTTTGGTTGATTAACTTGGCAACATTGATTTTTGTTTCATGTATTTTGTTACACGTTGGATCAGATGACAGCCCTAGGAATGCTAGGTGTACAGTAGTGAACAGCGTTCCATGCTGCCGTATGTAAAGCTCGTACTTTAAAAATCTTGTAACGTTTTAATAGTGTGCAGATTTCTTGGTTCAAAATGATTTCATTCATTCTTTAAGTTGTTTGGTTATTGACATTGGACTGACCCATGGCCGGCTCTAGTAGAAGGCAGGAATATTAAACGTGGCAACACTGGAACCAGCTGATATTTTAGACCGACTAAACGATCTCTTAATTTATGTATTTCAATAATCAAATCGCGTCATTTTTAATTGCCGGTTAACAGCAGTTTTATAATTCTTCATTTTGTGTAAATTAAAAATTTATTATAAAAAATAATTTTATATATTTTCAGAAATATATAATAATCAACTCGTTCACATGATACGAATTCAATAAGTCGAACAAAACTAATTCATTAGGCCTAACGCTAATTCATTAATTTCTTTAACTTAAACGTATAGTAGTAAGCGCGCCTATAATTTAGATTTAGTGTAAATAGCCGTACTCATGATTTTAGTAATGCTATGAAATTAAATCAAAATATAACATGTTCACTTTAGCTATTTTATTACACTATGTTTATAGGCCTAAGACGCAACGTTGCCACGTTTAACATTCCGGCCTTCTACTAGAGCCGGCCATGGCTGAGCACGTATCTTACAAAGTACGTCAGCGTAGGATTAGCGTCCTCTAAAAACTAATCACTTCATTCTAGTGATGCCTGTCACTTGACACATTAGATTCCGTACAATGTCAGTATTGTCAAGACGTTGCAGCATCTCTACATTCTGCTGTTTATGCAGACGTTTCTCGTGCGTCTTGTCGAATCGTTGAAATTCATCTTTGACTGAACTTATCTTGAAATCGCTGTGGATATCTTCATGTCGTATGTACAATGGGGCATTAACGATACACCTCAGTACTTTGTTTCGACATGTCTTCTTGATTTTTGTATTACTTTTTCTTGTGCATCTGAAATTAAAAAAAAAGGTAATAAATAAACGCTTCATTTTAATTTTGACAAAAATTCTTCTTATGTGATAGGCGAAAGAATTAAAAATTTTGTTTTAATGTTGTCCATTGTGTTAAATTTTTTTTTATTTTCAAAGTGTTTTTGACAGTTCTTAGAATGATTTATTTTGATATACTCAAGCGATTTAGAAATTTTCTATAATTTTAACCCTCATAGTTTTATTTCCCGCCTACTTATTTTTTGCTTACATTTACCTTTTGGTGATCGTGGGTGAGGGGGAAAGTGTGATCCTGTGTAGTACGTTTTACAGAAACCTGCTGGCACGTTCTAGCAATATGGCTAAACACCCAAATCAGATGTAACCAATATGGTTAAATTTGTCAGATGTAGATAGACAAACAGACAAATTTATAAATTAATATATTGGCTTAGATCCGCCGTGTGACTTTGTCTTATATTTAGAATTACGCGTTTTGGAACATATGTTCCAAAATCAGGTTACTCCAGTCAGTTGAGATCGTCAAATGTTAAAATCACATACTCAATTGTTACAAACACACGTCAGTATGAGTGCGCACCCTATGACCATTCGGTCAGCCTTCATAGGGTGCGCACCCATACTGACGAGTGCTTGTAACAATTGAGTATGTGATTTTAACATTTGACGATCTCAACCGAGTGAAGTAATCTGATGATAAAACTTATGTTCCGAAACGCGTAATTCTAAATACAAAACAAAGTCACACGACGGATCTAAGGCAATTTATTAATTTATAAATATCAAAGTTACTTGGATATCAATAATAATATGAATGTCAGACAGACAAATGTCAAACAGTCAAGTTAAAACTAACAACTTCCTTTTCTCTTTCAATAATCTCATTTACACACATCATATATTTTTTGCATGACGGAACACACTACAAATACATTTAACAATTTCGTAAGATTATTTTTGTATAGTAACATCGGCTAATTTCTCTTGTGTGAACATTATATGATTTTGAGGCTTGAAAGGGCACGCCAGTCTTTGAAAAACACCTAAGTCTTTCAAGGAAGGTCGTGTCTTTGTTGCAAGTGGGGAAAAAGGCTTCAGGAAAATGATGGGGTATTGAAGAGATAAATAGTTGCCAAAAATATGTATAAAGAATAGAAACAAAATTATAAAAAATAGGCCTAATTACTAAGTAAACTTAATGGAAACTATAACAAAAACAGCGGGAAAGTTTGGATTTCAAAGTGTGCATACCAGCAGGATGAATAGAAGGGTAAATGATAAGTAACAGTGGCCCAAGTTTAAGAGAAAGATTGTTTTCAGCACAAATACGGGTCTGTGCACATGGAAAGTTGGGAACCAGGAACATGTGATATTTGTTTGTAATTATCGGGATAAAGCGTGGACTGGACGGCGTTACGGTGGGTATGCGCAGATGCCGGCGGCCGGCTCGGGACGGCGTCAGTGTGGGCCGTCGTACCCGCCGTTCTGTTCAGTTGTTAACCGTCTCACTACTCGTGGCGCTCGCGAAAACTATCCGCGATAACTATCGCATAGTTCTGCTCGAACAACCGATTATGTACATCTATGTATATCTTTGAATTCTACTTTAACCTGTATATAATACTCTGAAATATATAATCAGGTGTCTATGCTTCTCCTGAAAAAATATATATGTCAACAATAGCTTAAATAATATTCCATTGTTGTTCGTTCAATTACTGTGCGCCCTCATTGTTGTAGCCGTATTATTAGCGTTTGTGTATTGTTGTGTGCCGGGCAAATAGTGTCGTAGTAAACATGTGTAAATAGATACCTTTTGTAGTGCCATTGAAAAAGACTTACAGTTCATTCGCCGGACGGTAAGTAATCCGATGTTAACGTCATTAAGATATTACTGTTAGTCACTTGGCAAAACCGGCAGCTTCTGCAGTCAACTGTTGTTTACTTCACAGTTTGAAACTCTGAAAAATACATAAAATTGGTACCACATTTTTTCTATAAATATTCTGCATTTCATGTAAATTTTGAAAGAAAAGAGTACTCCGTTTAAAAAAGGTTTATGTTTTTGATAAAAATTGTGAAGTTAATCAACAATCACGTCTTGCGATTTGTAGGTGACAGTAAAATATTATGAAAATTTAACACCCTCACATTAAGTAGATTATATTAAAAAAAAAGATTAGCTTACTTTCGTTAACTTAAAAAAAATGTTTCAATAAATAGTAAAGTGCTTCAAAATATACCATCACTTTTCAAAAAAATTAATTGAATATTGCTGTTCACTGTGCAAAACTTATTACTTACATTTTTCTGTATGTTTGTCTTATATTAAATCCTGAAATATAAGGTGGCAGTAGGTATTAATTCATTGTTATTCCCGAAAAATATTTAATTTTAATTAGGTTTAATGTCATTTAAATAATATTGTTTTTATTAATGACAGAACAGTTTTGTTGTCACGTTACCGGCGTGTTATCGTTGTCACCTGTTACGTCAGCTGTGTTTGCTAACAATCAGCTGACCGTGTCAGCTGGTGCAGTCACGTGTTGTTAGTACTGTGGTAGGTCGTGCTACCGCGGCTTAGATTTACAACTGCTTAGCGTCATGACACATTACATTTAGCCTACTTATTAAGTAATAGATGCAGTACGATATTTCAAAATATATTCTGAGAAATGTACTTACAATATACCGTAACTTTTGGAATTGGAATACATTTTCTAATGTTAAAGTGTATTTATTTTAAATCTAATATTTGTTAGATTGTAATTTCAAAATTTTTATGGGAAAGGTGGTCTTTTCTAGTGAGAGCCAGACTTTATTCTATAAATAAATATTACACGATAAACAAAGTTTGTATTGTAGCACAGCAAACAACTATTACAAGTACTTTAGTTGCCATTTATAATGGAATATATTATCAATTCACTGCCAATTGATTCTTCTGTCTGATATATATAGTCTTAAAAATATGTATGTATATTACATAATTTAAATGAACAATATAAATTTATAAATAATAAAAATGTATGAGTGTGTCATTAAATCAGTGTGTGTTTCAATGAAGAATATTTTGCAAAAAAATATATTTTTTCTTAAAGTAGTCTAAACAAATTGGGCCAGAGGCTAATGGAAAATTTAAAGTTATTGCTTCCAAAATTAAGAAACACTACGTGACCATATACTGCCCCTCTGATCGCCAATAATCAACAACCAGTTACAAGATTCATGTTCATTAAATGTATTAAGCTAATTATTTAATGCATACAGAACATAATATACACTATATAGGTCTATACACTACGTTGTGTAGGCATTATCGTTTTGGTTAGGAAAAACGGAAGATAAATTTCCCTATTTTTTCTTGTCACTATCTTCGACAATTTGCCACGGGCTGGGATATAAATTCTAACGTTCGTCAATATACAACCCGCACTTAATAAAAGTACATCTACATTATTAGAATCAGTAGAGACGGTCTGTTAGGCCGTTGTCCATTGTTTAAAGTATTGTTATTATTTCTAAACGTTTGTCCACACCTCCGGAGGCCATCTGTATGTCCATAATAAGCAAACGCCATGCTTATCCCTCGACAGTGAGCTGCGTTCGGATTGACATCGCTTTCATCGCTACAATCTACTGAAGATGGCCTACGGTAATGCGGTCGAAACGTTTATAAACAATAACTCAAGCAATAGGCCACGGCCCGACGGCTCCGTTCTACGGATTTTAATAATGTTGTATCCGGCCGTAATACTTCAAAATAAATCAAAAGTACATCTAGTTTTTTCACCACTATCATCATCATCATTATCTTCACGGATTAAACTAAGGATGGTTTGTTCCGGTCTCAATAGGCAAAGATTAGAGCTGGTCACTCCAGCGCTTCCTCGGATGTCCCACACCACTCCGTCTCCTCGGGGTATAGTTCCAGACTTGTTTGGGAATGTGGCAGTCATCCATTCGGCAAAGATTTTCCAGCCGATACTGGGCAATCCTGTCATACTCATAATATTCAGTTTCTGCCGTAAATCTGTGTTCCTTCTATGGTCATCTAGATTATAACCTGCCACGTGCATGAGAAATCTCATTTCAGTCGCTTGGATGCGACTAACCTGGCTTTTCGTTAGAGTCCAATTCTCAGACCCATAAAGAAGTGTGGGAAGAGCCATCACCTTGTAGAATATTAGGCGTGTTCCTTTATTTGCTGACTTAAGGGTTCGCCTAATGGTCTCCCACATAAGGTTGAACTTATGCAACTTATTCACAACGTCGTTGCACGAATTATAAGACACTCTGTAGTCCAGGTATTCAAAATTACTAACTTGTTTTAGGACAGTACCATCTATAATAATTTCTGCCCGTACGGGATCAGTTCCTCAAAAAGCCATCTCCTGGTCTTACGTGTGGAAATCTGCAATCTTGAGTCTTTGTAGAATCGATTTTACAAATATTCGATTTTTTTCATACCGGATGATATTAGCAGTCAGCAATTTTGACGCTAGAACGCGTCATAGATCCTGCATAGCTTCACATATGAAGGATCTAAGATCAGTGAAATAAATAATTTTCTACAATACAATTAAGACATTTCCAAGCTATAAGTGTCTTGATTCCACTGTGATGACCGAAGGAAAACGTTAAATGGAAATTGAATATTATTACCCACGCTCGAAAAACAGTTGGATGTTTTAATAAAGCAATCGACTTTATGGAGCAATTAGATTACAAAACACACAAAGTACTAATAATAATGTGATGTATTTATATATACACACACTTATTGTTTACTAATGGTACCTATAATCTCAATTTTCTATTGTAATGTATTCATAGTTCATAGCCTAAATATACCATACATATGATTTTCAATAAAGTTTTAATTACTCAAATTCTAAAATTCGATCGATTTCGGTCATAGACTATTGTCAGTCATATACACTGTAGGCCTACACGTGCCGTCAAAATATCGTAAAACAACCACTATTTACACAAAGTAGTTTCTCAAGAAACTTTGGACACCAACGTACGTATCACGTTCATTAATCAATGTCTATGAACTCGTTTTTGTAAATAGTGGCTGTTTTACGATATTGTGACCGCAAATGCACACTGTACATGACCTGACGATGGTCTATGACCGAAATCGATCGAATTTAAGAATGTGAGTAATTAAAACTTTATTGAAAATCATATGTATGCTACCTTTAGGCTATAAACAATGAATACACTACAATAGAAAATTGACACAAAGTACGTATTTAATTCAAAAGTGAAGGCTGTTCTTCTATGTATGGATCCGAGATACTCCAGTTAACTGAAAGCTTGAAAGACGTGGGGCTTAACGCTACAGAGATGGCGTTTTTTAATTCAGTAATGGTACCAAAACATAGAGATAGGCTACTTAATAAAAGTATTCACGAAATAATGGATGTAGACAGAAGAAGATTGGATATTGGAAAACAACTACAGTCTTACGGGCAAACGGACAGCCAAGGGTGTAGCACGGAAACCCATTGAAATACGGGCATCACATTGTCGTAGAAGTTGGCAGGGGGAACGTACCGGAGCTGCGTCCCGGAACTTCTTGGATCCAAAATTAAATTACCGAAAAAAATATATGGAAAAACCCTAATTATTGCAAAAATTTACTACTACTTTCTAAATTGTGCCCCCATCAGCCTCACTGCAAAATTAACAATTGTCAAAAGCAAACACTAGCACTAATCTTTATCTTAACTACTATCGTGCTTTTTTTTTGTTGCAGAATCGTTGGTCTGGGTTTTGCCAACGAAAAACGAAAACTTACAGCTTCTTTATTTGAAAGCAGAAAATCAGTACCAAGCCCCCTCTACTCTATGGTCCTGAAAGAGTACAAAACTTACCTTTTTTTGGCGTTCCGCTTCAAAACAAGGAAGGTAGGAAAAACAAGAATCCCGTAGAGCCTGAAAAATTTTAAGAGGCACTGAAAAAATTTATTGAAAACGGACTGCTTAGTGAACAAGGACTCGAGATAATATAAAATATAAGTATATTTCTGTCTGTACAACTTTTGAATTGATGGGTTCCGCCACCTATAATTTTAGAAACTAGCTACTGGTGGTATGTATAACGGGACAAGCACTGACATAGATGGCAACAGAATAGGTAGCACTGGAGACTGGGGACCAGAAGACATTACCGTTTGTAATAAGCTAAATTTGTAATACAACATTCGAATGTATTTAGTTGTCCTATCACCTTGTTTTCAAACACGACCTTACGTCTTAAGGGTGGATAGCCATGAATAGCTACGGACTTTTATCTGCTTTTCGTTATCTGAAGGTTATACAGGGAAGCTGTAAGTTGTCTGCATTGTTAGCAATTATGATATGATCGTCAGTAAACAGAATTATAAATGTGTTCCTTTACAATTTTCTTCAACAATTAAATTTATATGCTTACAACCCTGTCTTAATATGCATTTAAAAATACATAGTATATGAAAAATACTTTCTGTGCCAGAAAGCGGTTGGTAATCTGAATTTAGAGACGTTGTTCAAACAATTTTGCATCTATAAAAAATAATAAAATGTTATATACATACCATTACGTTGATAAAATATCACGTCTCCAATGTAATACTAAACGTACAGTGATACTCACTGCAGCGGAGATCTGCATAAGCTGATGTCTTGAAATAGAAAATATCACATTATTTAACCTTTTAATGTAACGGAACTTCGTTATTACAGGGAGGTACTGGTGCTTGATTAAATTGGTTAAAGTAAGACTTTAACATATTTTGTTTCTAATGGTCATTGACACAATGCTTCGAATAAAATAATAATTCCTGTTCTTCTTTTTGTTCTTGGTTTACAAGGATTAGGCTCTACAGCCTGTTTCAATAGCCACCTCTTCTTCGTCCTTGTGGTCTTTATTATAGGGAATAATAATTTAATAGATTAATAATAAAATAATAATGGCTCCCATGTGTACCACCGAAGTAGCTTAGGAGAAGGCAGGGTACGTTGCCTTATGCGGGCCGTACGGCATACAAGGAAGGCAGTGTGGCCAGCACTACGCTTCAGCCGTCCATTATTATCCCCAGGATATTATCCCAGGTACTCATTTTCAACAGGCTGAGCCGCCCTGGTGGCCTAAAAACGCACCTGGATTTCATGGGACCTCTAGATTAGTAGCCAGGTGCCATACCCACTGGCCTACTGAGCCGCCTTTAATAGCTTAAGTCACTAATAAATTAAAATAATCATTACTTAGACTGTTAACTATCTATGGCCGTCTTCAAGTGAGCTAGCAAAATTACATTAAATAGTAGGAAAAAATATCTATCAAATAAATATATTGTTGAAACAGTTGACCTAAATTACAAATCATGAACATTCAGCAAAATATAAAATAAAATATATAAGTTAAAAATAAACAGGTCTGCATTCCTACAGGTGTATATTCCAGCACTGTCGACGATAATCTATTCAGAGGTATTCTTCGTACATAGCTACACCATTCCTTTTTGTTCCATTTTATTGTTTTATTCAGCATTATTACAATTTCAACTTCGTCGTGTATACTTGCTGAACTGCTGCTTGGCTAGTTTTCACTATTTTCAAGTCCTAAACCACGACAACCACGTCTCGTCATGGATTAGGACTTGAAAATGGTGGAAACACTGGAAGACCTTGTCCGGAACATGACAAGTAGCAGTTCAGCAAGTATACATGACGAAGTTGGAAATTCAGAGAATACTAATTCGAACAACAAGATGAATTATTACAATTCCAGCTTTCTTCACCCAAATGATTTTCCCGTGCAAGGCTGTCGTCTAACGTACATTCAAGAATCTCGTATCTAATGAGTGTATAATGAGTGTATAATCCATTTTGTTTAAAAACCGCTCATTTTACAGTGGCCCACATTGTTACTGCAATACCTTTTACTTTGTAGACTTTCTTTAAACTCGTTTTCTTTCCTGTTTTATTAGTGAGCGTTAAACGAGACGTTCTATCAATAATCCTTAATTTGTTAGTTTTTTTTTTTTTGTATCGGCCATCTAAGGACCATATGCCAATTTCAATTCTATATTCTTTGTTCTTTTCTTTTTCTCTAATATTCTTTTATCTTTTTACTGTGTCTCTTCTTCCTGTCTTCAGTCCACTTAGAACTTGGGTTTTTCTCTCTCTTACCCTAGACTCCTTCCATTTTTAACACTTTTGCCAGAAAAACTTCTCTTTCAATTGCTTCTTCCCGGTTTATATTATTTTCTCTAAATCCTTTTAGACTTCTTTAATCCAAATTGACGTTGACTTCTTCCCCCACAGATATCTGATGATCTGCTTTGTTAACCTTAAATAGATCTGTTCTATATAAGTGTCAAATAAATAATAGTCTTCTTTTCCTCATTGTTTCTGTTATATTTTTTATACTCTGATACATTTCGTCAATACTTCTTAATTTCCAAACTTCTGAAATTTTTCATGGGTCTAATATTTTCCTAATAATTCGTCTTTCCAATATTTGTAGTTTGTCAAAATTATAATTCAGTGCATTATTAATGCATTATATTTAGGCATTCTGGCTTTACTAATGTAATCTAGTGGCTTATTTTTGCATTTTTAAATACGCACTTGTTACTGTAAATATCTTTAGTTATATCATTTGCTCTTCCAATTCTATGAACCCTTTCTTCTACAGCAGATATTTTTAACCACTCTATTGAATTATTTCCCCTACATAATTAAAATTTGTGGCCCTCTCTATTCGACCAATATCTATTACCAAGAATTCTGGCGGATTTTTAATGTTCGTGAGAAATTCGTTTTTTTTGCAGAAATTCTTAAGACTGTTCTACTGGCTATGTCCTCTAAAAAATTAACTTGTGTTACTGCAGATGTCAGATGTTCAGGAAATATAACAAAGTCATCTGCGAATGCCAAACGTTTATTAAAATATGTTTGTTCCTTCTTCCTAACGTGATTGGTAATATTTTGCATTCCTTTAATTTTTCATTCCTAATTCTCACTACTTTCTGCAGGACACAGTTGAAAAGAGTTGGGGATAAACCATCACCCTGTCTTACAACTGTATTTATTTTGAACGTTTGAGATATTCCTCGCATGAATTTTATTCTTGAGACTGGATCCGTAATTTGTTAGTTTATTATTAGTTTACTTTGTTATAATCATAACGATAATGAATATTACATAATATCACATCAACATCATCTTTGGCTCGACAGCTCTTTGTGGCCCCTGATCTTCTTCAGAAGTTTTCGCTATAATATCACATACTCCACATAATTAAAACCGATGACTTGTCTAGGGGTTTTATCGACGAATCGGCAAATTAAATCCAATATACAGTTTCCTACTATTGCCTATATTATTATGGGGCGTTTCCCTCTAAACTCCACTGTGTTCAATTTTTGTGTGATATCTTTTAATCATATTGATGAAAGATGTTGCTAAGCATAAATAGTGACTTTTGTAATTGTCTTTTTTGTCCTTGTTACTTGTACTCGTGAAAAATATATCAGTTGAGTAAAGTAAGGAATTGACAAATAAATCGTGTAGCAAATAAATTTAAATACCCACTGTCGATTCCCGTATTTTAAGTATGTGGTAATAATAATTTACTTAGGAAATTGTTTTAGTTTTGCATCTAATTGTGGATGTAAACAGTACAGCATTGGATGCTTTATATTACTGGGACAAGGGAAATATTCTATCATGGTGATCGGCGCTTTAGACAAAGTAACAATTTGTATAAACTCGATATTATTGTTTTCCAAGTAGCAAAAATCGCTCACGTAACTGAACTGACAACCCGGCTGCTATGGTTTATATACGCCGCGCTGAGCTCCAATACAGCTTTCCCTCCTTAACTGCACGCCGGCGGCTTACTACTTATCTCAAGTATTCCTGTAACTCATTAGAATCACCTACTTGAATGACGCAGCAGCTGCCACACTGGACGGGGGGAGTGGAGAATGTTCTGGGTTGTTCGGTAGGCTTTTCGTAACACTTCACCCTCCTTAAGCCTGTTCGTCCCGAACTGGTAAACCTTCTCTGAAGTAATACTTGGCCAGGCGATCTAGGTAAACGTCCTTCCTTGTTCTCCGGTTCTTCGAATTCAGTCTCGTGTGATCCGAACGTCAAGTTCCAAGGAATACGAGTCTTCCGTTCAACCGCTAGTTTTGCTGGAATCACTCCCATTGCGTCATGTACTGATGACCTAAACACCACTGGCTGATCGAAGTCTGTTTGGTTCTCGTCAACAATTTCTTGCCTAGCTTCATCTTCAGCAACTTTTCCCCTGGGCCCTTCTATTAACTCACGAACAAACAAGGGGTTTTCCTTGACACCCTTAGTTGGCTTTCCAGTCACTTCTTTTGCCGTTTCATGTATTTGTACTTCCTCTGCTAGTTCTTCCTCCATTTCCGTCTGGAATAGGAAAGGTTCCCCTCTTGACCAGACCTGTTGACTTCTTCTTCGGCTAATGCCACTTGCTGGATTGAATGGTTGGCAGACTCTGACATTTTAGCCATGCAAAGCTTTATTTTCTCTTTGCCAAACTTCAGGACATTCTCTCTTAAGTACACAACGAATGCGTAGGCATTCATAATGTCCGTGCCAAGAATCACTTCCTCGACAATGTCTGCAAAGAGCATTTGGTGGCTAAACTCGAGAAGACCCAGGCGTACACATACGTCTACCTTTCCTAGCACCTTGACGGGGCTTCCAGTCACAGTGTGTATTGTACAAGAGCTAATTAGGAGCTGACGGTTGCTGACTAAGTCAGATCGCACAATGGACACTGTTGCGCCCGTGTCAACTGTAAATGCTGCAGGTTTGTCTTTATGAATCCTTTAGCAATCAGGTTACCCGTGGTTTTATGAAGCGTGGAGACGGTGTGCAGTTCCGTATCTTCACATCTCCAATTCGTGCATTCACGATCTTCTTTCCGATTTTTCGTCTGCCAACAAACTCTAAAGATATTCCAAGTTAGGAAAACCATACTAATTTTATGCTATTTTTTATACAATGTGTGTGTGTGTGGGGGGGGGTACTTGTTACAACAAGGATGGTATAGGTTAGCGTAGAACAATTAACCGCGCGGTTCAATCGGCCTGCCCAGTGGGTTTACAATGGTGGGTTGTTAGTTAAGGCAAAGTGGGTCAGCAGTGCTTGTTTATAGGGTATTGGAGCCCCCCCCCCCCCCGCCACGAGACAGGTACAGACGAACCTACTTCTACGTATTGGGTTGTTGCTATCGAACCGAGAACATAACATACAACTTGGTCTTACAATACGTAATACAGCAACAGTCACCACTCAAATCTCTTGTCAAGACAAGAACGTTGATTTTCACAGTAGAAATAAAAACGCACATGATGTTGTAAATACACAAAGTCTGCTGGTACAAATTCTTTCCGCTGGGCTTCCCGCCATCTTTACCCCTACATACATACGTGATCATCATCATCATCTTCACGGATTAAAGCAAGCATGGTTTGTTCCAGTCTCAAATAGGTAAAGATTAGAGCTGGTCACTCCAGCGCTTCCTCAGACGTCCCACACTTCTCCGCCCCCTCGGCTTATAGTTTCAGATTTGTTTGGGGATGCGCCAGTCGTCCATTCGGCAAAGATTTTCCCACCAATTCAGCTGATACTGGGCAATCCTGTCCAGTATATTCATAATATTTAGTTCTTTCCGTATATCTGTGTTTCTTCTATGATCATACAGAGTATACCCTGTTACGTGCCTGAGAAATCTCATTTCATCCGCTTGGTAGCGACTAGCCTGGCCTTTCGTTAAAGTCCAATTCTCAGACCCATAAAAAAGTGTGGGAAGAGCCATCACTTTGTAGAATTTTAGGCGTGTTTCTTTACTTGCTGACTTAAGGGTCTGCCTAACATACATACATATACTTTCAAATATTTCTAAAAATACATGGGAGATATAAGAAAACTGTATACGTAAGGTGTAAAGTTGTAACTTAAGTGTAAAGCTGAGTGTAGGAAACACTCAAGAGTGTACGGGATAAAACTGATAATACTGCAGTCGTAGAATTCATAGAGATTGCACGAATACTAAATTTTATAAATGCAGCCTGTTAAATGAACTTAGTTATGAGAGTAGTTCTCCTCTCGGGGCTCACACCTTGTGAGCACACGCGTGGGAAGCTCGAGGTATCTGGCTGGACTTTTACTTTGGTTCAACTTGCTTCCGGTAAAGTCCCAGACGTAAACCAATCCTTATCCTCAGCATTAACCACAGTACTGTGGTCACTAACGTTGTTAGAAGACACTTACGGTTAGAATAAAATCTCTTAATTTCTTATTTCCTAATCTTACCCTTATTCGATGTATAATTCCATTTTAAATAAATAATCTTTTTGCAACTCTGTTCTGTTGTAGAGCATGTAAAATCTCAATCTCAGGGTTCATGTATAAGTCATGTCAAAGTATAGTACATAAGTCGTAAACATATCATATAACATAATATTTAAAAATTAATGTTTGGTAATTAGGTGTTGTTAATGTATGTTGTGTATCAGTGGGTTCTTTGGATCATACAAAAGTGCAAATGAAAAATTGAAAAAGAAACTCTTACTACTAATAATTATTGTTGTACAATTAGAATTCTCTGTTCTAAAGTTTTTATTGTTTTTTACTATCGCTGTGATTCGAACATTAAATGTTAAGATGTTTTCTAATATCTGGGTTGACTATTGTATAGATATCACCCATCTGGTAATTTTCTTTACGATCTTCTGTCTTGATCCTTTGCGTCTGGACTTCTAGTTTTCTGCACCATTGATTAAAATATCCTTCTTCTATTTATTTTCATAGTCTTTCGGTATCGTTTCGTCTCGTATTCTCCTTTAATTTGTATAAAAACCAGCATTAAAATTCGACACGTTCTGCCTAGTTTTAATATTTTTTTCAACAACAATCCTTTCCTATTAAAACACTAATTTATTCAGATAAGGTCTTGGCAATGATATATTTATGGGTCACAGGTTCGGTCTCCCAATTTATAATTAATATTATTCCGTAGAATCTTATTCTATCTTCGTCACTATTACATTATAAGTTTGTAACGGAATATTCTTTATTTTTTAATTATTTCCACTTGGTTTTATTGCACTATATGTGTTACCTTGTGCTTTCGTATAAATTATATGGTTCATACCATGTTCATATTGTAAATATGTTTATTCACTTACACTATATACTGTTTTTACTTCTTAAAGTCTATCACCATTGTTCTCACCTTCTTACACTATTACACTCCCTAACTTTTATAATTATTGTTCAATATTTTTATATTTGTAATTTTACATTAATTACAGTCTGGAGTTCACTTATACACAATAGCTGCTTGAGATTCGCAGACCTCCTCATAGTTTTAATCTAAGGCTATACTCATTGTCTTATTTCTTACATGCTAAGTTTTATATTTGTACATTATAATTTTTTATTAAGAACTATTTACATTTTTGGTCATTTGATCGTCTCTTCTGGGTATTTGTCATCGTCAGTTATTGTTTTGTCATGTTAATTGCATTATTTAATTCCTAAATTTGCATTCTCTATTTCCCTATTTCCAAATTATTCATTTATGGTAATATTTCCCTTTTTGTTGCGATTTCTTTCTATTCCTTGAAAATATTAATTATCTTAAAATAATATATTATCTCTTCATTACTGTATTTATTAAGTTTATTTTATTCTTCTATTTCTTTTAATATTAATAAGATTGCGTTTCTGCATATTTCACTACGAATTTTGATGGTATACTTGTCTTTCTTTGGAGGTGGAATCTTGTTACCTTATAACGTCTACCACCCTACGTTAGCGAAGCTCAAATTTGCACCGATGATGGGCAGTCGATGGCACTGCCGAAACGTCTGTATTTGTAGAAAACAATAAACCACGACCAAACAGGCCGGGAATGAGTTTTAACAACATTGACTCCGGCCGAGTAAGATTACGAAGTCTATTGAATCAATCATGTTGCTCGTTGTTTCCCAGACGTAACACGCCCGTCGGTTGTGAGTTTTACAATGTCACTCTCTCGGCGGGACCTGTTACCTCTTTCCCGCGCCACTGATGAAGGCCTTCGTGGGCACCGCCTAACTTGAGTAACGTTTTCCAGACGTAACACGCCCGTCGGATGTGAGTTTTACAATGTCACTCTATCGGCGGGACCTGTTACCTCTTTCCCGCGCCACTGAGGAAGGCCTTCGTGGGCACCGCCTAACTTGAGTAACGTTTCCCAGACGTAACACGCCCGTCGGATGTGAGTTTTACAATGTCACTCTATCGGCGGGACCTGTTACCTCTTTCCCGCGCCACCTTCGTGGGCACTGCCTACCGACTGCTTGTTGTGGACGGTGTTAAGTTTGTTTATAGTTTATGGTCCCCGTTGTCATCATGGACTAACCTTGCGATAACAACCGTACTTTTAATAATGATGGACTATTTGTATAATAATAATAATAATAATAATTCCCGGTAATAATATCTAAAAATGCGAAAACAAGACATTATAGTACAGTAGTGAAGCCAGAATGCCTATATGCAAGTGAATGTCTAGCACTGAATTATAATTTTGACAAACTACAAATATTGGAAAGACGAATTATTAGGAAAATATTAGTCCCACGAAAAACTTTAGAAGGTTGGAAATTAAGAAGTAATGATGAAATATACCAGAGTACAGAAAATACAACAGAAATCACGAGAAAAAGAAGACTATTATTCATTTGACATTTATATAGAACAGACGACAGTAGGTTAACAAAGCAGATCATCATATATCTGTGGGGGAAGAAGTCAACATCAATTTGGATTAAAGAAGTCTAAAAGCATTTACAGAAAATAATATAAACCGGGAAGAAGCAATTGAAAGAGAAGTTTTTCGGGCAAAAGTGTTAAAAATGGAAGGAGTCTAGGGTAAGAGAGAGAAAACCCCCAAGTTCTAAGTGGACTGAAGACTTATTTTTAGACATTTATATAGAATGGACGACAATAACAAACAATGCAGATCTTTAAATATCTTTGGCGGAAAAAGTCAACATCAAGTTGGATTAATGAACTCCAAAAGGGTTTAGAATAAAATAATATAAATGCAGAAGGAGCAATTGAAAGAGAAGTTTTTCGGCTAAAAGTGTTAAAAATGGAATGAGTCTAGGGTAGAAGAGAGAAAAACGCAGGTTCAAAGTGGACTGAAGACAGGAAGAAAAGGCTCAGTGTAAAGATGAAAGAATATTGGAGAAAATGAAAAGAACAAAGAATATTGAATTGAAATTGGCATGTGTTCCTTAGATGGCCGATACAAAAAAAATATCCCGGTAATTATACACATAAGGTGATCCTTTGGCATAAGGTGATCCGCTCTAGGTGACCTAACCATTGTAGCGTTGAGCTTTATGAATTTTACAGTGTCCTCAGGCTTCATTCAATAGCTCATCGATCTCCTGGTTATTCTTATTCTCTATTTGCCATTTTCTTTAACCGGGTCATAAACACGTATTATAAATTCTCTTTCAAACGTTCTTAGTGCTTTTGTTACTTTTTTATCGGTGTCCTTGTCTCGCCTCCCGTTCTCATAAGTGTCTTATATATTTTTATTTTTGTGTTACGACTAATGAGTTTGATTCTCAATAGTCTGTTGTTGGCAGGCCCTATTTGTATCCTGTTATGTAGTGTGGTGTTTATGGACCTTTCATTAACTTATATGTTACACTAGTATCTGAGCATATTAACTGCATCAAAGGAAGTATCCTGGATGCGGGTAATCTAAAGGATCCGAAAGAATTATGAATCGGTTCGATTAATACACGGTGCTACCGTAGTCCGGTTCATCAGAATTAAAAGATTAGAATGGTTGGGATACATAAGACGAATGGGTGATAGGAGAACAACTACAGGAATCACAAACTGGAAACCAGTAGACAGAAGAATTAGAAGAAGCCCTGGGAAAAGATAGACAGATGGCGTAGAGAATGACTTGACAAGTATGGATGTGAGGGGTTGAAATAGGTTGTGTGTGTGAGGGAAAGGAATGGAAGGTATTCATTGAGCAGGCTAAGACCCACGCTACGTTGTGATATCAGGAGGAAAAGAACAGGAATGAAACCATTCTATTACATATTTAGTCCTATGGAAAAATTAAACAACAAAATGTTTTTAAACATTATTAGCAGGGCTGTTAGGCCGTGGTCTACGGTCTACGCTGACAGACGCTTGGGCCTAACCATCAGAGGCCATCATCAGTGTCAGTAACAAATGGCACGGTGTCATCCAATTCACCCCCCCCCCTTTTGACTTGGGCGGCCGGCTTTTGACTTGGAGTCAATTGGCGGACACTGTGCCAGTTGTTACCGACCTGATGATGACCTTCTATGGTGAGGCCCAAACGTCTGTCAGCGTAGACCGTAGACCACGGCCTAACAGCCTCGCCAACAATGTTTCCGACTATGTGGACGAAGGCCGTAAAAGCCTTAGAAATACAATGATAAAAATTTGCAAGTTGTAATCATAATCGTATTGTGCCTGGCAAATATATTTTAAGAACATTTGCTCCTATTTCGGTAATAAATATGATTTAGAAACTATAGCCCCGACTGTCGGGAATAATAGTGATAATCTAGCGTAATTTTACAACACCGTAGAACATATGTTAAAGTGAGTTTTGCTACGTAAAGCTTTTGGTTACATGAAACAGTGAAGGCCGCTAAAATATGAGTGTATTAGCATAGTCAAACTAAAGATAGGTTAAATTATGAATACGTGTGTCTCTTTCTTGGATGGTAACATTAAATCATCATACTTTGTGCTGACGTTTAAGCAAATGTTTGATGTACATTTTATGTATGGTATAATATTACTTCCATGTTCCGTAAGCAAATGGAAGTATCGTGATCACGAAAAAAAATCGTGTTCGAGATAATGGCTGATTCTAATTGTACTATCCTGAAAACATGAATAAAAGTCATTTTTTGAAAAGTGTCTGTGTGTGTCTGTTTGTCTGTGTGTAGAATCTTTTCTATGGCCAACGATAACTTCCGCACATTCAAACAGAATAAAATAATTACTGTATTTACATATGTACCCGAGTTGTAGATTACTCAAGGCTTATTGATTTTGGTGAAGATCGGTTAAGGGAGAGGAGGTTAATTAACCTGCAACGTTTTCCGTTTTAAAAAGAGTAATGTACTTAAACATTCGTTTAAAATTTCTCAAACAATGGTAATTGTTAAACAGAAAATAATTTTGTTTCCAGGCAACCAGGGTGTTCGGTTAAGATAGAGTGGCAGTTTATCTGCATTGTTTTCTGTTTTAACAACAGTAAAGTACTCAGTTTAAATAAATAAGTGCCCCGTAAATAAAGTCAAATTAATCCACTGGAAAATGATAAATGAGATAATTATAAACGGAGTGTCTATTTGAAGAGGGACGGGGTGATTTTTTGAAAATTCCTGTGCTGAGATCAACTAAACTAGGAATATGTAATTTTGAGGGATAAGATAGCTTAGAAATTACACATGATAAAACTATTACTCTATGAATGTGTAAACTCTACTCTATAAAAGTAAGAGGATTGATTGAGGAGGATGGATGATTATCTGCGTAGTTCAGTTTCGTTATAAGAATAAAGTACCTAATTTTCAAAGAAAATGTTACTCGAAAATAACATTATATTAAACCGTTACACCGTTTGTTTTATAATAACATAACAGAAAATAGATTGAGAGCGGGCGATATCCTTTTAGAAATTATCGACCAAATTTAAGTAAATACTTTTAAATATATAAAGGATGTCCCATAATGTACGCAATATTTGAATTACGCGCCACTGTCGTCTTTTTAGGTTGGTAGCACTGTAACTGTTGTATTGTTGTTGCCGTTTACTCGCCATTAGTCGTCATGGAGCGTTACACGAAAGAACAGCGCGTTGTTATTGTGAAAACACATTATATGAACGGTGAATATTATGCGGAAACCGTTCGTAAATTGCGTGGAATTTTTGGACGACGAAAAGCATCTAATCTGTCAACTGTGGAGAGATTGATTAAGAAATTCGAAGAAACAGCTTCGTTATTAGACGTTAAATCGTCTGGACGTCCTCGCGCTACCCGTTCTATTGAAAACGTCGCGGTAGTGAGAGATAGTGTCGATGTGAGTCCAGGGAAATCAATTCGCCATCGATCACAACAACTGGCCATTCCAAGAAGCACAATGCAGCGAATTCTAAAAAACGATCTTCATCTGAATGCCTACAAAATCCAACTAACACAAGAACTCAAACCGTGTGACCATTTGAAGCGCCGAGAATTCGTCAGTTGGATATTGGGTAAACGTGAAACGGTCGGTGATTTTCCCACAAAATCATCTTTAGTGATGAGGCACACTTCCACCTCAACGGGTACGTAAATAAACAAAATAGTCGGTTTTGGGGTACAGAGAACCCTCGTATAATTCACGAGAAGCCTTTGCGTACACAAAGAGCAACTGTTTGGTGCGGGTTTTGGGCTGGTGGCGTGATTGGGCCGTATTTCTTTGAGAATGAGGCTGGAGATGCAGTAACAGTGACTGGCGAACGTTACCGGAACATGATAATGGAGTTTTTGTGGCCTCAACTGGAAGGTATGGAATTCGAAGATATGTGGTTTCAGCAGGACGGCACAACCAGTCATACTGCCCGCGAAACAATTGCTTTGTTATCTGAAAAGTTTCCTGCACGTCTTATTTCACGCAACGGCGATCAGAACTGGCAACCGAGGTCTTGTGATTTAACACCATGGGACTCCTTCCTTTGGGGATACGTGAAATCACGCGCTTATGTCCGCAATCCACGAACAATTTTTCAACTCAAGGAACAGATTCGTGAGATTGAGCCGGAATTGTGCAAGAAGGTCATCGAAAATTTCGATCGACGGACAACAGTGTGCCAGCAGAGTCGCGGGGGACGTTTGTCTGATATTGTGTTCCACATTTAACCGCAGTAAGTGTACTTTGTATTAACATTAAAACATCTGATATTTTTCAATAAATAAAAGTTTTTACAACATTATTAAATCTTGCGTACTTTATGGGACACCCTTTTTACATCTTACAATATGGAAGTCATGTATGGTTTTACATACCAATATTTAAATATTAAATATTTAAATTTTATATTATTAAATTAATGTTAATTTATTAATGGTTAAATAAATTACATACGTGTGTACATAAAACTAGCCAAGTTTGTAAGAAGAGGGAAAGGGAGGGAGAAATGCTTTTGTAGCAACAGCGAGGTTTCCTACACACAGACGGGGAACAAAAGGGACACCATTAACTCCATTGTATTATTTACTGGGATTTGATTTTCTCGCTTTCCCAAATGCTATCCACAACGAACGGAAAGGACACAGCGTACACTAATACAGCTCGGCAGAGGAAATCCAATCTTATCGTGTTATCAACCTTGACGGACACCTATTTACACGTCTCTGACAGGATTACCAACATCAGTGATATGAAAAACGACAGTATTTAGAAACTTCGTGGTAGTTTGTCCGTTCCAAAGTCTACTATGTTAAACTGATACAACCTGACATACTGTATGGGTTGTGTCGAATTAACCGCAAATTATTATTTTACAATTGCAAGTTATGTAGTGTTATAGGTATCGTGTTTCTTTAAGGTAAATGATTGAATATAAAAAAATAAATTATAGTAAAACATGTATATCTGTTAGTCCAATTACATTAATGTCGAAAACGGCTACAGCAACATTTTGTTCAAACCTCAACTTCAAGTACATATGATGTAAACATCGAAGAAAGGGACACACGTTTTCATAATGTAAACATTAAATGGAATCATAACAATTAATTTGAAGATGTTTAAACAGGCATTATACAAGGAGCGTTCAAATTTAAATTATAATTTATTATTTACTCAAACAGTAATATATGAGAATTAGTTTACTTATAATCATTTTTCAATCAAGTTTCTCTACTTTTCAATGTACTGGCGCTATCTATTCGGTAGCTTACTATCTATCCTCTGCAGATGATCCCACCATTGTCCCTGTAAGCTGAAATAATTTCATTTATGTTCTTCTTTACTTCGAATTCTATTTTGATGTCCTCATTCCTTATTGAATCTTGTAATGTATAGTTTAAAGTACTTCAAAGCAACTGCATTTGCACTCTGAATCTTACTGCATTCCTTTTTTGTCATGCCCCACGCCTCACCCGCATATGTTAATGTGGGTATTGCAATTGTCTTATAAAAGTTCATCCTTACGCAGTGTTTTGTTTTATTTCTAAAATTTCTATGAATCGTACCACAAATATTCCTAAATTTATTTATCTTCTATCTTATATCATATTCAGATTCATAGCTTAAGCGGCCTACACACATGGGAAGTTCTTGGTTCGTCACTCCCTACACACAGTGGAGGGGAATGTGAACAACGGTTCGCCATTTCACCAGTTTCATTCCAGCAGTTGGGATGAGTTCTTCGAAGATTGCAGCTGCTATTGTTGTATTAGATGAGTTTGGGGGTTTTACAAGAAAGAAGAAGAAAAGATCGCAATGGACCAAGCAGTGGCTTCGTGAGAGAGAGAAGTGGTCTCACCTCAATCTCTTATATCACCTTAGGGAGAACAGTGCGAAAGATTACACCAATTATTTAAGAATGACCGAAACAGAATTCAATTATTTATTGGAACTTGTGACACCCTACATATCAAAGCAGGATACTCACATGAGAAAGTCGATATCGGCCGAACATCGCCTCGTTGCTACACTTCGCTACCTAGCTACTGGAAGAAACTTGGAGGACTTAAAGTTTTCGTGCGCCATATCACCACAAGCACTGGGGAAAATAATTCCCGAAACATGCATAGCAATTTACAAGACCCTGCATAAAGACTTCATAAAAGTAAGTTTATTACGTTACTTCATTTCTATATTTTATTAACAAAGTTCTTTTCATAATTCATAATCTTTATAACTCCAAAGGAAATTGTTGTTGGCCTGCCAGGGCACACTTTTGATTAAACTAATCATGATTCCTAGCATAACCTTCTTATTGGATATAAATTAATTGGTTGATAAATTACATGAAACATGTTTTCAAATATATTTATTGGAAAAAATCAATACAAATCACACACACACAAGTGTTTTTAAAGCGCCGTAAATCGGCTGCTGTTGTCTCCGTAATTCACGAGAAAGTCTGTAGTGGAATCAGTAGTGGTGTGAGGAGTAGTACTCCTGGACGTATCCGATTCACTAAAAGAGGAGTGAAATTGCGGCATCTGGTTATACATTTGAAAGGGATTAAATGCTGAAGAACTGTTGTTTTCGAAAAAAGAAGTGTTGGACGATAACTGATTTTGGAGGCCTTTGTACAGGACCTCCGTAATGAGTTTGTCAGCATGAAGAAACTGTTGCTGGTCCATTTTCCTCAATTTTGCCGCCACCACTTTCCCAATGTTGTCAAATTCATCTTCCGAATTTTCTAGAGCAGCCATAGCCTTTTCTACCAATAACTGGCGCCGAGCTTCATTAGGGGTCATTTTCTTCCGCTTGCAACTCTGCTCAGGCATCTTATCAGGCAGTTTATTAGCAACTTGATCAGTTTTCCGTGATTCTGGTGGATTAAAAACCTGAAAATAAGATCACTGTTAATTATTGTGTTAATGCTGCTCTATTTTGGTTCTACTCATTTAAGGGGACTGTCAACACATATGTAACTCAATGCTAACTAAATGTCATTTTTCTAAAAAAACAATGCAAAAAATAATGAGTCTACTATTTACTAATATTTATTTCTGTAAGTCATTGCCCCATAAGTTGTGATTGCAAATTATAAGCAGTGTCTTTTTTTTCAGTTCCCTTCAAACTCGGAAGAGTGGGTTGCAGTGGCGAATGATTTTGAACAACTTTGGAATTTTCCTAACTGCGGTGGATCCATTGATGGCAAGCATGTTGCTATAGCGCGGCCAGTAGGCAGTGGGTATACTTCTACAATTATAAAGGTTATTATAGTATTGTTCTCCTTGGAATCGTTGATGCTAACTTGGAATTCATTTTGGCTGATGTTGGTTGCAATGGGCGAGTGTCAAATGGAGGCGTTATTCAGGAAACAGCATTTTACCATCGCTTAAAAGAGGGGAAACTAAATTTACCAAGCATACAAGAAACAAAGGAAAATTTGAATTTCGTTTTCGTTGCTGATGACGCCTTTGGTTTGAGAGAAGATTTGCTAAAACCGTTCCCAATGAAAAAGTTAACACATGAACAAAGAGTGTTTAATTACAGACTATCCCGAGCTAGGAGAGTCGTTGAAAATGCGTTCGGGATATTAGCAACTCGCTTCAGAGTTTTTCACACCACAATCAGCTTTGAACCTTGTAAAGTAATAAATATTGTGCTGGCCTGTGTAGGTCTGCATAACTTCCTACGAAGAAAGTGTCGCAAGAATTACACACCTACTTCCATTTTAGATAGAGAGGATATTGAAATGGGAACGTTAATTGAAGGAGAATGGAGGAAAGATCCGCTGCCAGATCATGCATACCAGGGACTCGAAATAAAACCACGGAAGCCTACAGATCTAGCAAAAGCAAGCAGGTTGCAGTATGTTAATTACTTTACAGGAAAACGCCGTGTTGCATGGCAAGATAGGATGGTACAGCACGTTGTCACAGAATAAACATTAAATAAAGTAAAAAATAGTATTCACTTACTTGGCTTTCATTTTGAACACCTTCATCTTCTTCCTCCTCTTCTTGCAAAGTCGATGTTGATGTGCTGTGTGTCTCGTGACCAGCGATGAAAGAAACGAGGTCATAGTACCATAATCGTGGTTTGTAAACATTTTCCTCCGCCGCGCCGGATTTCATTGACAACTTCACTTTTCTAAATTCCCTACGGAAACTCTGCTTTACTGACTCGATTCTACTTTTGACGAAACTTAGGTCTGCAGTGGGAATCGTGTCGCGAGTCAACAGTAAGAGATTGTTCAACGCTTCGTCTCGCTTATTCCTGTCCTTGTACTCGTCGCTTTTCACTTTCCATAAACATGGAAACTCTCTATATGCTTCTATGAAGTCCGTCAAAAACGAAGGATTCATAAATTGTGCACTATCACCACAATCCGCCATTGTGTAGCAACGGAAACAACAATGAGGCTCTCCTACTGCAAGCGCCCAAGCGTCTGCACTGAGTACTGACAAAAATCAAAATGGCGAACAACGGTTCCCCTCCACCACACACAGACGAACTTGGTGCGCCCTGCCGGCGAACCGAACAAATGTTTTCCAACCCGATGGAAGACCAAGTTCGTGAGAAATTGTGGCGATCTTGGTTCGTTAAACACCACACACAGGGGAACAAATGACGAACATGGTTCGTGCGAACCAAGTTCGGCGAACCAGGTTCCCATGTGTGTAGGCCGCTTTACTGCACAGCTGAGATATTTGAAACGGCTCACTTGTTCTAAAATGCTATTGTATATAACTATCTTAATCCTCATTGGATATTTACCTTTAAAAGGCATAGTAAATCAGTGTAGTACATGGTTTTTCGTCATATAATACATATAATACTTTATATATACTTTTACTATACATATAATAATATCGGTACAACATATAATCGGCTAGTAAATCAGTTTAGTAAATGGTTTTTCATCGTATAATAGGCCTACATATAATACTTTATATATACTTTTACTATACATATAATAATATCGGTACAACATATAATCGGCTATTTAAAAAGAATTATTACAGATTTCCTGGTTAGACGGCCACCAACAATAACTCAAACATTCCAAATTTGGAAAGCAAATGATTGTAACAGAATAGTATTACTTAATCACGGAAAATATAAACAAAGAGACAAAGTCGATAATTGGAGCATAAATCGAGACATCGATTGTGATGTAGCCGCAGTCGAATTGGGTTTCATCGTTCCCACACTGCAGTATCCATCCTTGTAATGACGTTTCACCCCGTCCAACGGGGTTGTCGTGGTAAACATTATGTATGAGGTCATGGATATTGCGAAGGCGGGACGTAATGATCCCCACCAACCATACAGGCAGCACGAGATAAATGACGACATCCACTGCGGTCACAGTCAAACCTATCGGGTTATCAAAGGAAGCACCTATCAGCAGATCAAACGTAGCCACAAAAACAATTAACGAAAATATGAAACAAAAGTACAATTTGTAGGAACGTTTCACTTCTAAATATAATTTAAGAAGAACACTGTAAACAACACGCAGTCGTTGGACGTCTCTTCGTCTTTCAGCTGCGTTTATTCTTCGTCTAAATGTCCACAATTCGTTTCGACTTTCCACACTGTTACAGTTTTCAACAGCGTATGTCAAGAGCAGAACCCTTTTCTGTATAACATATAGAACAAAAACGATATACGTTTGAAGTGCAGTCACGGAACCCGCCAATATAAACTTCATAGCTAATTCGTGGAGTTGATAAAACTCGGTTCCAACATCTGGATGCAGGCGCTTCGATCGTGAGCTCCAGATAATCATGTAGATATGCATTGCGCGGAAGCATGTAATAGCACATACATAACAGCAAGAGAGTTTTCGCTCTTGTGTGTGGTGTACTGGGGCATCCAGTGTGCCAAGGATCTTGTTCATAACATCAATTTTACTGAAAATGTACTTGACAGTGTCTTTCGTCGTCAGTAACTTGGTCCGATAATAGATCACAGTCATGATCGACGCCGTGTCCATAATCAGATACAGTACACTTACAATAGTCGCGGGACTGTTTAGAAGTTTCATAACTATCGATACTGTACAAAAGATGAAGTGGGACACGGTCACTAGCCAGCAGTAAATGTTTGTCGCTGCATTGGATGTCTTGTGGTGAAACTGTAGCGTAGAGAAACCAAACGCTGTGCACAGTGTCGTCACAGGCAACAGTGTGCTGTTCATCTTGTCGCCCATTTGTAAAAAACTAACCACACGATGATGATCAACGTAAAGTCACTTACTGGCCTCACGGAATGGCACTGAAACTGTTACATCACATTATTCTGTTAATCCTCAAGCGTATTTGTTTATTGTCGGCACTCAGCACTTTAATGACTAACCAAGAATACTTTGACAACTTCTCAACTTGTCAACTTGTCTTCTTATAAAAAATTAATTTCATAATGGACTACAAAGAAACACTATTCATTTGGTTATTGCGTTCATTTGTCTGTCTGTTGTATACGTAGGCACTAAGTAAACAGCATAATGCTTGAAGTATCGATCACACAAGTGAGATATATAAATTGTTATGTTTACAAATTGTGGTGGTTGTCCTTGAAGAATTATGCGGGTGCAAACCGCCAACTTAGAACTTGTACAATGTTTTTTTTTTTTTGTGCATTACGATAAAAATAATTCTAAACTATCATTGCATGCTCAACGATTGTGTAATTAAATGTTGTTGACTTCTTTATTTTCGTCACACACACACACACAAGTATACAAACGTACTTGCACTGTCACTTAAATTATAACGGTAAATTAAGAAATTTCATTCTAGCATAATATCATTACAATTATGACATTAATAAATAATTACTGCTGCAAGTATAACGTAGTTTCTCAGATCCACAGACAATACTCAGCGTCTGTTGGCTGTGACGGTTTGATTGTTTGATTGCGGGACGTAGCAGTGATTCCAGTCACCACAAGGTGCCACATATACCGCTTATTCTTCTAGGGCAGCGGTTCCTAAAATTTTCAGTCCATGGACCCTCCTCTCCAATAATTTAAAAATTTACAAACCCGGCTGAGTTCTGAAATAAAACAAACAGTAAACTCTTATATTTTCATTAAAATGTATCAAAATCAAAATTCTTTTAATTTGGAAATTTATAACATTAATGATATAAAACACACTTTAATGTGACTAATGCTCGTAGCTCGTAGCTAATGGTGGGACGGGGTCAAGGCCCCTGCATGGTAGCAGTGCCCGGAGTGACTCCTCCGATGACTGCTAGTAGGTCGTGCTCTCTCAAGGACATTTGGAAACAAGGTCAATTGGGTTGGATGGTATGCTCCTTTTGCAGTTGGGTAGGGGAGAGGATCTCAACAAGTGAGGTGCTCAGCCTAGCCAAAGTCTGGTAGGTTGTGTGCCCCGAAGACAGCAGTGACGCGTCCGAGTCACAGCGGTGAAAGCTCCCGGTACATATGAGGACAGGTTATCTCCGACGTGGCCCCGCTGTCCGCGTAGAGGTGATCAGCACAGGCCTGTTGCGTATCCAAGGCGGGCTGTGACTAATGAAGCTGCTTTTGCACAGTTATCTCAGTTCTTTGTTACCATAATGGGGGCCTGGTACTGATTTTCTGCTTTTAAATAAAGAAGCTGTAATTTTTAATTTTTCGTTTGGCAAAACCCAGACCAACATTGCGATTATGCGAAAACAAATGAACGATAGTAGTAGTTAGGATAAAGATTAGTGCTGGTGTTTGTTTTTGACAAATGTTTAGTTTGTAGTGGGGCTGATGAGGGGTTTAATTTAAACAGTAACATTAAATTTTTGTAATAATTATGTTTTTTATTCATATATTTTGGTAATTTATTTTTTGATGCAAGAGGTTGAGGAACGCCGTTCCGGCGCGTTCCCCCTGAAATCAAGCCCTGGATGTATTCATAAAAACCTGCACAACCCCTTCTACTCTGAGCATCTAGTTCCACATCACTCGGCCCGCTCTGGCATCCTTACTCTATACCGATATTACCCACTGGCTGAAAGAGGCTTATACCCAAAACGGCATTGGAGGCAAAACATCAAAAGTCAACGCGGGATTAGACCTACGACAAAACACACCGCAGAGACAAACAGCATTATAGCCTAACATGTTTAATTTTTCAATTATCCTAAATTCTTATTAAATTTCTAATAATTTTCTTATTAGAGTGCAACAGAGTCTTTATGTAGAGAAAACGAAAACAGCTCTCCTAGAGTTGGGCTGATCAATTGCAGAGAACTACAAAGGTGTCCTTTATCACTTTCTATTACTTACTTGTATATTGACGATGTCACGATGTCATACAAAAATTGTCAGATGTGTCTTCTGGAGCATTTTATGATTGGCCACTCTGCAATTGACAATTTTGTTGTTTGCGGACGATCAGGTTATTCTGTCGGACTCGGAAAACAGGTTGCAGATGGGTTTAGATTTGTTAAATCGAATCTCCAAAGACTCTGGATTACACTTAAGACCAAGTTAATGGCTTTTCGGGTACTGTCCTCGGACAAGTCAGCAATTTTGAATACCTGGGCTACGGTGTGTCTTATATTACAAGCAACGACGTTGTGAATTAGTTGCATAAGTTCAGCCTTATGTCCGGCACCATCAGGCGAACTCTTTTAAGTCAGTAACTAAAAAAACACGCCTGAAATTCTACAAGGTGATGATCGTTCCCACAGTTCTTTATAGGTCTGGGAATTGGACATTAACGGAAGGCCAGGCCAGTCGTAACCATGCGGCTGAAATGAGATTTCTCAGGCACGTGGCAGGGTATACTCTCCACGATCATAGAAGAAACACAGATATACGGGAGGAACTGAATCTTGTGAGTATACTCGACACGATTGCCCAGTGTCGTCTGAATTGGCGGGAACATCTTTGCCGAGTGCATGACTGCCGCATCACCAACAACTATGGAACTATAAGCTGAAGGGACAGAGAGAGGTGTGGGACGTCCAAGGAAGCGCTTGTGTGACCAGCTGTAGACTTTCAGGTGATGATGATGATGATGATGATGATTTTTAGAAATTGTCTTCGGCTTTGTGCAAATAATTCTCATCTGAATGCATGAAAAATAATTAGTTACGTATTGACACATATTCAGATTGTAAAAATGTATTAAATGGATTGTGTGTTATACAGTCACAAATATCCTGCGTTACAAAGATTTACGCCGTTGTAAAGTATTCTTACGCCGGAAGTGTTAGGAAGACGCTTAGTAGTGTTGTAGTGAGAGATGCGCAACGCCGGTTGTAAGGCAGTCTGACTATTGTGACTTGCCACTTCCTACTTCAATTGAGACTCTCTCACTACCGTTATTACGTCACACAACTGCTCCTGGCTGCTACAAGTAGGCTACGGTCACACTGGGCTTTTCTGTCGCCGCGACAGAAACGCTGGCTTACGCGACGATAGAGTCGCAGGCCTGCGAGGGTGTCACACTTAGCGATTAACGCGCACTTTTTCACTGATCGATATGTCTTCTTCGAGTGAAGCTGATGTGTTACTCGGAGTTGCCAACAAGTGGAGAGTGTTTCACACGTCTATTTTTGGATCCAGATTTTGTTAAAGAAATCTTTTACCTGCCTGTGTGTTGCATAATTATGTTTGAGTAAGAAGTGGTTTCCAATTTGAAGATACTCTAACCTGCCCCAAGGAAAATATACCAGTGATCGGTGCGAGAGGATTATCTTCGAGTTCCAAAAGAAATAGGGATATATATATTGGCTGACTATTTCACTGCACCAGCAGGAAGTGTTCCATGGCAGTGTGATATGATTTAATCATTGTACAAACAATGTACATTGTACTGACATAGACTTCCATATTTGAAAAAGAAAGTGGATTTTTTTTAGTAGAAATGAATTTATAGTATTTACAGAAATGAATTTAATAATAATGAATTGATTGTAATAAGGCTATAAACACAGTTTTAATTCTCCCCTGGTATAACTTTAGTAATATTTTCTACCATCTAGCTATAAATAAATATAAAGGATTCACAGAATTCAAAAAATAAATGTTCGAAATAACTTAAATTCCAAATAGTAAATTTAAAATAAATTACTCGGTTATTTCCTTCGTTAGACAATTGCTCCCAATTTTCCACGAAGATACAAACTGTTTTAGTCCACAATTTCGCTTTTACATTTCTGTTGCTGTAGTCTTTATGTGTGACGTACAACAGTGGAGGACAAACACTTACCTCGTTAATAAACAATTCTGTGTCAAACTTGTTTGTGTTTACAAAATAACTATAACATGCTTAACAATAATAACAGTACAGAACTGCGCAAGTAACAAAAATAATGCAGTTAATTCAGTTAACTGAATGTGAATTGTCACGTGAGTGGGAGAGTGGGGAGGACAAGCAGCGACAGAGACGCCTAGTATGTCCCGCGCCATACGTTAATACGGAGAGCGTATCTGACGCTGCGACGGAAAAGCGCTCTGTCTTGCATTCGAAACGCTATCGCTGTCGTACGCCTGGTGTGACCGGCTCGATTTGATTACATGCTTTACATTTTTTGATTCTGTCGCAGCGTATCAAATGCAAGACAGAAACGCCAAGTGTGACCGTAGACTTAGAGAGTAACGACCCACTGTCGGATAACGAGTTGCCAGTTGTCAGGGTTGCCAGGGTAACGAGTTGCCAGATTGTGGGACAACGATATTCAGCAGATGTGTGCTAAATAATGTAATATAATTCCATTGCAATTGTGATGACGTTTATTATTTGATCGATACTGTGTTAACTGTGCTGTATGGAGAGGTCAGTTCTATTGAAGGAGATAAGCTGCGGCTTATGAATACTGTTAGGACGGTCTCTCTGATTGTCGTGTGGTACAGTGGAAACCTGA
Source organism: Magicicada septendecula (assembly GCA_034769895.1). Taxonomy (NCBI): domain Eukaryota; kingdom Metazoa; phylum Arthropoda; class Insecta; order Hemiptera; family Cicadidae; genus Magicicada; species Magicicada septendecula. The sequence goes on along the minus strand of CM068371.1, from coordinate 487,402,339 downwards.
ATACAAGACGTCAATCACGTCAATAACCGCCAGCTCCAATTAAGGACAAACACAGTTTATAATCAACTTGTACAATAATCCGAGCAAAATTTGTTCACACGCAATAGTAATGTCAGCTAATAGAGTCCCGCACAATTATAACACTTCGCCACAATACTTCGAACCTCACTTGAATAGATCGCCACTTAAACTGACTGACTAAGCGGCAGCTGTCGTCGTTGTTTAAATAGATAGCACAAGTTTTCCAGAATAATCCATGATACACGTCAACACTACTCGAAAACACTAAAGCGTAATTGATTGCGGCCTTGAACACAGTGTGCACCGATCGGTATGTTCAGGAATAACCTCGCATTACAGCTGGGATAACCGAGAGACATGTAGAAGCTTCTGTAATGACGTAACAATACTAATTCTAGACTCAAAACAGTAATGCCATGTTACTAGCGGTAGCATCTGATTGGGGAACTGTGTTATGGTGAAATTCGTTTAACGGATTTACAGGTAGAGTTCTCGGAAATACATTACCTCCCCGGTGCATAGCGACAGAACACATTATTACAGTAAAAGCTTCTGAATGTTAATCAACAGGCTGCTGTAATTATACACGCGACGGTAGTTACTGTTTTGGCGACCAAACAAGAACTCCTCTATGTTAGCCGTTCAGCCGACAACACCAATTCGAATAAGCTATTTAAATAGCAAAATAGTAACTTAAACTGTATAACATTTTAATGGCAAAACAAAAATATAAGTAAAACTTGGAACAGAATGTTCATAACAAATCTAACAGCTTTTGCGCAATTGACCGAATATACCCTAGTAGACGGTGGGAAGCAAAAGCGATAGGCAGAAGGAAAACACGAAGACCCACGTTGGCGTGGGAAGACAGTATTACGAAGAGTGTAGAAGGGAGACGATGAGTGTGGACTTGGAGAAGATAACTTGCACGGGATATGACAAGTTGGGCGCTCTCAGCAAAACATCGACACCTAACGTGAAGGACAGGAGTATTAAGTAGGCCTAAATAAAAATTTGTATACAGTAATAATGGTTGCAGTCCTGTCGCATACAACGGTCAGATGCTAATCAGTGGAGATTACTATGCGTGTTTTTGTATTCATCTCATTTGCCAAGGTGACTAACCATGTTTAATCTAGGATATATATATATATATATATATATATTTCAACAGTACACAGGATACGAAGTTCATATAATACGAATACTAATACTATAACACATTTTCTGACGGCCATAGACATGTTTTAAATTGATTTTATTTATTTCTTTGTAAAGTAGACATAAGTTTTGAACCAAACTTTGTTTAAAAATGTATGTTATGTTAAAATTTTCATAATTTTGTACTCTTTTATGCCATGTGAAATATTTGTGTGTAAGTGCGCGGGTGCGTGTGTGATTTACATTTTCTTTAATAACTTAATTGAAAATTGACATTTCGTTCTGAAACTCGGACAGGGTATTCTCATGGTTATAAGCTACATTTTCCATATACTCAGTTCTCCACAACTATGTTATATGATTTTTTAATGAAATCAGTCTTCTTTTATTTTCCTTATCTCCTAGAAAGTAATAATATTTGTAGATTAAATCTAGACAGGCCTTTGCAGAATCGGAAAGAGTTTCAGCCTGATGTCTGGTTATCACCAAGAAAATCTATGACGTTCCTAGAGTTTCCACCAATCAGAATGTCTAAAAATTATTTGAGTCGGTGCTCTGCCGAGAGCACATTGGTGAGTTTCTTCCGAAGTCTTGCCGTAGAAAGACGTACTCGCTGTCACGAGATTTTCGTGACAAGACAAGTCGATTTCCATAAGACTTAGAAATTGTTTCACTGTTCGAGTTCTTCGTAACCATTCCCATTTTATAGAACTCAGATAATTTTAAATAGATAATTTCTAGTGCTTTCTCGCGAACAGTGGAAGATATCCGTTAGGGGCAAAATATTTACCGAGATATTTTGATTATTAACGCGAGAACACTTCAAGAAGACGGAATTTGTGTAAGCATAATACACGATCTATTTTACTCAACTTTGATCCCTGAGATTAAGAGTGTTCAAGATATAAACGATAACAGTTCCATATCGCAGTGAATGTGTATGCCGAGACATAGACTTCAACCTTAGTGATCTTCGGTCGGCAGCGCAGCGAGCAGAGCGCCTGGTGACTACACGAACACTTGGAATTCTACGTACAAGTAACTTATATGTACAACAAGCCAATAGACTCATTTGTTAAAAGACAATTCTTTATTAAACAACTTTATATTATACAGCCATAAGACAATAGTAAATTGTAATGTGTTAATGAATAAAATTTTCCTACCTCCAGATATAGACTCTGTATTAATATTTTCAATGTAACCTATCTATGCAGTTATAATTTGTATCGTTGCAATATATTGCAACTTTACAAAGTACTAAAAAAATAAATACACTTCTGTCCATGTAGCTAACGCAACTATACAGTGTTAAACACTGGCTAGATTGTAGGTTTTTTGTGTGTTCGTTGCATTAAATATACAGTATGTAGTATTGTAATTACAGTACTACATTACAGCGATAAAATGAATACTTTACTTAAGCTATCTGTCATGAACAAACAATTTTCATGCCTGCTTCCTCGAGAAAGACAATAAAATATAGTATACCTTATAACAAAATAGATATAGTGAGTGTTGGATTGTGGGGTCGTAATACCTTCTTCAACCGCCTCACGTTGGAGTCGTCAATTTATAACAAAAGAAAAAGTGTGTTGTATTTGTGTTGTAAAATGTCGGGCGTTACCTCCGCGCACTTTTGTTACTTACTGTTGACTGGATCCTCTGCGGTGATGTAGTCCTATAACACAACTTAATACTATGTCTTTTGTGGGCGCCACTTGGAATCGTTTGTTCCAAGAAATAAATGTGATTATTAAAGAAATTAAAATTTTTTTAAATCTTACTTCTATGAAAAATATAAACAAGTCAGTTTAGCTTGAAAAAATCAGGTAAGTTTAATGATTCTTCAAAAAAAAAAAAAACAAACAAATCGTCTGAAGGACTAACATTCCTATAAAAATTATAAAATTGCAGAGTTACTAAAGAAAAAAATTTTACAAGTTATTATTATTATTATTATTGACAATTTTATATATCCAATCAAGCATCGGCTAGTGTTTTCAATTTTTTACTCAGTTGAAAAGCATGAGTTTAATACGTGAAAAAATCTTTACTCTCAGGACGTGACTCCTTTGAACTACCAAGACATATCAATAAGATGCCTTACAAGAAAAATTAAGTGATTTGAAGGTGTGTGTGTGGCATGTGTAGTACAACTGTGTGATAAATATAACCAGGTAAAAAAATGACTTTAATTTTGGTAACTCACGTTCCAATGATTAATTAATCTCGCACAGGACACTCCTCTCGGGTAGTTTTTCAATCTCGCCTCTTCACGTGTGCACTGAATCTATTTTAAGTCAAAATTGCGATCATTTACTATTTCCGCACTTTTTGTAAAAACGTTTGGCAGTAGATTCTCGTTCAAACGCCGCCAATACACATCAGCTGCTCCGCGTTGATTCAAAAATTGGCCGCCACAGCGCTGATTCCCATGCAGTGTCGAGAAAGGCTTTGTGTGTGTATGTTTACGTTAAGGGAATTATTGTCAAGTTAGTCAGTCTATGCGAACACAGCAGAATTGGTTCTCTATTTAAAGTTTTGGTCCCTCCTGGGCCGTTGACGTTCTGGCTGCGTGATTTCTATTAAAATTTGCCGTGCTGCTGCTCTATTTCAGCAACACATTGGCGTAGATTCTTATAGAGGTTATGTCAGTCTGTTTTTCTATGTACGGGAAAAGCCTTTCTTCGGGTCTTGTCGATTTCTCGCCTCTCGGTTTCGCCTTAGCTGCGTTGATCAGTATCGTGGGTGATGCATCTGTTCTGGAGTTCAAGTTTCAAGTGTTTTTGGGTCGAATTTGGTCTCTCTTTTATACTAATTCAGGCTGATTGTTTTCACCGACTTCCGGTATATTTGTGTAAAAATTCTTTCTAGATTGTTCGAGAATAAACGAAATGGAACATTATGGAACAAAATTCATTTCCGTCGAAGCTTCTAGAACAAATTTCTTATTCTTCATACTAAGGATATTTCAAAAATTACTCTGGTATTTATCAAACAGTTTTACATTAGTACTCACAATTTGTATGCCATTATTACATTTAGATTCTCTGTTTTCAACTGAATCTAGTGATACTAATTATGATTGGTTTTTAATTAAATTAAGTCTAATAAGTAACACAATATACAACTCTCACCTTGGGTTGTTGTCATTAAAATTCAATTTTTTTAGAAGAAAAATTGTTGTGGAACCACTATGTCTCCTCCACAATCTGAACATACAACATTACTATCTTCCTATAACAAAACAAACAAATTTTAACATATATAATACCTAGATAATTACAATTTTACCTGGCCTCTGTCCATGGCCTAGGTTTTTGTTAATGTTATAACACAATAATTAGTCTCCTTCTTTAACATATGTAGTATTTCACTAGTGTACACTCAGAGTTTATTATATTGTCTGTCTTTTGTGATACCTGGTTACTCTTTACATACATTATTTTTATTACAGGATGACATAGCATCATTGATTGGTCTTGAGATGCCCTTTTTCATGGTGTGACAAATCTCACTCTTATAAGTTAAATTCTTTTATAATTGACTTTATTTTCAACTGAGTTTGTTCGTTTTTAAGGTATACTGAAGTATTGTACCATTCTATTTTATTTTTGTTAGCATTTTGTAAATATTCAGCCAGATATGATTATTTTTGTACTGGTTGATTGGCTCCAGCCATACATGGTATAGGTAAATATTTTGCTAACTTGACTATTACAATGTTAAAGTTAGTCAAATATATTAGTATAGTCGCTTTATATCACATTTCAACTTTCTAATGCAATTTGGTTGCATTTTGGCAACATTAAATCCATAAATTATACAATATTATATGCCTACCACATGTTTTTAGTTAATACTGTTTTTGGCTATTTTGACTGACTTTTATTCATTTGACAGCTTTCTTTATTATGATAAATTGTTCACTTTTGTCTGCTTGACCATTACATATAGTTTTTATTTCAATCTGATAATAATTAATTTGTTTCATGAAATCTGGGTGTTTGGTCTCAAATCCAACACATTAATATTTTTTGTCATAACAAATATATAATTTTTATTTTAACTTAGATTCTTTATAATAATGTATTTAAGTCATTTAATACATTTGTTTTATTTACATTACATAATATAATAATGGATCATGTCCATTCATTCACAAAAAATAGTTCTTAATACTCTATTCAGAGTTATAAAACTTAATAATTAATGACTTCATTTTGGTTGATTCTGACATTATTCGTCTCTCTTATAGTGTCTTATGGTTTTTTTCACTGTTATTCACTTTAATAATATATATAGGGTTTGTGTCTTAGTCAAAGTCTGGTCGTTTTTTCATGTTAGTAGAAATAATTATTAGACAAAATTACACAATTTTTTAGGACTACTTGGGTTTGACACTGTTCACCTCACTTTCCTCTTATGATAATTGCTATGTAAATGGTTTCCTTTATGGAACGTTCTGTGACGTTACAACCTTCAAGTAACTTAAAGTTTAAAACAGAAAGTATTAACAATATATAATAATGAACAGGTAATAACTACAGGTCACTCGAGGTGTAGAGAAGAGGAATACAACCGAAAAGCAACCAAAAAATAAATGATAGTGTACCTTCAAATAACTAAGTTTGAAACAAATAGGATTCATTCTTCGTATTGTTTAAATTAGCAGCCATCCTTACTATTTCTTTTATGAATTTGCTAACTAAACAACCTAGTTTAAGACCTGATGTCAGTGATGACGAAAAGCTTAGTCGAACAATAAAAATTATAGCAGTTAGCAAATTCATAAAAGAAATAATAGGATTAATGCTGTTGTTTGGGTGAAGTGGGTCGAGCTGGTGAAGAGAAGAGGGATGCAGGATCGCCGGTGCTCATAAATCTCACCCCTAGCCAAGGAATGATTAGCTGACGTCAACAATACTTAGTCTTTACGTATACATTATTCTATTACTTTTGCATTATTCTATATTATTCATTAACAAGATTAATGTTAATGTCTATATTATTCTATACTATTCTATTACAAGAGCGCATTATGAACGTATTACAGAGAAATTAAAAAATACCTTTTTCTTTATCCGTGCTGCGACTACGTCTTTGATGTCTTACGACATGTTTCGTGAACACGTTTCCATGATCAGGTAAAATTGTTTTTTCTTCTAGTTAATAACGAACGTGTCAAGAATATAATAATTAAAACACATCAACACATAAACACATAACACAATGAGTATGATAGAACTCAGTCCACGTAACATGTGTTTTAATTATTATATTATTGACACGTTCGTTACGAACTAGAAGAAAAAACAATTTTACCTGATGATGGGAACGTGTTCCCGAAACATGTCGTAAGACATCAAAGACGTAGTCGCAGCACGGATAAAGAAAAAGGTATTTGTTAAATTCAATTTCACCGCGACTGGAGACCAAATATAATGTATTACAGAGGCTCGAAATTAGCCGTGGTTTAGTATTAAGTTTGTACTCATATTTGTGTGGAACAATTCCTTTGATCTTCATGTGGCTATATTACTTATTTTAATAATAAATTGTATGCATAATTACATACTATACTATTAATTACGTTACCAATAATTTTTAGCTTCATGTCACAGTACTGTGGTGTACTGACGGATACGTTGTCAGTGCGTTTAAGTCCTTTGACACTGAAGGTGCACTCCAGAGGCGGGGCCGCAATGTTTTGTACGAACCAACACCTTTTGTAATGGAAAAGAAAATCGAATACCACAGCCTTAAAGCGTGAAAAGTAGTTTTAGTAATTAATGTATGTTTAGGTTTAAATATTTCTAGTATGTGATATTTGATTATATAAATCGGTTGTTTTGAAAGTTATAATAAAATCATTAAAGTTTAATTTCATTAAAGTTTCAATTTCACATACATAATATCTACAGATTGAAAATATTGTTAATATTTTTGTATATATTCAGATATTCTGGTGGGCTCGTTTGGTGTAATTTATGTATTGCAATCTCAAAATTGTTTTTTTTTTGTATCGGCCATCTAAGGACCACATGCCAATTTCAATTCATTATTCTTTGTTTTCTTTCATTTTTTTAATGTGTGTCTTCTTCCTGTCCTGAGACCACTTTGAACCTACGTTTTTCTCTCTCCTACCCTCGACTTCTTCCATTTTTAACACCTTTGCACGAATAACTTCCCTTTCAATTGCTTCTTCAGCGTGTATATTATTTTTTTCTAAATCCTTTAGGACTTCTTTAATCCAACTAGACGTTGACTTCTTACCCCACAGATATTTGAAGATCTGCTTTGTTAACCTATTGCTTTCCATTCTATATAAATGTCCAATAAATACTAGTCTTCTTTTTATCATCGTTTCTGTTATATTTTCTATACTTTGATATATTTCATCATTACTTCTTAATTTCCAACCTTCTGACGTTTCTCGTGGCCCTAATATTTTCCTAATAATTCGTTTTTCCAATATTTCTAGTCTGTCTAAATTATAATTCAATGCTAGACATTCACTTGCATATAAGCATTCTGGCTTCACTACTGTACTGTAATGCCTTATTTTCACATTTTTAGATATGCACTTTTTATTGTAAATATCTTTACTTATACCATATGCCCTTTCCATATTATGAATCCTTTCCTCTATAGGAGATTTTTCTAAACCATAATAAAATTGTTTTTTTTTTTATTATTTAGATATTCATTATTATCTTCTACATGGATTTAATACAGATCGGTTTGTTCACGTTTCAAGAATTTATACTACAGTTAGCAACTCCAACGCTTCTTTGGAAGTCCCAAACTTTTCCGTCCGTTCGGGTTATAATGTAATAGTTGTCTGGGGATGCCGCAGTCATTCATTCTGCTATGACGCTCTCACTGACAATATTGAGAAGTTCCATTGCGTATACACGTAATATTGAGGTTAATTTACGTATCATTTTCGTACATTTAGGTATTCAGGTACGAAATGATTATTCCTGCCGTATCGTCATTCCTTCTACGATCTGCAGAGTGTATTACATTAGAGAACAATCTACGTGTTTCTCGGCTATTCCAGCGGAGCCCGGCTATAATGTGTGTGTGCGTACATATTGCTGCTATTTTGAGATGAAGGACAATTACATGGCACTTGCCACACGTCCGTAGCCGAGACTGATCGCTCTAGTTGTTTTCTAGTAAAGTTGTTGACGCGTAGTATGGATTATTCTAAAATATCAGCGGTGTATAAATACAAGCACTGAGCGACGCTTAGTTTAGTCTTACGTCGGCGATTACTAAGTCAGTTTAAGTGACGATTTATTCCAGTGCGCTTCGAAGTATTGTGGCGAAGTGTTATGTGTTTTATAATTGTGCGTGACTCTATTAGTTGACATTATTATTGTGTGTGAACAATTTTTATTTGATTTGTTGTAAGAGGCTATCTTGTTGATTACAAACTGTTGTAATTGTGATAATTAAAGCTGTTGATTAGTGACTTAATATTGGTATCTTCTATTTTGTTTTCCACTGTACTATGCGACGATAAGTAGGCCGTCGTAACAATGTATTAAGATATTCTGGTATACGGTACTCGTTTTGTATAATTTATGTATTACAATCTCAAAAATGTATTTCTACATGGATTTAATATACAGGGTGTACACAAATGGTCGTCCAATATTTCAGTAACGTGTTCCTTACATAATTACAAGAAAAAAAGTTGCGGTAAACATAGGACGAAAAATGTATAGTTTTCCATCTGCCCGCCATTTTGTATTTTTGAAGGAAAATTTTATTTTTCAAAACAGAGAGATATTTTAATTAAATTTGGTACGTGTTACCCAGTAACATAATCTACAAAAATAACATTTTTTGAAAATGTTACATTGACAAATTTAAAAATGGCGGCTGTTTTAATTTTTAAATTATCCATATCTCACAAACTGTTAGTTTTATGAAGTAATGTTACATTAAATAAAATGTAAGCATTATTTCGTGAACAAAATGATATACCTTATTTGTTACAATGAGATCTTAAACAACCGAGTTATGATGGAAAATGTCAGTGTGAGTCTACCATCAATCTGAAAAAATAATTATTGGCAAATAGTTTTATTTGTAAAAACAAGGAAAAAATAGTAAAAAACATTACAATTTATTTGAAAGGAGAAAATGTAAACGTAAAATACAAAATGAATAGAAAAGATTTTAAACTATTTTATTTATCTGCAGATTTTAGTATTAACTAAAATGAAAAATTAGCATAACGACAGCACTAAATAATTAAGGTAGGTGTTTAATGAACCCTCCATTTACTTCAATGCACCTTTCAGCCCGTTTTTTAGTATTATCTAAAATGAAAAATTACCATAACGACAGCACTAAATAATTAAAGTAGGTGTTTAATGTGCCTCCATTTACTTCAATACACCTTTCAGCCCGTTTTTCCATCGAAGCTCGAATACGTTCAAAAATGCCCGGTATTACTTTAATGTTTTGACAGCAAATAATTATTTTGTCTCTCAATTCATCTGCCGTGTTTGTTCGAGTGCTAGACACCAAGCTCTTCAGATACCCTCACAAGTAAAAATCCAATGGATTTAAATCTTGGCCATGGAACTGGACCACCACGCCCAACCCACTGGCCACGAAAGCGATTATTCAATAACTGCTTGACATTATTTGAGAAATGTGTGGCACCATCATGCATGAACCACATTTGTTGTACATGATGTAGAGGAATATCATCTACTATTTCATTAAGTGTGTTGGTCAGAAATTCATGGTATGCTTCTCCATTCAATCTGTTAGGTAAAAAGTAAGGACCAATCAGTTTATCTCCCAAGATAACCGACCAGACATTAACCGAAAACCGATGCTGATGGTTTGACACTAAGGTTGCGTGTTGATTTTCCTTTGCCCGGATATGGTTGCTGTGGAAATTATTTATTCCATCCCGACTAAAAGATGCCTCATCCGTAAATAAAATGTTAGATACAAAAATAGGGTCACAAACTCGTTCATTCATTAGCCATTGACAGAACCCAGTCCTGCTTTGGAAATCGGCTGGTACGAGAGCTTGAACACGCTGAAGGTACAGCAATTGATTGCGAAGAATTTTCCGTATAGTGATGTTGCTTTGAATACCTTCCTGATGAGCGATTCTTCGGCATGACAATTCTGGTTGCTCTTCAGTTCTGACCAAAACTCGTTCCTTTAATTCAGCAGTTGAAACAGATCTCGGTCTACCATAATCCTGAGTCGATGGTTGGAATGTACCAATCTCACACATCGCTGATGGATTTTCACAAACATTTTACTGGAAGGCTGCCTACGATCTGGATAAGCTTCACGATAAAGGCGGACTGCTTTTGTAGCAGACCCATTGGCTTTCCCGTAGATGAAATTCATGTCAGCCATTTAGTGATTACTATACAAATTTGCCATATCTAATGACAATTATGAAAATAACGCACAATAAACAATAAAACAAAAAATAATAAAAACAAAGCAACAGTATTGCGAAAACATTAAAAAAATAACTCACAATTCAGTACTCTGTTCAAAACACTAAGATCAACTGCAGTTACAATTTTAAAACTTTGCTTATTAATTTATAAAACAGCTGATTAAAGTATTGTTGACTTATATTCAGTTGGCCTAGTGTTTTTGAATAACACCTGGACGATATAACATCACTGATTTCATGGTATTGAGCATTGAGTGACTCACACTGACATTTTCCATCAAAACTCGGTTGTGTGAGATCGTATTGTAAGAAATAAGGTATCATTTTGTTCATAAAATAATGCGTAAGATTTTATTTAATGAAACATTATTCGCTGAATCTAATAGTTTGTGATGTATGAATAATTTAAAAATGAAAACAGCCGCCATTTAAAAATTTTTAAATGTAAAATGTTTGAAAAATTTTATTTTGTAGATTATGTTACTGGGGTAACACGTACCAAATTTCATTATAATATCTTACTCTGTTCTTGATAAATAAAATTGTATTTAAAAAATACAAAATAGCGGACAAAGAGAAAACTATGTTTTTCGACCTATGTTTACAGGAAACTTTTTTCTTGTAATTATGTAATGAACACGTTTCCGAAATATTGGACGACCATTTGTGAACACTCTGTAGATTGGTTTGTTTACATTCCAGGAAGATATACTACAGCTGTTAACTCCAGCGTTTCTTCGGAAGTCCCAAACTTCTCCGTCCGTTCGGGTTATAATTTAATAGTTGTCTGGGGATGCCGCAGTCATTCATTCTGCTATGACGCTATAACTGACAATATTGAGAAATCCTATTGCGTATACACATAATATTCAGGATAATTTAAATATCATTTACGTATTCAGGACATTTACGTATGTTACGTACAGAATTATTATTTTACAAGGTGATAGCTCTTCCCACACTTCTTTATGGGTCTGAGAATATGACTTTAACCAAAGCGCCAGTGCAATTGACACTTTGTTGTTTGTGTACGATCAGGCTACATTGTCGGACTCGAAAACATGTTGCAGATGAGTATAAACTTGTTAAACCTAATCCGCAAATTCTCTGGATTAGAAATATCCACTGTTGAGACCAAAGTAATAGCTTTTCGTGAAACTGATCCCGTACGGGCGAAAATTGTTATAGAAGGTACTCTCCTGGAACAAGTCAGCAATTTTGACTACCTAGGCTACAGCGTGTCTTATAATGCAAGCAACGACGTTATTAATAAGTTGCAAAAGTTCGTTCTTAAGTGCTGAACCATCAAGTAAGTAAAGAAACACGCCTAAAATTCTACAAGGCCCTTCCCACACTTCTTTCTGGGTCTGAGAATTGGACTTTAACGAAAGGCCAGGCCAGTCACTTCCAAGCGGCTGAAATAAGATTTCTCTGGCACGTGGAAGGGTATATTATTCATGATCATAAAAGAAACACAGATATACGGCAGGCACTGAATATTATGAGTATATTCGACAGGATCGCCCTGTGTCGGCTGAATTGGTGGGAATATCTTTGCCGAATGGATGACTGCCGCATGCACAAACAACTCTGGAACTATAAGCCGATGGGATGGAGAGGTGTGGGACGTCCGAGGAAGCGCTACAGTGACTAGCTCTAATCTTTGCCTATTTGAGATCATAACAAACCATTCTTGGTTTAATCCGTGAAGATGGTGATGAAGATTATTCACATATAATCGTTCCTGCCGTATAGCTGCATTCCTTCTACGATCTGAAGAGTGTATCACAAAACGTAGCTGAAAGTTCTTAATTTAGACCTGTGATTCCGTTAAAGTCAAGTTCTCAAACAAAGTGTTAAGTGGTGGGAGAGCAACACCTTGTAGAACATCAGGCGTGCTTCTTTACTCGTTAATTTTAGAGTTCTGCTGGTGTTTCCGCACATACAGCTCAGTTGTACTTATGTAGCTTATTCACCATTCTACTGTTTCATTGAAGATATATCACAGGCTAAAACTGATGGACTGTTCTAAAGCAATGCACATAGAAATAACTTTTTTTTAAATTACTTTTAAACGCTCTGTTTGGAGTCTAAAATAACAAAAACAATAAAATCATAATATATAAAACTATAGTCGAAAGTATAGGCCTGTATGAAGAAGAACTGGGGGAAGTTAATAAAAGAATTAAATGCAAAATAAGAGCTATGGAAATGGATTACTGGCGGAAATGCTGTAGACTAACAAGACTGGATATAGTGAGAAATATATAGATAAGACAAGCAATGGGAATCGACCTTGACATTATAGAAACAATAGAAGCAAGAAGACAGAATTGGTTCGGAAACCTAAAAAGAATGTCGGATGAGAGATGACCAAGGAAGCTATGAGAATGGACACCACCCTCTAGAAGAAAAGAAGGAAGACCTAACCATTAATGGAAAATGGACGTCAGAGATGCAATTAATGCAACAGGACTTACAGAACAGAACTGTTTAGACCGGCGCCAGTGGAAGCTAGGATGCGAGACGCGGTGCCAGCCATAATTAAATCGCAAAAAATAATTATTACCTCCATCTGAGTTTCCGTTTTCCAGTTCCAACCCATCTTAACAACCATTTTAGCTACGATAGTCAGGCATTATTTCAACGTAGTCACACCATATGCGGCGTTTTAGTTTTATGAAATTCAAAATTAGTTTAATGACCTGCGATTCCTTCCTGGTAACTTCATTCTCAAGGAACGTGACCCTGGACTCACCATACGTTTTTCCCGCAGAAATCCATTTCTACTGCTTGTAACTTATCGAGGTTTCCTTGATTTCTCTCACCCGTGTATAATCTTTAACTTTTTTCGGAACCAGATTATAGAAAAATGTAGGGAATCTAACCTAGACACTTGCATTGTGTTAATTTATGCAAAAGCGTTGGTCAGGTAAATTAAGAGACGTTATAGATCAAAAGTCACGATTTAACAATAAACACAAAGATGAGACTTTTACACCGCTACGTATTCTCGGTTCTCTTCGACGGTGTGTAGAATCTTGGACTTTGACTAAAGCCAGAATTAAAAAATTGGAATCTTTCGAAATGTGGCTTTACCGTAGAATACTGAACATTTCATGGATAGCACATATAACTAATTTTGAAGTCCTTAGAAAGAAATAAAAGGAAGTTATTAACATATAAGAAGAAGAAAGCTTCAGTATATGGGACATCTCATGAAAAATGAACAGAAATTTTACTTATTGCAGTCCATGCTACAGGGAAAAGTACTTGGAAAGAGAGGAGTTGGGCGAACGAGAATATCATGGCTGAGAAATTTAAGGACCTGGTTTGGCTAGAAACGGATAGAAACTACCAGCAGAAGAAGACAGATCATAATGAACAGGAAAGATTACAAAAACACATATAATAAGAACTTTCAAAGCCTGTAAAAACTAGAAACATTTGAATACTATTTGATACACACAAAGTTCAAAATGTAATATCGGTATGGAGAACCATACATAAATTCCATGTTCTAAGATTTATATTTAAAATCATTTTCAAAATGAAATATTACCATAGAAACTACTTCTTTCTACTTACTGCTTCAGCCTTAACCACAGTACTGTGGTCACTAACGTATACCACCTCACGTTATCGCACTCGATTTTCACTGATGATGGAAGTCGATGGCATTGCCGAAACGTCTGGTTTTGTAGAAAACATTGGACTACGGCCAAACATCCCGGGAAGGAATTTTAACAAAAACTACTTCTTTGTAGCCGATAACGTTGTACACATATATATAAAAAAATGCATAAAATTAATGGCTTGTATAAGTTAATGTTTGATCTCCATTAAGTAGTGCTCAAGTTTCCAAAGTTTTAATATTATGATGTCCGTAATTAATACATCAGAGCAGGTTTAGTGTGTATGAAGGTACACCGTGGACAAAATTTTTCTACATTTCCTATTGAGCGTTGCTTAGAGTAAAGCTGCGAATCTACAGTGTATGTTTCACAGAACAAACACGCGAAAAAGAAGGAGCTCTCCGAAGTCAGTCATGGACCCTCAGCATCTTGTAGAGGGTTCATTCCCTAAAGACGAAAATTCTGTTTATGAATCGTTCCTCTGTAAACACGTGAAGTTACACTGCCCAGCGATTCACAGGAAGCAAATCGCTATCCACGCTGGACACTTTTTCGGCTTGCACGCGTTATGTTGATGTGGGTTTCTGCACTTTCCATTTAAAAAGCTGCAAATGTAAGAAAATAAACATGAGTGAGGCCAGAAATAACGCGAATTTTGTGTGTGTGTGTGTGTTCCCTGCCTTTTTATTGCAGTAATCATAATAATAAAATGGAAACGTAAACATTCCATAATTGAGATATGCTTGCCTGCCACGAACGATATATTTTCTCTCATACATGATTTATATTAAAATGAAAAATTATAATTTTATTGCCTGGCAACAAAATTATTTTATTTTTAACAATTACCATTGTTTGAAAAAGTTTAAATGAATTTTCAAGTACTTTACTGTTGTTAAAACGTAAAAGGTTGCTGGTAAACTACTCCTTCCCCTTAACCGATCTTTACCAAAATCAAAAGGCCTTGCGACCACTAAAATTCAGGGATGTATGCAAACAATTATTTGATTCTGTTTGAATATGCGGCAGTTACCGTTAGTCATAGAAAAAATTACCCATGTTAAAATATAAAATGTTGCAGGTAAACTACCCTATTCCCTTAACCGATCTTTACCAAAATCAAAAGGTCTTGAGAACTCTACAATTCAGGGCAGTATGCAAAGTATTATTTGATTCTGTTTGAATTTGCGGCTGTTATCGTTTGGCAAAAAAAATTACCCTTGATAAAAAAAACGCTGCCGGTAAACTACCCCTTCCCCTTAACCGATCTTCTCCGAAAACAATAGGTATTGAGTACTCTACAATTCAGGGCTGTATGCAAAAGAGTAGTAGGTTCTGTTTAAATTTGCGGCTGTTATCGTTTGACATAGAAAAAAATTACCCTTGATTAAAAAAAAACCGTTGCAGGTAAACTACCCCTTTCCCTTAACCGATCTTCACCGAAAACAATAGGTCTTGAGTACTCTACAAATCAGGGCTGCATGCAAAAATTATTTGATTCTGTTTGAATTTGCGGCTGTTATCGTTTGCCATAGAAAAAAATCTACAAACAGACAGATAGACACACAGACAGACAGACAGACAGACACACAGACACTTTTCGAAAAATTACTTTTTTTCATGTTTTGAGTGTAGTACAATCAGAATCTGCAATAATCTTGAACACGATTTTTTTTTGCCATCACCATACTTCCATTTCCTTAAGGAACATGGAAGTAAAGGTCGGAAGCAGTGTTGTCACCTTTCTCCAGCGTTGTTAAAATACACTTTTACAGTATTGTGACAGAATAGAATTCTAAGGTAGAACAAGCCTTCTAATGAAATTGTAACAAAGGTTTGCTGTTTGCTTAAACAAATACTTTGTTGTTTGCTGATGATTAAATCCTTATATATAAAGACGAAGATGGCCTCCATAGAACAGTTCATCAACTGCATCTAGTGTGTAAGAACTATACAGTAATCATTTAAAAGCAAAAGTAAAAGTTATGGAGTTCAAACGAGTGCACCCAATACGAACAAAAATAAGTACTGACAACCAGCCTATAGAACAGAGGTATCACATTTCAGCTGTTTGGGTTACGATATCAGCTATGATCGAAATAATGATGTACGTAACAAATCACAGAAATTTCAATGCTTGTGTAGCATAATATATCCAATTTTCAGAATAGGACTATAAGCATTTTCTTCTGATATTTCCTATCCGTTTCGGATGTTGGATATCATACAGACTATTTTAACTTTCTGTACAGCTGCACTGAATAAGTCAGTTGCACCCATGCCAAAACCAGGTCCTTAAATTTCTCAGCCATGAGATTCTCGGTCACCCAACTCCTCCCTTTCCAAGTACTTTTCCCTGTAGTAAGGACTGCAATAAGTAAAATCTCTGGTCATTTCTCATGAGATATCCCAGATACTGAAGCTTTCTTATCTTCACTGTGTTAATAACTACCCTATCTTTCTTTATCTTTCTAAGAACTTCAACATTAGTTATATGTGCTGTCCATGAAATGCTCAGTATTCTACGGTAAAGCCACATTTCGAAAGATTCCAATTTTTTAGTTGTGGCTTCAGTCAAAGTCCAAGATTCTACACCGTAGAAGAGGACTGAGAATACGTAGCAGCGTAGAAGTCTGATCTTTGTATATATCGTTAAATCGTGACTTTCGAATAAATTGCTCATTCTAGTGTACACTGCTCTTGCCTTTTCAATTCTGCTTTTTATTCCTTGAGAGTAGTCCCATTGTTCATTGACTGTAGTACCAAGATGTGTTAATTTGCTTACATGTTCAACTGGGATTTGGTCTATATTAAGAGTGCAGTTTGTGAACTTATTCTTAGATACAATAATTAACTTTGTTGTATTTACACTGATGTCTGAACCATATCTACGACTGCTTTCTGTCATTTTATTCATTAGTTGTTACAGCCCTTCTGAGCTATCTGCAAACGTGACGGTATGACTATAAGCGTACCATGTTAAATTTCTACAAGACAATGATAGTGCCTACATTACTGTACGGTTATGAAAACTTGTCGCCTTTCATAAAGATGCTTCGAGGATACAGGCAGCTAAAATAACGTTTTTACGGAACCATAAAGGCTTGTTCACGTTAGATGAACTAAAATACAGGACATAAAACATGAGTTAGTTAAATACGCGCTGAATGACATAATCGTAAAATGTAGACAGCAGAGGAGAAAGAGTGCATAGAAAAGATTGGTAATATAAGACACATTAACACTTTGGAGACCGAGTGACAGCAGCCGGTATAAGCTGTCCCTCCTCTTCTTGTCATTGTCAAGTGGAGGTTAGGGCACCCTCTTGCCTTTGGGGTGAGAAATTGCCCCTAAATACGGATGACCATCCATTGGTCCACTACGTACGATGTGGGAGGCAAGGAGAAAACACCACATTAAAGATCCTTATGGATATTTCAACAGGGAAAACTGGTCTCTTTAGTCTAGTAAGACTAAACACCCAGACAGAAAATCGGGCTGGACGTTAAGCCTGAAGGTGACAGCCCCATCATACATCTTACCCTGCGATGTGCTAGTAACATATCCAGGGGACATATTGACTACTAAATTCCCTTAAATAAGGAATACCCGGACGTATGGATGACTGCCGCATCCCCAAACAACTATGGAACTATACGCCGAGGGGAGGGAGAGGTGTGGGACGTCCTAGGAAGCGCAGGAGTGACCAGCTGTCATTGTTACCTGTTTGACACCGGAACAAACCATTCTTGGTTTAAACCGTGAGGATGATGATGATTAACACTTTGGCTACTCTGCCCTTGAAAAGTGCTATTCTTCTCCCAGAGTACGTTGCCTGGGTTTTCCGTGTGTGTGCGTAGAAATTTAGTAGAATTTGCCGGCTGTGTAAACTGAACATACTCTCACATAATTAGTTCACGAAAACAAAATACAGATTGCAGCCTTTTGCATTTTACATTCCGTTTATTGCATATATGAGTCATATGTTTTCGCAGCCATTCTGTAACTGATGTGCTGTTTACAGGCATGTAGTATAGAGTCTAAGAATTGTTATTTGACAAAAGATGAAATCTAAGAGTTATTTTAATACGAGCAGCTATTATATTATTCTAGTATATTTTTCAGTTGTATTCTAGTTTAATTTATTTAATTATAATTAGAAATTGTATAACATTTGTAAGTGCACACTGACTCAAAAAATTTGTAAAACTTTTTTAAAGTAAAAAATGTATTTTTAAAACATTAATGAACAAGTTTTAAAAATTATTGTATTGCGTTAATTTTTTATGTCACTGTAGCAAAAAAGCATTACATTTTACATAATATAATAAGCTTTCAGTAAACATGAACTATTCATTGAAGACAAAATTATGAAATAGGCCCACATGAAAAATCATGCGTACTCTAGAGAAATGCAACACAAGAAACATACGTATCTAAAGTGTTAAGAAAGTGGCACACTGTGCCTGATGGTACAATTGAGAGTAAACAGTGAATCTCAAAACAAATAGACGCTACTTTGAACTGTTCAATCAGACGAGTAGTCGATTAACTGGATCAACAAACTGAACCCTCTATAACAATTTAATAAGATTAGTCTTATTGTTTAAACGACTACAGATCAATTAACAATTGCTAACATCATTTAACGAGTAAAACGAATCGTGATAAAAAACCAGAACAGTGTGCAAGCTGTATGGGATCGGTAATGTCAAAAACTCTATACAAAATAGCCACAGGCCGGCGCCAACAATACATTACATGCATGTTATATTTTATTCCATTGTTTCCACAACAATGAAACTCCACAATAACTGCATTAGCGCAGGTTGAATTGAGATGCGATTTTTTAGTGAATTACTTCTAAAAATGTATATTATGCATTACTAACATAATGCATGACGTATCATCATCTATTTGTAAAATGTGTGTGTTTGAGTGTGTGTGTGTGTGTGTGTGTGTTTGCCAGACAGAGAGAGAGAGAGAGAGAGAGAGAGAGAGAGAGAGAGTGTGAGGGGGGAGAGAAGGACAGAGCGAGAGCGAGAGAGAGAGAGTGAGTGAAAGCGTGGGGGGTTTCCGCGCAATTTCTCCGGTAACCGACTGTTTTACCTGTGCTCCTTTATTTTCTTTATGTTTCTCATCTGTTAATGCCCAACGTTTTTAACTAATAAACTGGCGTGGCATATTTATATGTATTTCAACATTACAGTTAATATTATGAATATAATTCTGTGTTAATTCCGAACGCAACTGTATTATGACACCCCCCCCCCTACAGCTAGCGTGTAGGATTCTGAGTGTTCAATGCACTAAGTACAGTTGTTGAAAAATAAACTTTTTTCTTTAATATGTAGAGGAGCGAGACGTTTATGACATGAAATAACAAATAAATATTTAAAAAATGAATCATCCATTAATTATTAAAAAGTAATTAAATTTGAAAAGTCAGTGATAAGACTGTAGAATATTTTCTTTTGTAAGAAGATACAATGTCAACATATTATAATTCTTATATGTATCATACACAAGTAACATATAAAGATCAAAATATAAGCCAGATATATTAAACAAATTTCTTAAAATTTTTGAATTTTAACCTGCGTATTAACTTTGAATGATTAATTGTGTTTTAACCATTGCAAATCATTTAGAAATTTAGGAATTTTATCTAGGTAAACATTATTATAATTATCTAATAAAATTGAAATATTTTAATTAATATTTTATTAAAATAATGTTTCCATCAGGTATTAGGATTATTATATTAAAATAGATTACATTTTATTAATGAGTACATTTATATTAAATATGAAATTATTTGCAACCAAAATTAAAATTACATATTAATTATTTCAATTTGAATATTTACACTATTTAAATTTATGTATTTGTTTTGCTTTGTTTATACTAAAACTGTTCTTTATAAGTTTCTTCGTTTTAAAATAATTGTTCATTTCCCCCTGTGTACCTGGTGTGGTACCGCTGCGAAGCGATTGTTGCGTGTGTGCGACTCCAGAATGTTGATGATGAAGATGACGATGCTGATATGCTGATTCACACGTAGATTGTTGACTGTCTGTGTTCCTACTGCATTGTGATGAAGAGTCTATGTCGCACAGCAGACCGGCATAGTGTGCCCGTGAGTAAATTATTAGCGTCTGTCCATCGTTTGAAATTGACGGAGCCATTTAGAGTCTTGTGTAAGTTTACATGTCAGGTACAGAACAATCCTATCCAATTTATATAACATTAATAACGTTATACACAATAACATTAATATAACAAATTAAATTCAATTAATAACATCTTCAACTTGGTCCAAGCCTCCATAACGTCAGTCATTCACAGATTAATTTCTTAAATGTTTTTTCGCAATAACGGTATATTTTATATGTTAACCAATTTTCGCAATAAAAAATTAACAAATTAACGAAATAACGAAATATCAAATTAATAAATTAACGAATTAACGAACTAACTAATTAGTAACATAACAATTTAACAAAATAAATTAACTGCCTAACGACTTAACTAATTAACGAATTAACGATTAACAAATAACACCTTAACAAATTAACGAATTAACAAACTAAAAACTTAACGAATTAAGGGAGTGACGAGTGAACTAATTAACATATTAACAAATTACCAATTAACACATCAAAAAATTACTCATTAACGAATTAATAAGCCAACTAATTACCAAGTTGAAGAATTAATGAATTAAGGGATTGACAAGCTAAGGAATTAACAAATTAACATATTCGCGGATGCGTTGACGGATATTACTCCCAGAGTGGCCGATATAAGGTCGGTCGTAATTTTGCATGCTATTTGATATACACCTTGCCACTCTAAGCGTATACGGTCCTTCGGATTTTGTAGAAAGTCGTTGATATTTTTGTTGATATTATTGATATATTTTGAATGTTGTCCTGATATGATGTTTCTTGAGTATTCTCCCTGTTATGTCTGTTGCGCCCTTCATATGTATGTTGTTGCCGCGAACACGCATTGGCAGTAGCAAAACATGAAGACAACACATCCCTAACGTAACACGCGGATAAACACAAAAATCTTAGCAAGAAGTAACTATAAGAAAATCAGAGATTACAGAGAGGGCATAGAGATTTACCGGATGAGGGAGGGAGCGGTCAGAAATTAATATACTAAACTAGCGACCACGTGGAAATTTCTAACTGACAGTTCACAAATTAACAAACAACATATGACCACAACACTCTCACCCCCACGCTCTAACCCTCCCACGGGAAAAATCACAAGGCAAGCAAGATTTAAACGCGCGCCGTAGTTAAATCAACATCAGTACGCCTTGAAACGTCGGCATTATAAACATCACATACGCGGATGTACCCAAAAACCTACTACAACAGATATTTACCGTGAAAGCCTTCCTACGAACATATATATATTGCAAGGTAACAGGTTCGAACCCAGACTAGACTTGCAGAAAAGAATGCAGAATTAGTGAAAATTTAATACATTTATTGTTCTTTCTTGTACACTTAGTATTAAAATGTTCTTTAAACGTTTTATATACAATTAACTTGTTGTTGTTAAAAAATTTTACTTGGAATGTCCTTTAACAAATGCTGTCTTGCTTTACACAGTTTTATGAATGGATTTAAATGTTCAAAAGTCTTCTTTTATTAAACAAAATTATTTAAAAATTAATGTTCTTTTACAATTTGATAATGAGTTAATTTTTGCTTCCCTGTTTTGTCGTCCTCTCTGTCCTCCCGGTCGACGATCTCGATCCGGCCTCCAGCGGTTCGTCGCCTCGGTCCACGTTCCAGCAATCGCCTCCAGGTAGTGCCTTGCTCCAGGTCTCCGTACTCCGGGCGCTACGATCAGCAAACGATGCCCAGGAACGGTAGTTGACTATCTCAGACTCCGTGCTAGTTTCCCGTTGACAATCCCCGCTCACTCGACCCTACGGACCCAAGGACGTCTGGAATTAGCGTCGTCTGGATTCGCTTCCCACTGCGACCACCTTCGCTGACGAACTTTCAGAGAGTTATCATAGACTTTCAGAGAGAGAATCGAGAAGACTGGCTACGCCTTTTATAATGCAGCCGAATGTAAAGCGCTGCGTTGCTGAGTGACGTCACCGCCGTTATGCGCGTAGGCGCCGTTTCAATTACTTCAATGTATCGGCCACGTGTTTCCAACATCCTCTGTCTTGAATGTTCTAGAACACACCTTGTAACATATGAATATATTTCCCTAACATTCTATTCGTTATTCACATTACACAACACTTCACTCATATGTAAAATTATATTTACATGGTTCTACATTGTCTTATTTTCTAATTTTCTTCTATCAATCTATCTATCATTATATCATCTACTTGTTATTACTATCTTTTTTAGAATTCGAATTAATGCCAAATTACAAGCGTGGTCAATCGCGTTAAAATGTTAAAACATTTGTCTGTAACTTTTACTTGTCACTTGCTTTGTTTTCTTTGTTCAGTAGAATTTCATTAATTTCAGGTGAATTAAGATAATCTGTAAATATTTGTTTGTAAACTTTTTGTACAATACCTATTCATTTCTAAGCATCTAGAATATCATTATTGTGTCAGTTGTTCCACTGGAAATATCGAATTTTCGGGCACTGGTTTTTCTGTCTAGAAAAAATTAATTATTAAACTATTCTCGTGTTTATTCGTTATGCGATTGGGAATCAAAATTGAGTTTGCATTAGGATAAAAAAACGACATCTGTAATATTTATGAAAATTATTTCATTTTCTTAAAAGAACAATTGAGTATCAAGGTTTCTGCAATGTCGTAGAAAGTTTATATAAGCATTAGCTGTAGACTCGCACGAGTTTCCCGATGTCACTGGTAAAACATCCCCGATCAACATCTCGTAACCATTCCCGTGATTCTTCATTTTGGACTTTATTAGTGTGATATGGCTTCCGCGTCGGCTTCATAATAGATATTCTTACTTTCTTCTTCTTCTTCTTCTTCTTCTTCTTCTTCTTCTTCTTCTTCTTCTTCTTCTTCTTCTTCTTCTTCTTCTTCTTCTTCTTCTTCTTCTTCTACTTCTTCCTTGCCAGAATTAATCACTACTGTCTGTCCGGCTTCATTATCTTTCCCTTGATCTCCCAACACAACGCTTTCCCACAGGCTCATAACCTGCTGCCTGGGTTGTCTATACAAGGACGAACGCGTCACACAATCCCTACATTTCCTTTATACCATATGTGAGTTGTTCTGTTGTGAATTGTACTTCTAATTCTTGTCTTATATGATTATACGTCCAAGTCTTCCCATTTCTGAGGATCCCGTCAGTATAGTGTCCCATTTCCTGGGAGCCCATGATACTGTCCAGCTAGGCGAGGGATGTAAGGATATGTTCCAATTTCCTGGGAGCCCATGATACTGTCCAGCTAGACGAGAGATGTAAGGATTTGTTCCCATTTCTCTCACTCAAAGTTTTCACGGAGTTCTTTCGAGACCCGAGTTCCTCTGTCAATGACCAAGACACCCATCGAGCGCAAACTTTTCGACGTTGTAGACATTCCCAGATGATGTAGCGACCCGACAATTGATGTAATGATGATGTACTCAACACGATACCCCTGTCCGGACTGGTAGCAGTGTGCAGGCAGTGACAACACTTGTGCAGAACCGCAAATTTAGAGGATCATCATCCGGCTGTCAACTTCCACGAAGTCGAGTGTTTCAAGTAAGCAGTGTCGACCTGTTCTCTGATAAAGTCACTTTGACTAGTCCGTCAATGACTGGTGAAACGATGGCCGTAAATGATAGCGGGTGAACAATGTGGTTCTTGCCTTTCAATTGACCGAAAGCTGTAGAGGCCAGAGCCGACGCGCAGTAAGGTCAAGCAAGCCCCCAGACGTACTCATCAGGGATCATCACGCACCTACAGTTGGCCAGACAGGCAGTGAAAAGCTCCATGTAATGTCGGGAACTACATGTACAGAGACAAATAAGTCTCACCGCGGTTTGGCGTGTAAGGATGTAAGGAGTTCTTACATTCCGCTGACAGTTTGGCAGAGATCGCATTACATTTTGCATAAATATTTTTTTAATTACTGAATGGTTACATATAAACTAAATTCCAGTTGGTTGGTACAGTAGTGTCCCGATTAGCAAAACGTGATGGGACCGGACCCATTCCAGATTACCGAAAATCTGGATTAAGCAGAAGTAGTACAAAATCTGAATTCAATTATCTGTGGTTAAAATACCTTTGTCATAAGTCACTTTACACTAGAAATTACTTAAAATATTTGAAGGAACGAAGCGAGCAGTTAACTCAACAGTTTAGCACCTATCTGTCTATCCATCCATCCATCCATCCACCCATCCACCCATCCATACGTCCGTCCGTCCGTCCGTCCGTCCATCCATCCATCCATCCATCCACCCACCCACCTATCCATCATGCATCCATCTATCCATCTATACATCCCTCTATCTATCTATCTATCTATCTATCTATCTATCTATCTATCTATCTATCTATCTATCTATCTATCTATCTATCTATCTATCTATCTATCTATCTATCTATCTATCTATCTATCTATCTATCTATCTATCTATCTATCTATCTATCTATCTATCCATCTATCTATCTATCTATCTATCTATCTATCTATCTATCTATATATATATCTATCTATCTATCCGTATCTAGCGTACAGAACCCTATTGTTTTTTAGATTGGTCCCCACAGAAATGGGGTCATGCTATGAAAAATGTGAATGGTTAAAATTGTAAAAACATTGCAAAAGATAATGCTAATGCGCAAAATCAAATTAAAGCGAATCTTAACCACAACCTGAACCTAAGTGTTTATTTATGAAAAATTTCAAAATTCTTTCGTCAAAGCTGAAAAAGTTGTTGAAAAGTTTTAAGAAATCGCAAAAATTCGTGTAGAATTAAAGGCAGTTTTAACTATTATCTAAATGCAGTGTAAAATTTTGGAAATTTCAAAATTTTTGGACCCTAGGCCTAAACAAATATTTCAAAATTTTCAAGAAAGAAACGTAAATATCCAACAGGGTAAGCTGTTTCTGTTTCGTTTGCTTTCACGGCTGAGCCCATAATTATTATCCGAGCTTTAAGGCTGTTGTCTTCTGTATGTTTTCTGATGTTGGTAATCCGATTAGACGTTTTGCCCCGCACATCTGAAGATTGTATTCAGTGAAAGGTATTCGAAAGATGTGCGTCAGTATGCCACAGTACTGTGGCAAAGGGGGGGGGGCTGAGTCCCGAAAGTTACCATCTATACAGAACTGATTAGAGTTTTCACAATGTCCGCTAAAAATTATAATCTGATTAACGGAACTTGCTATCTCTTTAAATGTATAAGCCTTCATATTACAATTCTGCATAGCTCTTCTGGACTCTGGTACGAACTTGTCATACATAATTAGCTTTTAATCATTTATTTTCAAGCTTTAATGTACGTTTTCTTTGTCTTCCCGTTTTTTAAACATTTCTAAAAGGCGACAGGCCTCTAGGTAGATAGGTAAGACTAGTGAAATTAAAAACAAATACAATTTGAAAAGTCAGAAGCATACTTTTTTAAATAGTTCATGCAACAAATGGCAGAATTTGCTGTTATCTTCACAAATTATTTAACTTAATAACGACTATTTTATCTGTTTCTAAGCTCAAGTGTAAATTTGAGAAGGGAACAGAATAATGCTGGTAGCCTGAAAAGAAATTTTTTATTCATAAATTATTCAGCTACACAAGTCTTTATACAAGCAGCAGTACATTAAGCGTAATGTTTTTCTCGTGACTGACTGCGAAGAATTTTGTTATTTCCACATCAGAAATTAAATTAAGAAAAATGAAGATGTTTATAGAGAGATATTTCAGTGAAACTCTGAATTCTTCTTATTAAATTTTATACAAGAGTGGATTCCACGCTTTGATTGTATCCTTTTAAACTCGCGTTTCAAAAGGAGACACATTCAAATGCCTCGGAGGCAAATCTTGTTTCGCTTTAAATACATTTAAAGGAAAGAACTTACGCTGTTGCTTTTTTGTGCCTACGCGCTTGCCTGCGTGCGTGCATGCGTGCTTGGGTAAGCCTGTGCGTGGACGATCTTGAATAGTCGCTGCTTGCTTTGCACTAACTGTACCATAATTACACTTACTTTTGCACTTAATGCATTTACACTTAGGCCTACTCTGCTACAGATAAATTCTACCTAGTGTCCGGGGTGGGGGGATTCTGCAAAACAAATATTACAAGAAATAGTTGCGTTGTTTATATTTTTCAGTTACCACAATTATAAAAATTTTCACTGTTATTAAAATGTTTTGCATTTTCATGTTGTCACTGTTCTTCATTTTCTTCGAACACTACCGCCACCTCATCTATGTATCGTCATCAACTCACTTTTGTCGCCTTTTCTTTCCTCTTTTTGTTCTTGTTTAGTTCCTACTCTTCATTTCCTGCAGTTTTCTTGCTAGACATGTTTACGTCACTGTTACGTGTTCTAAGTTCTTCTCGATCGATGCTTTTTGCTCCACACATTTCACTTGTATCCTTTTATGTAATCTCTTCGTGTTTTACCACGTGATCTTCTTCTTCTTCTTCTTCTTCTTCTTCACCTCGTTGTCTTGTTCAAAGTTTTCATGTTCTCTTTTTATTTGTTTCGGTTCTTTCATTTTTCCATTTATCATTTCTCGTTTTCTTGTTCTCCCTGTGCTTCATTTCCCTTGCTTTCTTAGAAACTTGTTTTCTTCTTTCTGCAATAGTAGTAGTAGTAGTAGTAGTATAATATTTCCATCAAATATTTGATATTAATTGAATGACAATTTTCTTGAGCTTGCAAAAGTTTTCCTGCTGATAAACTGTCATAAACATCTTAAAGTTCAAACAATACAGAAAAGTGCAAATTTAACGAGTGAAAAACCGCAAGGACAGTAAGATATACAAGAAATATTTAGTAGAGGTAAAGGAACTAATAACACAGTAGGTTTGCACATTATAAAATATATGCTTAACTAATACCACAGTTGGTTGCATATATAAAATATATTGTTTTTTTTAAGTATTGAGGTGACATTATCAAAAGATAATTGAAGTGATGAAAATATCAGGTGAAAACTGAAACAAGAGGAAGTGGTGATATGGTACCATAATGCTTAGGAGCTAGAAAATAATAGTCATCTTAAAAAATATAGTGAGTTACTATACTGTTCATCTTAGTGAACACTTACTAACGCACATAAACAAAAAAAAACATAAAAACATAACCTTTACTGCCGAATACGAACACAACAATACCGTAAACGTCTTAGACCTCTCCATTACAAAACTTGAACACAGGCACAAATTCAGTATATACAGAAAACCGACTACAACTGACACACTAATACACAACTCCTCCAATCACCCAATACAACACAAACTAGCTGCCTTCAGAACCACGATACATAGACTTAACAACATTCCCCTAGATGAAAAAGACTACAAAGACGAACTAAACACGATAAAATATCTAGCAGAATCTAACGGATACGACAGAACAATAGTCATTAAACTCCTACACAAAACAAACAACAGCCAAAGACAGAAAACAACAAATTCATAACACTAACATACATCAACAAACAAACTGAAAAAGTAGCCCACAATTTCAAAAAAGCAGGATACAGAATCGCTTACAAAACTACAAACAAAACAGAACACACTATCAAAACACACACACAAAGCACAAAACAAATTCGATCTACCTGGTGTTTACAAACTAAATTGCTCAGATTGCAACAAATTCTACATAGGCCAGACAGGACGTAGCTTCAAACAAAGATACATTGAACACACAAAGGCACTCCACTCCACTACAGAATCCACCTTTGCAAACCACCTCATTGAAGCAAACCACACATACAAAAACATCGACAATAACATGAACATTCTACACGTACACATAAAAGCCCGAAATCTAGACACTCTAGAACAATTGGAAATATACAAACACACGAAAACAAATAAAAACGACATCCTAAACGAACAGACACTATTAAAATCACACGCATTATTCGAACATATATCACCCCACAACATTGATCTTTCGTAAATCGATTCCGTTGCCCACAACAGGACGGACAGAACTACCAGCGGCAACCTCTGAAGAAGCTTTTTAAAAGTGAAAACCGGTTCAGGTTGTAAGGTAAAACTTTATGTTTTTACTCATAAAAAACTTTGTGTTCCGAGTCGTTAGTGAAATAGTTGTATTTAGTTAAAATATAGTCATCTGAATGTCTAAGATTTTATACATGAACTACTGAATCTATTAGTAGCCTGTCACAGCTGAGTCAACATTATTAAAAATTTGAAACTACCGGGCTGTTGGGCCGTGAGCGATTGCTTACAAAGTGGTTCATGTTCGGCTTCCCACCGAAAACGTCTTCAGTAGAAACGCTTTCAACAAAAGATGGGAGGCCGAACGCACCTCAAGCAGTGGTATCAGGAATATACAATTTCTACTAAAGTTCTTCGGTCGGTGGTTGAAACTTTAGCAAATTTGAATCACTTTGAAGGCAATCTTCCACGGCTCAACAACAGCCCTGTAGTTTCTAATTTCATCAGCTTTATCATCTTCAAGGATTAACCAAGGATGGTTTGTTCCGGTCTCAAACAGGCAAAGATTAGAGCTGGTCACTCCAGCGCTTCCTTGAACGTCCCAAAACTCTCCGTCCCCTCGGCCTATAGTTGCATAGTTGTTTGGGGATGCGGCAGTCACCCGTACGGTAAAAATGTTCCCACCAATTCAGCCGATACTGGGAAAACTATGTCGAGTATACTCATAATACGTATTCAGTTCCTGCCGTATATCTGTGTTTGTTGCATGATCATGGAGAGTATACCGGGCCAGGACCCTGAAAAAAATTCATTTCAGCCACTTGGATACGACTGGCCTGACCTTCCGTTAAAGTCCAATTCTCATATCCTTAAAGAAGTGTGGGAAGTTTAGTCGTGTAGGATTTTAGGCGTGTTACTTTACTTGCTGACTTAAGAGTTCACCTAAAGGTCCCGCACATAAGGTTGAACTTATGCAACTTATTCACAACCTCGTTGCATGCATTATAAGAGAGACACTGTAGCCCAGGTATTTAAAATTGCTGACTTGTTCCATGGCAGTATCATCTATAACAATTTTAGCCCGTACGGGATCAGTTCCACGAAAAGCCATCACATAGGTCTTAAGTGTAGATATTTGCAATCCAGAGTCTTTGCAGATTCCATTTAACAAATGTATATTCTTCACCAGCAATCTGTTTTCAGAGTCCGACAGAATATCCAGATCGTCCGTAAACAACAAACTGTCAATTGTAAAGTGTCGATTTAAGAAATGTATACACAAATTTCTAATTTTAATAATAAATTAAAGGAGTGACTGAAGGCTACAAATAGTAAAAGTTGACTTCTGCAGGCGACCTATGGGTTTTCCAGGCACCAGTGGATTAAACATAAGCATGATAGGATGTTAGGAGATAACTGCATATTGACAAGACAATACCAGACAAAACAAGTACAAAGCACCTGGTATTTGTACGACCAGGTGGAGCGCATGTCTGATGATCGTTGTCACAAATAGATGCTCAGCCGAGTTACATCTCCACCGGAATGGGATAAACCCAGAAGCAGTGACGAATATACAATTTGACCTTGTAGGGGGGTGGGCCACGGTCTTGTGGAGCCGGCTTCATACAAAACAAAATATAAGCTAAGACTAATCAACGTAGCTACCTTTAAAGTGGCTGAAAAACGTGTCAGAACATCCTAACATCAATCCCCTTAAATTAAACGGTAATATCACAATAAAATACTCGCTATTACTGTTTAGAAGATACTGACTCACTGAATTGATTTCTCTATTTTTCAAAATCAGTAAATTCTTCAGTAAAAAGTTTTCAGTAAATTTTTCAGCAAAAATACTCGTTACTGAAACATTGTTTACAAGATACGTACTGACTGATTTGTCTTTCCTATATTTCATATTTCAATGTTATACACAAATGTTGTGTAATAATCCAGTTTGTATCATTAAAAAGGAGTTACTAGTTACGGAAAACATCTGAAAAATAATAAAAGAGCCTAACAATTAAGTAAGTCCGATTCCGTCATTGTTTATAAGATACGTACCGACTGATTTGTCTTTCCTATATTTCATATTTCAATGTTATACACAAATGCTGTGTAATAATCCTGTTTGTATCATTAAAAAGGAGTTATTAGTTACGGAAAACATCTGAAAAATAATAAAAGAGCCTAACAATTAAGTGAGTCGGATTCCGTCATTGTTTATAAGATACGTACCGACTGATTTGTCTTTCCTATATTTCATATTTCAATGTTATACACAAATGCTGTGTAATAATCCTGTTTGTATCATTAAAAAGGAGTTATTAGTTACGGAAAACATCTGAAAAATAATAAAAGAGCCTAACAATTAAGTGAGTCCGATTCCGTCATTGTTTATAAGATACGTACCGACTGATTTGTCTTTCCTATATTTCATATTTCAATGTTATACACAAATGCTGTGTAATAATCCTGTTTGTATCATTGAAAAGGAGTTATTAGTTACGGAAAACATCTGAAAAATAATAAAAGAGCCTAACAATTAAGTGAGTCCGATTCCGTCATTGTTTATAAGATACGTACCGACTGATTTGTCTTTCCTATATTTCATATTTCAATGTTATACACAAATACTGTGTAATAATCCTGTTTGTATCATTAAAAAGGAGTTATTAGTTACGGAAAACATCTGAAAAATAATAAAAGAGCCTAACAATTAAGTGAGTCCGATTCCGTCATTGTTTATAAGATACGTACCGACTGATTTGTCTTTCCTATATTTCATATTTCAATGTTATACACAAATGCTGTGTAATAATCCTGTTTGTATCATTAAAAAGGAGTTATTAGTTACGGAAAACATCTGAAAAATAATAAAAGAGCCTAACAATTAAGTGAGTCGGATTCCGTCATTGTTTATAAGATACGTACCGACTGATTTGTCTTTCCTATATTTCATATTTCAATGTTATACACAAATGCTGTGTAATAATCCTGTTTGTATCATTAAAAAGGAGTTATTAGTTACGGAAAACATCTGAAAAATAATAAAAGAGCCTAACAATTAAGTGAGTCCGATTCCGTCATTGTTTATAAGATACGTACCGACTGATTTGTCTTTCCTATATTTCATATTTCAATGTTATACACAAATGCTGTGTAATAATCCTGTTTGTATCATTGAAAAGGAGTTATTAGTTACGGAAAACATCTGAAAAATAATAAAAGAGCCTAACAATTAAGTGAGTCCGATTCCGTCATTGTTTATAAGATACGTACCGACTGATTTGTCTTTCCTATATTTCATATTTCAATGTTATACACAAATACTGTGTAATAATCCTGTTTGTATCATTAAAAATGAGTTATTAGTTACGGAAAACATCTGAAAAATAATAAAAGAGCCTAACAATTAAGTGAGTCCGATTCCGTCATTGTTTATAAGATACGTACCGACTGATTTGTCTTTCCTATATTTCATATTTCAATGTTATACACAAATGCTGTGTAATAATCCTGTTTGTATCATTAAAAAGGAGTTATTAGTTACGGAAAACATCTGAAAAATAATAAAAGAGCCTAACAATTAAGTGAGTCCGATTCCGTCATTGTTTATAAGATACGTACCGACTGATTTGTCTTTCCTATATTTCATATTTCAATGTTATACACAAATACTGTGTAATAATCCTGTTTGTATCATTAAAAAGGAGTTATTAGTTACGGAAAACATCTGAAAAATAATAAAAGAGCCTAACAATTAAGTGAGTCCGATTCCGTCATTGTTTATAAGATACGTACCGACTGATTTGTCTTTCCTATATTTCATATTTCAATGTTATACACAAATGCTGTGTAATAATCCTGTCTGTATCATTAAAAAAGAGTT
Organism: Magicicada septendecula; assembly: GCA_034769895.1. Lineage (NCBI taxonomy): Eukaryota > Metazoa > Arthropoda > Insecta > Hemiptera > Cicadidae > Magicicada > Magicicada septendecula. The sequence continues at coordinate 487,370,053 of CM068371.1, read as the reverse complement.
ATTAGTTACGGAAAACATCTGAAAAATAATAAAAGAGCCTAACAATTAAGTGACTCCGATTCCGTCATTGTTTATAAGATACGTACCGACTGATTTGTCTTTCCTATATTTCATATTTCAATGTTATACACAAATGCTGTGTAATAATCCTGTTTGTATCATTAAAAAAGAGTTATTAGTTACGGAAAACATCTGAAAAATAATAAAAGAGCCTAACAATTAAGTGACTCCGATTCCGTCATTGTTTATAAGATAAGTACCGACTGATTTGTCTTTCCTATATTTCATATTTCAATGTTATACACAAATGCTGTGTAATAATCCTGTTTGTATCATTAAAAAGGAGTTATTAGTAACGGAAAACGTCTGAAAAATAATAAAAGAGCCTAACAATTAAGTGAGTCCGATTCCGTCATTGTTTATAAGATACGTACCGACTGATTTGTCTTTCCTTTATTTCATATTTCAATGTTATACACAAATACTGTATAATAATCCTGTTTGTATCATTAAAAAGGAGTTCTTAGTTACGGAAAACATCTGAAAAATAATAAAAGAACCTAACAATTAAGTGAGTCCGATTCCGTCATTGTTTATAAGATACGTAGTGACAGATTTGTCTTTCCTATATTTCATATTTCAATGTTATACACAAATGCTGTGTAATAACCCTGTTTGTATCATTAAAAAGGAGTTATTAGTTACAGAAAACATCTGAAAAAAAATAAAAGAGCCTAACAATTAAGTGAGTCCGATTCCGTCATTGTTTATAAGATAAGTACCGACTGATTTGTCTTTCCTATATTTCATATTTCAATGTTATACACAAATGCTGTGTAATAATCCTGTTTGTATCATTAAAAAGGAGTTATTAGTAACGGAAAACGTCTGAAAAATAATAAAAGAGCCTAACAATTAAGTGAGTCCGATTCCGTCATTGTTTATAAGATACGTACCGACTGATTTGTCTTTCCTATATTTCATATTTCAATGTTATACACAAATGCTGTGTAATAACCCTGTTTGTATCATTAAAAAGGAGTTATTAGTTACAGAAAACATCTGAAAAAAAATAAAAGAGCCTAACAATTAAGTGAGTCCGATTCCGTCATTGTTTATAAGATACGTAGTGACTCATTTGTCTTTCCTATATTTCATATTTCAATGTTATACACAAATGCTGTGTAATAATCCTGTTTGTATCATTAAAAAGGAGTTATTAGTTATGGAAAACATCTGAAAAATAATAAAAGAGCCTAACAATTAAGTGAGTCCGATTCCGTCATTGTTTATAAGATACGTAGTGACTCATTTGTCTTTCCTATATTTCATATTTCAATGTTATACACAAATGCTGTGTAATAACCCTGTTTGTATCATTAAAAAGGAGTTCTTAGTTACGGAAAACATCTGAAAAATAATAAAAGAACCTAACAATTAAGTGAGTCCGATTCCGTCATTGCTTATAAGATACGTAGTGACTGATTTGTCTTTCCTATATTTCATATTTCAATGTTATACACAAATGCTGTGTAATAACCCTGTTTGTATCATTAAAAAGGAGTTATTAGTTACAGAAAACATCTGAAAAAAATAAAAGAGCCTAACAATTAAGTGAGTCCGATTCCGTCATTGTTTATAAGATACGTAGTGACTCATTTGTCTTTCCTATATTTCATATTTCAATGTTATACACAAATGCTGTGTAATAACCCTGTTTGTATCATTAAAAAGGAGTTCTTAGTTACGGAAAACATCTGGAAAATAATAAAAGAACCTAACAATTAAGTGAGTCCGATTCCGTCATTGCTTATAAGATACGTACCGACTGATTTGTCTTTCCTATATTTCATATTACAATGTTATACACAAATGCTGTGTAATAATCCTGTTTGTATCATTAAAAAGGAGTTATTAGTTACGGAAAACATCTGAAAAATAATAAAAGAGCCTAACAATTAAGTGAGTCCGATTCCGTCATTGTTTATAAGATACGTACCGACTGATTTGTCTTTCCTATATTTCATATTTCAATGTTATACACAAATACTGTGTAATAATCCTGTTTGTATCATTAAAAAGGAGTTATTAGTTACGGAAAACATCTGAAAAATAATAAAAGAGCCTAACAATTAAGTGAGTCCGATTCCGTCATTGTTTATAAGATACGTAACGACTGATTTGTCTTTCCTATATTTCATATTTCAATGTTATACACAAATGCTGTGTAATAATCCTGTTTGTATCATTAAAAAAGAGTTATTAGTTACGGAAAACATCTGAAAAATAATAAAAGAGCCTAACAATTAAGTGACTCCGATTCCGTCATTGTTTATAAGATACGTACCGACTGATTTGTCTTTCCTATATTTCATATTTCAATGTTATACACAAATGCTGTGTAATAATCCTGTTTGTATCATTAAAAAAGAGTTATTAGTTACGGAAAACATCTGAAAAATAATGAAAGAGCCTAACAATTAAGTGACTCCGATTCCGTCATTGTTTATAAGATAAGTACCGACTGATTTGTCTTTCCTATATTTCATATTTCAATGTTATACACAAATGCTGTGTAATAATCCTGTTTGTATCATTAAAAAGGAGTTATTAGTAACGGAAAACGTCTGAAAAATAATAAAAGAGCCTAACAATTAAGTGAGTCCGATTCCGTCATTTTTTATAAGATACGTACCGACTGATTTGTCTTTCCTTTATTTCATATTTCAATGTTATACACAAATACTGTATAATAATCCTGTTTGTATCATTAAAAAGGAGTTCTTAGTTACGGAAAACATCTGAAAAATAATAAAAGAACCTAACAATTAAGTGAGTCCGATTCCGTCATTGTTTATAAGATACGTAGTGACAGATTTGTCTTTCCTATATTTCATATTTCAATGTTATACACAAATGCTGTGTAATAACCCTGTTTGTATCATTAAAAAGGAGTTATTAGTTACAGAAAACATCTGAAAAAAAATAAAAGAGCCTAACAATTAAGTGAGTCCGATTCCGTCATTGTTTATAAGATACGTAGTGACTCATTTGTCTTTCCTATATTTCATATTTCAATGTTATACACAAATGCTGTGTAATAATCCTGTTTGTATCATTAAAAAGGAGTTATTAGTTATGGAAAACATCTGAAAAATAATAAAAGAGCCTAACAATTAAGTGAGTCCGATTCCGTCATTGTTTATAAGATACGTAGTGACTCATTTGTCTTTCCTATATTTCATATTTCAATGTTATACACAAATGCTGTGTAATAACCCTGTTTGTATCATTAAAAAGGAGTTCTTAGTTACGGAAAACATCTGAAAAATAATAAAAGAACCTAACAATTAAGTGAGTCCGATTCCGTCATTGCTTATAAGATACGTAGTGACTGATTTGTCTTTCCTATATTTCATATTTCAATGTTATACACAAATGCTGTGTAATAACCCTGTTTGTATCATTAAAAAGGAGTTATTAGTTACAGAAAACATCTGAAAAAAATAAAAGAGCCTAACAATTAAGTGAGTCCGATTCCGTCATTGTTTATAAGATACGTAGTGACTCATTTGTCTTTCCTATATTTCATATTTCAATGTTATACACAAATGCTGTGTAATAATCCTGTTTGTATCATTAAAAAGGAGTTATTAGTTATGGAAAACATCTGAAAAATAATAAAAGAGCCTAACAATTAAGTGAGTCCGATTCCGTCATTGTTTATAAGATACGTAGTGACTCATTTGTCTTTCCTATATTTCATATTTCAATGTTATACACAAATGCTGTGTAATAATCCTGTTTGTATCATTAAAAAGGAGTTATTAGTTACGGAAAACGTCTGAAAAATAATAAAAGAGCCTAACAATTAAGTGAGTCCGATTCCGTCATTGTTTATAAGATACGTACCGACTGATTTGTCTTTCCTATATTTCATATTTCAATGTTATACACAAATGCTGTGTAATAACCCTGTTTGTATCATTAAAAAGGAGTTATTAGTTACGGAAAACGTCTGAAAAAAAATAAAAGAGCCTAACAATTAAGTGAGTCCGATTCCGTCATTGTTTATAAGATACGTAGTGACTCATTTGTCTTTCCTATATTTCATATTTCAATGTTATACACAAATGCTGTGTAATAATCCTGTTTGTATCATTAAAAAGGAGTTATTAGTTACGGAAAACGTCTGAAAAATAATAAAAGAGCCTAACAATTAAGTGAGTCCGATTCCGTCATTGTTTATAAGATACGTACCGACTGATTTGTCTTTCCTTTATTTCATATTTCAATGTTATACACAAATACTGTGTAATAATCCTGTTTGTATCATTAAAAAGGAGTTACTAGTTACGGAAAACATCTGAAAAATAATAAAAGAGCCTAACAATTAAGTGAGTCGGATTCCGTCATTGTTTATAAGATACGTACCGACTGATTTGTCTTTCCTATATTTCATATTTCAATGTTATACACAAATGCTGTGTAATAATCCTGTTTGTATCATTAAAAAGGAGTTATTAGTTATGGAAAACATCTGAAAAATAATAAAAGAGCCTAACAATTAAGTGAGTCCGATTCCGTCATTGTTTATAAGACACGTAGTGACTCATTTGTCTTTCTTATATTTCATATTTAAAACTCATACGCAAATGCTGTGTAATGATCCTGTTTGTATCATAGAAAGGAGTTATTAGTTAAGGAAAAACAACTGAAAAAAGAAAGAATTTCGAAGAAAACCGAAACATCGAAGCATGATAATGTTTTTAATATTTACTATAAAATACAAATATTTACTATATAACAAAATATGTTTACTATATAACAAACACTATCATGTTAAAACGACAGAGACCGAAGATTTCTAGACTGTGGGGAATCGAAAGTGTGGAAGCCTTACATTTTTGTGGAATGACCCCCAGCCCCAAAACATCATAATGTTTAAATAATAAAAGAGCCTAACAATTAAGAGAGTCTGATTTCGTTCTCCCATCCGTAAATACTCCCCTGGAAAGATCATTAAAAAAAGACATACTCGAGGAGATAGGAAAATAGGTGACGGGGTGACTGGTGCAAGAGATGCCTTTTGTGTATAGTACGAGAGAGACAGCAACAGGTGCAGGAAACTCGTAACGGATGGATGGATAGAATAAGTAATTAGCCTGCCATTTGTCGTGAATTTGTCTGCCCTGCAGCTTGTAGAAGGTAACAAAGGATGGAGAGAGAAATCGGCAGTTTAGTTAAAAGTGCAACGTTAACAACGCCTGAATATTAGATAAAAGGGAAAAGAACAGAATGAGATGCGCATAACGATAAAATAGAGAAAAACAAAATGACAAGAAAGTAGGAGTGAAGGGATGGATCCATCGAAAGTAAAACCAGAAAAGTATGTAATGAACGATTTCGTCTGTTGTTAATGATCAAACCATAGTGATATGTTTACAGAAAAATTCCAGTTTTATTTGAATTTGACTTGATGCAAATATGTTGAAGGAAAAACCTGTTCAAATAATGACAGAACTGGTTTTTTTCACCTAAGAAGTAAATCATTTAACTGCTAGATTAATGTTTCAAATTTAACAGGGTAAATTTATAAATAAAATAGAGTGGCAAGTGGCCGTTGTAGTTTAGAAAGAATTTTTTATTTATAAAACATTCAACTACACAAGTGCTTAAACCAGCAGCGGCGGCGGTATGTTAAATGAGATGAAAGCTTTCTCGCGGCAACTTACTTCCAAGTATTTCGTTATTTCCAAAGCAGACATTAAATTAAGTAAAAATGAAGATATTTACAGCAATATTTCGTAAAATTCCGAATTCTTATTAAATTGTATACAAGCTTAGAGATTCTACGCTTACGTTGTGTCACTTAAAACTTGCGTTACAAAAAAGACTTTTAAATGCCTCTAAGGCAAATTTTTGCCTCTAGGCCAAAACTTGTTACATTTTAAAAACATTTGAATTGTGGAAATTATAGCGCTATTTAACTTTTAAGAAAGTTGGCTTGTGTGTGTGTGTGTGTGTGTTTATTGGTGGCGCGCGTGTATACAACGACCTGTAAACGACGCTACTTTATAACTTCTTGCCTTATCTTCCAAGGAAGTCACGTTTTTATATTCAATCTTTGAAAACACGTAAACGTCGTTGTTAATATTTTGGTTTGTCGGGTTGTAAGGCCGCGGGTTCGATGTTATTTATTTCAAACGTATAGGCGGTTTCTCCGACGATCGTCTTCAGTGCGAAGCGACTGAAAAACACTGACAAGATCTCAGTACTGTGGTCAATGACTGTGAGATATTTGTCAGTGTTTTTCAGTCCTTTTTCCGCACTGATGATGATCGTCGAAGGGACGGTCGAACCGTTTGAAATAAATAACATCGGACCACGGCCTTACAACCCGACAAAGTAAAATATTGTTACGACATCACAGAACAATCTACGTGTTTGTCGAACGTTCCAGAGGGATCCGGAATGTAATGCGTGTGGCGTACGTGATTCTCGACTCATTTGCTAGACTGTACCAGATCTCGCGCGCCCGCACGAACTGTGTCAAGGCCGCGTCGAACTGGTCAAGAGGAACCCTCCCTATTGCAAGCGGAAATGGGGGAAGGACTGACAGAGGAAATACAAATAAGTGTAAAGACAAAAGAAGTGATTGGAAAGCCAAGTATGGGTGTAGATACAAGACTCTTGCTTGTTCCTGAGCTGTTAGAAGCGCCCGGGGGAAATGTTTCTGAACATGAATTTACGCAAGAAGTTGTTAACGAGAACCAAATAAACTTGGATCAATGAAGAAAGTTGTGTTACTGGTTGAAATCACAAGCAGAATGATCACTGTTGCACACCTCTATATAAAAATTATCCCCGTGAGAATTCCGAGCTGACGATGAGCTGTGAAGCTTGAAAGCGCTAATCGGGATAATTTTTATATAGTGGTGTGCAACAGTGATCATTCTGCTTGAAACTTGGATCAGCCAGTGGTGTTTAGGTCACCAGTACATGACGCAACGGGAGTGATTTCAGCAAAACTAGTGGTTGAGCGGAATATTCGCATTCCTGGGAACTTAATGTTTGGATCACACGAGACTGAATTCGGAGAAGCGGAGACTACTCTCTAGCAAGGACGTCCACCTAGATCGCCTGGCTAAGTATTACTTCAGACACGGTGTGCCAGTTCGTGACGAACAGGCTTAAGGAGGGGGAAGTGTTACGACATCACAGAACAATCTACGTGTTTATCGAACGTTCCAAAGGGATCCGGAATATAATGCGTGTGGCTTACGTGATTCTCGACTCATTTGCTAGACTCTGACAGAATTCGCGAGCCCGCACGCACTGTGTCAAGGCCGCAATCAGTTACGTCGTAGTGTAGAGCATTTTACGTAGTATTTGGAATAATTTAGTGTGGGGGCGGGTATAAATACCAGTACTCAACGACGTTCAGTTTCATTTATAGTTGCGATATATTACCGTGCGGTTCAGTTATTATCGAGCGATATTACTGAGTGCGTTCAAGTGGTTATTAGTGATGTGTTGTGTTTTATAATCGGGCGGCATAATTGTAATACAATTGTGTTTTAGTTGACTTTTCATTTTGTGTGAAAAATTTTTTATTTGATTTGTTTTAAGAGACTGTGTTGCTAATTACGAACTGTTTAACTGTGAAAGTTAAAGCTGGTGATTAGTGACTTAACTGGTGTCTTGTATTTTGTTTTCCACTGTACACCATACGGCGATCAGTTAGACCGTCGTAACAATGTTAACAACTTTGACGCCGACCGTTAAACCCTTAGACGATAGCAGTCGGTACGCGAACTTTGTCAACATAATCTTCATCATCGTCATCTTCAGATAGGTTTAAACCAACAGTGGATTTTTCAGAGCACGAACATATAGACTAGAACTTGTCACTCCAATGCTTCTTCGGACGCTCCATACTACTCCTCTCTTTTGGGTTATAATTCAAAAATTCTTTGGCGGTGCGGCAGTCGGCCATTCGGTTAACATGTTCCAAGAATTTTAACCGATGTTGGTCAATCCTGTCGAGTATACTCATACTATTCATTTGCTACCGTATTGTAACGTTTTTTTACGTGACCTTGAAGAGTATACCCTTCCGGGTGCCTGAGGAATCTGGTGTCGGCACCTTGCATACCACCTGCCTGGGATTTCGTTTAAGTCCACTTTTCAGACCCATAGTCAAGTGTGGGGGGGGGGCCGTCACCTTCTACAACTCCAGGCATTTTTCTTTATACTTTTTCCGTTCTTAGCTTAATCCTGATGTAAACAAACAGGCGTGGCACATCTGATACGCTATTAGTTGCTTGAATTAGAGGCGTGTCACACTGACAGAAGTAGTACAGACAGGGTACATATAATGTTGATACTGTATAAACACATGTAAATTGTGATAATTTTTACATTCCGGACCGAAGTAATATTTGTGCGACTGTGTCAGACCGACACTGATATACCGGTATTTTATAACACGCAGAGTTTATGGCTTTTTTTATTTACTGTTTGAATATCGCGAGAAAATAAAATAAAGTAGGCCTATATTTAAAGCTAAAATATAAGCTGTGATAATTACTTACACCAGTGTACTGTGTATTATCAGTTGCTGTCAGAGAGTAATTTAATGCCTTCTATGTCTGCGTCGGAACTTGAATCGTCACTTGAGTCAGCAGTGTTAATGATAAGATTGTCCACGACGGCGTCGGTAATTTGGTCGAATTCCCATAAGCTTATCTTTTTCCTTGAATACATGCTCGACATAACGACTCCACTTGTTCATCGTTATTTCATTTATCCCCTGCTCTATCAGTTGTTTTACATCATGCAAATTACATGTTGTGTTGTGAGGGACAACATATCCTTCCAACTGGCTCCATATTAATTCGATGAGATTCAGAATACAATGATAAGGAAAAGGTCTTGAAACGGCTTGCCCCGATTTTTCGGAAATATCATTTTCTAAAAACTTTTTAAATTTATGTTCATTTTGCTAGCGGCGATAAAGTTCTTCTATGTATTCATAAAGATGATGAAACGTATTCAAAAACCACTTGTCGTAGTTGAGACAACTCTCACATGACAGTCATTCCGTTCATGCGCATAACACATTACTGTGCAAACAGTGTCAACGCCCCTGACCAATAGCTTTTCAGATGAGCCACGTGCTTTTGTTTACATCAGGATTAACCTAAGAAAGGAAATAGTATACTCGTTTATTGTAGAGTCCTCCTGCTTGCCCTACACACACGGTTGTACTTGTGCAGCTTTTTCATTGCATCGTTGTTTGTACTATTTGTAATATAAGACGCATTACAGCCCAGATATTCAAAATTACTGACCTGCTCCAGAACAATACCATCTACAGAAATTTTGGCTCGCATGAGGTAAGCTCCATTAAAAGCCATCGCCTTAGTCTTCAATGGGAAGATCCGAAATCGGAAATCTTTGCAGATTTAATTCAGTGAATGTACAGCCATGTGAAAACCGCTAGCCAGGTGTAAATAAAATCGCCTGGTCATCAGCAAAGAACAACGTCTTAATTTTCAGAGTTACCAACCACAAAATGCTCTCGACATAATATTTCCCACTTACATTTACTTATCACTGGGTGATTTATAGAATGAGGATTAATAAGGAAAAATCAATGTGTATGGTGATTAGGAGAGGAGGAAAAAGGGCAAACATAAAGATAGGGCAAGACAAAATACAACAGGTGGAGTTTTTTAAATATCTTGGAAGCTTGATAAGTGAAGATATGCCTTGCACTCGTAAAATTAGAGATAGAATTGCTATAGCGAAAGAGACATTTAATGGGAAGATGAGACTGCTGTGTGGGAAAATTAATAAGACTTAGCCAAATGTTATGTGTGGAGCGTTGCTTTACATCGTGCAGAGACATGGGAACTGAGGAAGGAGGGTGAGAAAAGATTAGAAGCATTTGAAATTTGGGTTTGGCGAGCAATTGAAAAAGTAAGGTGGGTTGATAAAGTAAGGAATGATGAAGTTTTAAGAAGAATAAGGGAAGAGAGAAGAATCTTGAAGGTAATAGAAAATATGAATAGGAATTGATTAGTTTATTGTTTAAGAAAACACTGCTTGCTTCTAAATGCCATGAAGGGTGTCATAGAAAGAGGTAAAAGAAGAGGGCGCAGTAGAATTAAGTTAATAGGTAGCATTAAAATCAGAGGGTGTTACGAAGAAACGAAAAACCTGGCATGCGATAGGATAGCTTGGAGATGCTTTACTATTTGTGGTCTGCCTTAGGGCTGAACACCAAATAATAATAATAATTGGGTGATATCTCAAAAGTTATCAGGAGGAATTAAGATCTCAGCTTCTAAAATGGTAACAGGGTAGTTGAATTCTGTACTTTGGAGAGAGACAATAATCCGCAAAACCAAGAAGATAATTTACTCTCCCATATTGGGAAACATAATCACCAGTGGCTCTGTAATGTGGGAATTAAATTAAAGAACTTCCCGAACGCTCTAAACTGGAAATGGAGAAGGTACTTTGAGGTGTTCAGAGCCCAGTGTGTTAGAAGCAAAGGCGTCAGGAGACAAAACTTCAGACAACAATGTAGACAATATTGTTACGACGGTCTACTCGATCGTCGTAGGTACAGTGGAAACAAAATAAGTACAAGACACCAATTAAGTCACTAATCACACCTTTAATTGTTATAGTAAAACAGTTCGTAATTAACAACACAGTGTCTACAACAAATCAAATGAAAATTGTTCATACGCAATAAAATGTCCACTAATATTAAAACTCAACTGTATTACAATTATACCGTCCGAATATAAAACGCAACACTTCACTAATAACTACTTGAACGTACACCGTAATAACTCGAACCGCTCTGTAAATATATCGCACTAATACTCCCGAACCGCACAGTCAAAAATCTCGCATTGAACTGAAAAACTAAGGCCGCGACGCGATGTATTTATAGTTACGCGCACACACCAGAAGCTTCCAAACTGCGTCTTATCTCTCGCGAACTACGTAATTGCTGCGGCCTTGACACAGTCCGAGCGCCCGAGCGAAGGCTGGCAGTGTCGAGAAAATTCTCGCAAAATGCGTTTAGTAGCACGTACACCACACGCTTACGTCGAGATCTTTCTGGCGCATTCGATAAACGCGTAGATTGTTCTGTGCTGTCGTAGCAATATGTAGACAACAATTCAGACACTGTAAACACGAAACGCCTCCTGAGCGCAGCAACTAGAATTTCTTGAACTAAAGTAACGATTGGTCTAAGGCTTTCACGGCAGGTATCAAATGTATTTTAAATATCTACCATGGTCCAAGGTATGCATTCAAACCAAACATTTCAGCAGCACCACTGGCTGCCATCTTCATTGGATATTCGAGTCTACCTAACGCGGGATGGCGTACGTTAGGCTCACAGTATTCTGAAGATGGCAGCCAGTGGTGCTGCTGAAACGTTTGGTTTAAATGTAAAACCTGGACTACGGCCAAACAGCCAGGTAGATGTTTTAAATACTAAAGTAACGATTATTTTTTTTATTAAAATAATACAAGTAACCTTTTCACTTTTGTGCATTGAACATAAACATTACTTTTATATGTGATATGTAACATTTCAAAGTGAAAATGAAGCATTTCAAAGTGAAATTCAATATTTTGTATCAGACACCCAATTAACTGAAATGATTTCATAATTTGGTTTTGTATATATAGATTTTTGTGTTTTGCTGAAGATTCGGCCCATTAATATAATTTATGTAATTCTATAAATATGTTGTTTATAATATGTGTAATATGTTTTCTAACCTTCTTTAAAAGGGGAATATTTTAAATTTATGTTTTTTTCAATATTGAGTTTTCCTTAATAAATGCAAATAAATCAATGGTTTCTGTTTTCCATATTTCAGTAGTTATTTCATGTCAGTAATATCTTTCTCCTCTCAACTGAACAGTATGGTTTATTGTGCAACAGTGATACTGAACGTAACTCACACAGAAATGCTACAACCTGGTCGGTGATTTATACGCTGAAGTTGCGTTTGGTGTTGCCTCAGAAACGTCTTTATACGCTATATAACTGTTATGTTACCTAATTGGTAATATAATATATACATCGAGAGAGATATGTGTATCTGTATATTATAACAATACTATGTGTTATATAATTCAGCGTTTGAGTGCTGTAGAGAAAAAGTGGGTGTCGTTTAAATAAACATACTTGCTCATGTTGAATTTGAAATTAATTAAAAATTTATTAATACAAATTACAAAATTTCGTATTTAAAAATCGTTACTATTATTTTCATAATGTCTGTCACTTGTGTGTGTTCGGCATAACACATAATTATTGTAAATATACAAAAATAACATTGCTATAATATTAATATTATGTACGCAAGTATAAATGAATAGGACACACAAAAAATAAATTGACATACACAAGTAAATATGGATAAATATAAACTCTTATAACACTAACACGTGCTCTTTAACTCAGATATTCTTTTAAAAATGCATTTATTTTAAATTATTTTTTTACTTATTACTTTATTTTCTGCACGTAAATATCAATAAAATATCAATCAAATATCAAACTAATAAAATATATATAATACATTATAATGTTAAAAAATAATTAAAAATTTCCAAGTGTGAAAGTTTGCATCATTACGTTATGTTATGACGTCATTATTTCTTTATAAATAACTACGTGTTATCGCGAGTACTGTTATTTGTATCATTTTAATCATTATAAAATTTGTGTGCTCTCTTACTCTAATTTATTAATATAAAATTATTTACAATTATCAATATTTACAAAACTGGTATATAGAGTCTATCGTAGTCTCTTTTATTGTTTTCTTACATTATTTTCTTTTATGTCATTCATGAACCGTGTGTTGGCTAGTAATATGGTTTTGTGTCACCTTATTATTGATGAGGTGATAATACAGTGTGACTCCTTGTCATGATCCTGAGTCCTGTGTCCTTGTCCAGCGTCGACCCTCCGTCGTCCTCTGGTCTTCCTGGAATCCGTCGTCCGGCCCTCGTGGAATACGTTCTGTTCATTCCTGATGGCTCTGCATTCCGCCGTCTCCTCTCCTGGTCCGGCCAGCAACTCAGATGACTCGTACAGTACAGTATGGAGATGGCTCCATACGTACTCGGATATCAGACTTGTGTATATATATATATATATATATATATATATATATATATATATATAGCCTTCGGCTGCCCAAATGTTCACGTAGAGTGGCTCTAGGCTCGCTAAGCCTCGCATATTTATAGTGTTGCTGGCTAGAATCATGTTTCGACAATTCTGAACAACATTTGAATGGTCAAAGTTTGTTATGCGTCCCTTTACATATTTGTTTATTTTATTCGCACTTATTTTAATTCTTTTTACAACATGCAAACTCTTTTGGCTACGACACTATTTTCACTGAACACACTCTTAGTTTGTGTGGCGTGATTTTCCGGTACCGACCTGTTCTGTCGGTATCCTCCGTCCGCTGCTTATTTACAACTTTCAATATGCATTTTTATATACGTATTGACAGTATTAATTATTTAGAATGATTAAGCAGTTTCTAGTAAATTGCGTCAATGCATAGTAACGTACATAGACGTACTCTTGCAATATATATACATATATATACACATCAAGAAACAGACTGTAGCAAAAAGTGTTTGAATATATATATATATATATATATATATATATATATATAAATTGTGATGTTTTCAATTTGTTTCTTCTGCAAGTAGATAATATTGTTGAATATTCTTTTAATAATAAAAAGAATATTCAACAATATTATCTACTTGCAGAAGAAACAAATTGAAAACATCACAATTTATATAATTACTGCAAGAAACATCGAGTTACTTATACAGAAAATTATATATATATATATATATATATATATATATATATATATTATAACTTTACTATCTGCGTGTTGTTGTGTTGTGTGAATGTATGAGCACCTACCTGCTGTCCGATCTTGCGGTTTTCTTCCGACTAGGGCGTGTGGATTTTGGATTTGATTTCGCAAGTATGTAAACTCAAGTGTATAACAACAGCACACTAAATAAGTTATTTTAAAAGTGAAGAGTTTTGTGAGGTTGGTAGGCTCCGTAGTACAGCAATAAAAAAATACAATGTGGGGTAATAAAACGGTGTTTATTACTCCAATGACACACAAGAATGAAATGCTTATATGATAAAATATTCTTACAAACTAAACAGTAAATAAGTTTTGAATAATGTTTTCTGAATGATTAATAATTTTCAGAAGTTGAGCTCGTTATTTTGAAAGAGTTTATTTTAACTGAGAATTTAATTAATCAATTTAATTTAATTCAATTTAATTTCAATGTCTTTAAAAATTTGATTCTAATGAAATAAAAACTCTAAAGTTACTTGAAAATATTCAAAAATAAACTAGGCGTGACAATCTAGTTCACGTCCCTTTATTTACTAGTGATGTGACTCACGTATACTGCAGTATGAGCAAATTATTTAATTCTTTGTTAAGATTTGTATAGCGCTTTTTGTTTTATCTACTATTAATTCTTAACTAATGCTTATTAATTACTTATACTGGCTATACAGATTATTACACGTGAATAATTCTTATTTAACTAGAGTCTTTGATTTCTGGCATCTGAATGATTTATATTACATTGATTTTAATTAAAAAAAGAAAGAAAATTTAAATGTTGAAAAATGAATAAAGTGATTTTGACTTTCCTGGTTCTGAAGTGGATTGTAGAGATGCTCCAGATGTCCCTCGCTGTCCTTGTCCAATCGGCTAGAGATAGTGATCTACTTGAGCGTCCTGGGTTTTCGCGATGAGCTCGGAAATCAGCAACACTCTGCTCTCCTGCTATTTGATGAAGTTTTTACGTCTGTAGCTTTCTGCGAGAACTGCTTCACGTCCCTCGTCGATTCACGTTCCACGTCAGCGTGTGTGTGTGTGTCGTTTCGAGTTGTAGCTCTGCTTGTCAGCTGATTCGCAAATGGTTTAGACGGCCTCTCTGTCGTATTCTTGAAGTAAGGCCTTGTAGTCTTGTAGATCTCTTGCGTGCATACGCCCACAGTTAATGTAGTGCACGGTACGCTTGTTTGTTGGTGTGGAAGAGTATCTTGACTGAACGCTGTAATTACGAGTCGTTACAGTTGATCTGTTTTATGATGATCGTAATTAGGCGTGTTGACCACGTAGAGTCTTCAGATGAGTCTTCACAAAACTATGGTTTTGAGACGATCGAAGATATACGTCTGTTCTTCTTGAATACTGGCAGTAGAGTGTTTAATCAGCCCCAAAACTCCGCGTTGGTTCCAATTTCTTCGAATGATTTGATTGGCTGACACACTCTCCCTACTACTCAAAATTTGAATCACCTCAGCCCGTGAGAACGAAACTACTTTCCCACAGACTTAGAATTTATATTATTATGAATATTCTTAATACAACGGAACTGAATTGTCGTTCCGGATTTCCTGTGGCACTTTTATATTGCAATTATCTTGGCTGCAAACCAAGTTGTGCTAATTCTAAAATATACAATTTGTTGTAAATTCTTATAGCTATAACATATTAAAAGCTCTTTTATGTAGCTCAATTATTACGGAAGTTATTAACATAAAATTAATTAACTCTGTTATTATTTAATTATATTGCATAAAATTCGCACACCCTATTATTAATATTTCGGCAAACATTTTGGCTATAATGAATCTCGCCTGAATTTACTGGTTTCCGAAATATAAATAATTGAAAGTTTGGGTGTGGTCGTATTCGTTACACAGTGAGTTGATTATGTAACAGCCGCGTGTGCGCCTTGTACAATGGATTATTATGATCGCTATAACATATGAGTGGAGTTTCGACTATTAAAATTTATTTAAACATCAATATAGTATACCCTTAACATATAACTCCAAATTAATGATCTTTGGTCCTGTTATAATATATATATATATATATATATATACGTATATACACACACACGCGCGCACACACACAACCTGTGTGTGTGTGTGTGTGTGTGTGTGTGTGTGTGTGTGCGCGTGTGTGTGCGTGTATATACCATGATCAAGTAATCATTTAGGTTGTTAGATTTTCAGAATAGTTGATTTAATTAGTTTTTTTGTCGTTGTTTTGGGCAATTTATTTATTTAATTTTTGTAAATGTGTTTCAGATTAATTGTTTCGTGTGCACGTGCGTGCTCGTGAGTGTTTGTGTTAAGTGGATTACTGCTGTATTCTACTAAGTCGTGACTACTATTCCTGGACCCATAACAGGTAAGTGAAGTAAGAGAGAGTTACTTCAATATTCTATATTCTGTCCATTTAAATTTAATATTAACTAACAGAATTTGCGAATGACAAATTTGTCATGAATAATAGCAAATACGAGTGGCGGCTGGTGTTGTAGTTGCACCGTTGCACAACCACCAACATAGAATAATTAAACTACAAAATAATATACGAAAACATTAAACAGCTAAAAATATCATAAATTCCAACGTAGAGCGTATTAAATCCTACGCGGTAATGTTCGCGTACAATACAAATGTGGCGCGCAGGCTGGTTGTTGTCGGCCGTTTGCAACTTTAACAGTAAATGGCAGAGCTTACTACACAAAGATATGGGAGAACGTGCGTTACTCTTCACAACTGCCCTAAGTTCCCGATGTTAGCTAGGCGGTTGCAAAGTTTCTGCAACGCTCCACTAGTAGCGCTGTAGCGCAAATTTGTGTCCTGAAATCAGCACAGCCTTCTTGATTTATAAGTTATGTCAGGTTTTAGTGTTTACGATGGTTCAAGGTAAACGTTGTCCTTTGTTTGAGGTTATAAAAGTATAGTAATAATTTTGTATAACTGTGATTGTGATAGTTTGTTTTTTAACCTATCTCCCATTCACTCAACCAACTATTGCAACCACAAAAATTTGGAACTACCAGCCGCCACCGCTGGTAAATACACTTTCCTGTGGCATACCACGTGATAAAAATTTAAACTAATATTGATGACGCCAAATAGGTTTCTACTAAACGTTTATTACGGTAGCATACATAGAATTCATATAATGTAAGACATAAAGTTCTGATACGTAAGATAATTATAAATTTTCTCCTTACAAATTTTTCTTGTAAAGATTAAAGCGTTAGAATGTTACATTTTACTTTTTTCAGATTAATATCATGTCTATAATGTAGAAAAGTAACATTATTATAAGGAATTTTTAATAGACTCAAATACCGCTTCACGCGTACACACGCGGATTAAAACGTGTTTTTACTGTGAACGAGAGCAATTGTTTCCACATCGACGACTTAATTCTACACGACTGTAAAAATAATTTTCTTGATGCGACAAACGAAAAAAAAACAGACAGCAACGTTTCGTGGAAAACTAAAATGACAAATTAATTGTTTGCCCGTCCAAGCGTTAAACTTTAACTCAGGCTGTAGTATATAGTGGCTTTTATAAAGACAGACTGCTCTGCTTACATATTCCCATATATTATCTGAAAAAAAGTAGCTTTACGGTATACACAAAACATTTTTTTTGTAATTGTTCTTAGTTTGTGACGTCACGCTGGTGTCAGTTTTCTCACACAGTCTCATTACACTCCTCTCACCATTCATCACTTGCTCTCTCGTTCTCTGTTTGTCTGTCAGACTCTCTGTCCCCCCTAACACTACCTCACTCTAATTTTCGTTACATATCTATTTATCCCTTTATTTTTCCACGTTTTTCTGTGATATTACGTTTATTTTGAAGTTTCTATGGCATTTTAAAAATTATAAATTTTAAACACGAACCGTTAAGTCAGCAAGTAAAGGAACACGCCTAAAATTCTACAAGTTGATGGCTCTTCCCACACTTCTTTGAGGGTCTGAGAATTAAACTTTAACGAAAGGCCAGGCCAGTCGCATCCAAGCGGCTGAAATGAGATTTCTCAAGCACGTGGCAGGGTATACTCTCCATGATCATAGAAGAACAACAGATATACGGCAGGAACTGAATATTCTGAGTATACTCGACAGGATCGCCCAGTATCGGTTGAATTCGTGGGAACATTTGTGTCGAATGGATGGTTGCCGCATCGCCAAATAACTATGGAACTATAAGCCGAAGGGACGGAGAGGTGTGGGACGTCCGAGGAAACGCTGGAGTGACCAGATCTAATCTTTGCCTATTTGAGATCGGAACAAACTATCCTTGGTTTAATCCTTGAAGATGATGATGATGATGTAAACATCTGCAACACATGTTTTGTTTTGGATTGATTGGCAACAACTTTCAGCCCAGAAATGTTTAGGTTTGTGCTGAAATCGTAACCGCGGCCAAAGTTCGCTGTCGATTGTGTTTTTGCTTGCTCATATCAGTAAATGTTGCTTGATTTACGATGCTTGGACAACATCGTATGAACTATTCACGTAAGTTTTACGTACGAGAAAAAGTCCACTCACACATAGCAGGGTTAAACGTTTACGGTACACACACAGTTGACGGACATCGTTTTGCACAAGAGCCCATTGTAACACTGATGCAGAGAAGAATCACGCTATTTAGGCGTTATGGTAGGCCAAAAATATTTTTATTTTATTTTTTTTAATTCGTTGTACTTTGGAAAACTTGCCTCTATGACAGATAAGTAATATATAAAAAGAAATAAAAAATCGTTTAATATCTTCCTGTCGCGCATCACCTCCGGAAACCATACAAATGGTAATTGAACCATACAGGGTAGTTGAATTCTGTACTTTGGAGAGAGACAATAATCCACAAAACCGAAAAGATAATTTACTCTCCCATATTTGGAAGCATAATTACCTGTGACTCTGTAATTTGGGAATTAAATTAAAGAACTTCTCCAAAAGCTCTAAACTGGAAATGGAGAAGGAACGTTGAGGTGTTCGGAGCAAAGTGTGTTAGAAGCAAAGACATAAGGAGACAAGTTCCTGTAGACAAGAATTTCAGATATTTTTTTTTTAAATAATGCAAGTTAGCTTTCCACTTTTGTGTACTAAATATAAACAATACTTTTTTATGTAATTTGTAACATTTCAAAGTGATACTTTAAATTCAATATTTGATAGTAATTTCATTGAAGCAACTTTATAATTGAAGTAATTTCATAATTGTTTTCGAATACCTGTTTTTATGTTATTTTCTGTAACTTCTGTGCATAAATATAAATGGTATAATTTTATAAATATGTTATTTGTAACAATATACCTTCTTATCGATAACATACTTGTTATTTATCGAGTATTTCCAGTTTATCTTGTATAGGATGTAGTCAAGGTTCGGAGAAAGTTTGTTGATTGCATACAGAGCGGTATTAGAGGTTTAAGCGCTCCTCAATTCTCAAGTGTTTAAATATATAACGCTATGTTCATCATCGTCGCAGTTGTATCCTAGGTAACGGCACCAGCTCGGATCACCAACGTTTCAATGGATATTCCACACTACATCGTTATGTTGTCTTCGTCGTCGTCGTATCCTAGGTAACGTCGTCAATTCGACGACGTACATTACCCGAGTACAGTACACCCTCTGTAATCCGGCACTGCGGTAGTCCGGCACCTCCGGTATTCCGGCGTTTTCAGGCGGTTTGTGGGGAGCGCGGAGGGGGAAACAAGTCGCTGGGCATAGACGTCAGTGCATCTTTAGTCCCGCGCGCTGTGTACAGTGCCTTTATTAGTGTTTTTTTTTTGCCGTATTTACGTAATTTAAGATCGTCAGTGCAAAATATCGTCACAGTTCAAAAGAAAACACAAAACATTAATACCACTTCAGATTAACGGTAACAAAGCAATGTAAGCAAGTGGCTGGCGGGTGACGAAGATTAAAAAAAAAAAAAACAGTTTGACAAACGATGAAATAGTCGATATGATGACCAGAGAAGAGTAGGAGGAGGTGAAAGAGGGAGAAGCAGCGACAGCTGTTCATACAATAGGCGATGGTATGGCACTGGGCGCCTTCACAACTTCTATTAAGTAGGCAGAAGAAAATGAAGTGTCTGCTTGTGAAATTTCCGTGTTAAAAAAACTGCAAGAGAAAGTGTAAAAGTCAAGCCAAGAAACACAAGAAAATTGAAAGCTTTTAATTTCAATGGAACAGTACTGTACTTTGCGAGTTTTAATTTTTTTCCTAGGTTTGATTATAAACATAAAACTAATTTAAACAATTTTAAGAAAAATTTAGGTTAAATTACTATATTTTTAATTTGATGTTTTAACCAAGTGTAAGTTTTTTCATGTTTTACTATTATGTACAGTATAGGTTACTTTTTGTAAATTAAATGAATGTTTTTCTAATAACCATCCATTTAGCTGGCATTCAAACTGATCCGGCATTACCCTGGTCTAATATGTGCCGGATTTTATCATTATCGCTGGCTGTAATTATAACAGTCGGTCATTACTCAGTTGGTAATCTATTGTACCCTCTCTCTCTCTCTCTCTCTCTCTCTCCCTCCGTCTCTATGTATATTTCATATTTCTATTAACTGATAGTTTTTATTCTTCGTATTGTTTAAATTAGCAGCCATCCTTACTATTTCTTTTATAAAATTGCTAAACTGCTATAATTTTTATTGTTTAGACAAAGCTTTTCGTCATCACTGACATCTTCAGGTCTTAAACAACCGTTGTTTAAGACCTGAAGATGTCAGTGATGACGAAAAGCTTTGTCTAAACAATAAAAATTATAGCAGTTTAGCAATTTTATAAAAGAAATGATAGTTTTTAACCTTTGTAAAATTCAATATGTTTGAAAATCAAGCTGTTACTGAGTGGCGTGAGCAGTCAAATACTGGCTGAGTGGTAAACTGTTAACTTTACATTGTGTTTCTACGTCATGCTGTGTGTGGCTAAAATCAGTCTGACTTCGTATGTATACTATCGGGACAGTATCTAGCTGAGGTGGTAGGACCAGAGTCGACAAAAAGCAACACATACTCTCCTAATAAACACTGGTGGAGTTACTACGGGTGCGATCAGGAAGGGACACAGAGATATTAAAAATTTCATTGAAATTCCCTACTCTCTGAACGTAGGCATTTTTCTATGCCAGTTATATGTGTTAAAGTAAGGTATACAAATATTTCTAGAAATCAAGGGAGGAGGAGGATTTTTAGCAATTTGACTTGTTTTCTGAGGATAAACGATCTGGCCCTAACCTCAACCTCCAAACTGGAGGACCGGGAACTCTTCCTCCCTTTAGGGTTGTCATACCTTAGCTGGTCTGTTCCAGTTGATTAAAAGGCGCTGGAAACGCGCCCTTCATCCTGTCTAGTCTGCTACATAACATATACCAATTGCATGTCGTGTACCCAGGAGCCACGCGACTAAAGTCTTCGAGGACGTGAGAGTTGGATTCGTTGGCAGAGCTGAGTTCGATCTAAAGGGTATTTCCAAACTTTTAAAAGTTAAAATAAGTTATTCTTCGTATTGTTTAAATTAGCAGCCATCCTTACTATTTCTTTTATGAATTTGCTAACTGCTATAATTTTTATTGTTCGACTAAGCTTTTCGTCATCACTGACATCTTCAGGTCTTAAACAACCTTTTTTTTTTTTTAAATTTCTTCATTCTTGACTTATAATTTTTTGTAACCTTTTACATTTCGTCATTTTTAGTGTGTTATTCTTATTATTTTAATTTATTTTTGTGTATTGTTTAATATATAATAAAATATTTCTTCATTTGTAAAATCCACTTTTATATTCATTAATTTATTTTTATCTTCTTTTTTAACTTTAAGTATTTCTATTCTTCTATTAATTTTCTTTTTTGCGGATTGTTTTCTATTTTGATTATTTCCATACTTTCATTTGGATTTATGAATTTATGAATATGAATTCATAAATTTATAATTTATGAATTTATGTTGTTTAAGACCTGAAGATGTCAGTGATGACGAAAAGCTTAGTCGAACAATAAAAATTATAGCAGTTAGCAAATTCATAAAAGAAACAAAATAAGTTAATTTGGTTCTTTTACGGCTGGCGTCAACTCTGCTGATATTAGTTTGACAATTCTTCGGGCAATTAGACCATGAGACCCAATGCTGCCGCAAAAAACGGACGTTTCGGCCCCTCCTTTGGAGACCATCTTCAGTGTAACAACGTGAGCAACAACTGGTACGCTCTTTACCAGTTTTCCACAGTACTGTGGCAAACGAAACACTTCTGTGGGGCCGATACGTCGGTTTTATGCGGCAGCATTGGACCACGGCCTAATAACCCGGTGAATTGTCAAACGAATGTTAACAAAATGAGGTCAGAAAAAATTTTTTGGTAATGACAATTTATCAATGTTTGTTAATAACATACGTATTTGCTACGTCGCGTCGCCCAGTGCCGGTGTTGTGGGGGACGAAGGGCATGACAGTCGCACGCTGTTCTGCTGCGTCCCTACTTTCTTATAGAGCTCCCGTCGCGGGGATCTTGCTACGTCGCCCAGTGCCGGTGTTGTGGGGGACGAAGGCAATGACCGTCGCCCGCTGTTCTGCTGCGTCCCGAGTTTCTTATAGAGCTCCCGTCGCGGGAATCTCAATCCACTGAATTACTAAAGATTTTTTTAAACTTTTAAACTTTAATAGATAGCTTTTAAACGTTTTCACATTTCGATCTGTAATACTGTGTACCATACATAGGCCTACTTGAAATCTGACAGCTGTTCTATTGACGAGTCCTGTCTAAATTTTGTTCTAATATGATTTCTCCCAGGAAAAGCAACGACGTTTGTTTCAGAAAAAGAAATAATTTGATTATAGTCCATTAACATGTTGTGAAGAGAAAGAAACAATATTTGGGGGTTGTTTTTTTTTTCTTTTGTACGATCACAGGACCGTCACCATTCATTAAGATAGTTGAATAAAATCCTTTCGTATTTAAATAAAATCCGTGTACTATTTTTGGGGGCCCCCAATCTACATATTTCCTTATGGTACCATCTGTATAAATATTAAATGAAACACACACACACACACACACACACACACACACACACACACACACACACACACACACACACACACACATATAAATATTTAACTAATATAAGACAACAGCTTTACCCAGAACCTTGAGTTATTTCAATGGGCTCTGATAATCTGTTAGGTTTTATCCGTATCTGTGTTTCCCTCCATGTGATTAAAATTATTTCAATTAAATACACAGGATATCCTCTTCTCTGCATGATCCTTCGCAATGTTGCTCCGCAGTTCTAAACTTAGAATAATTCAAAGAGGAAATAATGGTTAAAACTAAGATTTAACTGGACTGCTTTCATTATAATATAATAATAATTGCATTGGCCAGGCTAGGAGCGAAATTCGAACATGTCTCCGTTCTAGTCGTAAAGCATTTTAGATAGTTGCTGGGTGTCAGCCTTAGAGGTGTGTGCGTAGGCGGTGTTTGCCTCCTACTTTCACGTTTACTATATAAGGGCTGGGCTTCTTGAGCCTCTGTTCAACACTTAAAATGCGCCCAAACTGCCAAAAACCGTGCCTCCCTTCAATCCATTGGCAGTTTTCATAAACAAATCAACCAGGAACACTCACAGACCCTCCTTTCTTATTAATCACAAAGTAGCCATCGCCAACGAGCCTCTTTCATAAATAGACACCGAAACAGAATTAAAACAAATTGCTATACCTACTCCACTGCCAACCAGCACCGATCCCCTAATTCTATAATTAACCTTCTATTCACACCAAATTTTATACCCTCTTAATTGAGTCCCCCGCCTATTCTTGACGCCTCATTGACACTATACTCCATCATTAGCGTCCTGGTCTACTCGACCCTGGCGTGGCTCTTTTCTAGATTGGCACACTCAAATCAATATCCTCCGATCCCCAATATGGCCGTCCACACTACATTCACACACACCCAGACATGTACTCTTCTCCACTGGGCACCTCGAGATTCACCGCTCCCAGCCTACGCTGGCGTGCGTCTCTACACCTCATATACCAACGACTGAAGGGCGCTCATCCCTAAAACAGCCTGAAACTTGACTTCATGGACAAGCTTGTAATTAAGTGAAAAAGCGCCTCTGACGCATTGTTTGTTGACTCTCTTGCTGTGCTAGTGCTCTGTGAATGTCGTTTGTTTATTCACAAGAAGTATTTCATCATGATCATCATCTGCAAGGATTAAACCATGGATGGTTTGTTCTGATCTCAAACAGTCAAAGAGTCTAGAGCTTGTCACTCCAGCGCTTCCTCGGACGTCCCACACCTGTCCGTCCCATCGGACTTATAGTTCCATAGTTGTTTGGGAATGCGGCAGTCATCCATTCGGCAAAGATGTTTCCACCAATTCAACCGATCCTGGGCAGTCCTATCGTGTATACTCATATTACTCAGTTCCTGCCGTATATCTGTGTTCCTTCTATGATAGTGCAGAATATACCCCCTGCCACGATGACAATGAGAAATCTCATTTCAACCGCTTGGATACGACTGGCCTGGCATTTTGATAAATTCCAATTCTCAGACACATAAAGAAATGTTGAAAACTGTATCACTTTGTAGAATTTTATGCGTGTTTATTTACTTGCTGACTTAAGAGTTCGCCTGATGGTCCCGCACACAAGGTTGAGACTATGCAACTTACTTACAAAGAAGTATTTATTCGTATTATTTAGTCTTTTCATCATATACAGCATCCAGTCCAGCGCTGGCAGTCACGTGATTTATTTATCTGCGTATCTTCGCCAAATAGGGCTATCAAGACTGACGATTGCACGACGTAACAGCTCTAGAACTGTCTTGTTGAGTACAGAGATAATATCTGGCCATACACGAGCGAATTTTTGCGACGGGCCAGATCCGCGGGCCACATCTGCGGATATTTTTGACGGACCTGGCCTCCCGATCTCTGGCCTGTAGTTTCCCACTAACGTGAAGGTTCCCCCCGTCAGATCTAGTCCTTAAAAACTCTCGGGAGTCTCGATCCGTTCGTGTGTGGGGCAAATCTGCCGATTTTTCATAATTTATCCGCGGGCTCAGGACTGTCGTGCATGCTGGACAGGCCAGAGGCGACGGACCACGGACGAAGGAACGACCAGTGCTGCCTTTATTTCGAGTACATTTTCGGTTTTTGAAACTCGTTTTTGTCGTAGAGAAGTTAGTATGGACGATAGGAGGAAGAAGATCGTGGCAGCCGCCGGAGGTATTTACGCTATGAACTTATATATTTCTCGAAAGAAAAAGCGCACAAAATGGTTTAAAAAGTGGATTAGTTAAACAAGTTTAACTTCCACAAATAAGGTCGTTGGCGGTACAATTCGATAAGTTGTTCAATTTGGGCATTGGTCCACTCCTTCACCATAATTATTTAAATTTATTACAATTACAACAGGAGAAAATTTTAAATTTTACAAGAGGAGAGAGCCCGCAGGACAACTGACGGACTTGGACTGGCCGTGTGTGTTAACAAAGGGGACTGGATCGCCGGTTACGAAATCTGCAGACAAGTGCCTCAAGGCCTCTTTCCCCACTAACGCACAGGCGAGTACTGCGGGTTTTCGTAATTTCTTGGAAAAATCCGTGGCCCGTCGCAAAAATCCGCTCGTGTATGGCCAGCTATTGAGAGGGGGCCCTAGACGGTTAGCTTAACCGTCTCCGGCAGTAACACGCCTCTCGAAAGAAACGTAGTCTCCATCGCCACCCAAAAAGTTATAGCTTTTTACATACGCTATAACACTGGGAACCCGTATTAATTGACTCTGGCCAATTATACAGGCTGCCTTCGTTGTAGCGAGCTGAAAATTAATCAGATTACCAAAACAATTAATATAAAAGGAAACTGGGGAGGGGAGACTACTGATTTATGCACTCAATTTAGTCTGTACTAAAGATGACATCTCTTTATTTCATAATAACATTAGTTGCTCTACTTAAAGTTCTCAACATGTATGGTTCAACAGCTTACAGTTTACAAGATGATTATATATTTTATTCTTTCAGAAGGGCCCTCAAAATAAAGATGTACATCGGTTCAATTTTTTCCACGGATCCGGGATTGAATATAGTATGTTATTAATGGTCACTTCCCCATATACAATCTTGAAATTGTGCCATTTGAAGAATGGACTTTATTTACCTTTTAAAACAATAATGCTTTAAAGTTTAAACTTTTACTCTTTTACTACAAATAGTTTTATCAGATTACAGACTACATCTTACATATAATGTCTGTTTTTAAAAGTCTTAAAGTGTTAGTTAAATTGTCTTTTGTTGGTTATAATTTTAGTATCTCATAACCATGGAAGACAAGCCTCCATGTCACCTGTGGTTTCCTGTAGTTGATGCAGATTTGGCTCTTCGGTCCTCGGTGTGTATCCTGAAGGTCTGTCGTTACCTTAGTATCAGGTGACGGTGAAGTTCCTGACGTGTGTTAGATCATTCTGGGTGTGGTACTCTCCTCTTAGATGACTGGTAGTAATATTTCGTTGTTAGAATAATTAAAGCAAAAGTTTGTTTCACTGGTATTCACTTTACATGATTATTTATTAGTTGAATTTCACCTTATGGTCCTAGTATTGTATTAATTACATAATTTTCTTATTTAAGATTTGGTAGAGATGTCATCGGCGCACAATTTAGTTATTTAGATATTCTTTTACGAACTTTCAACATATTTATCTCTGCGTCGCGATCCAACGCTGTGCGCAGCTTACGGCGTCAGCGCTCCATTGCAAGTGGGGTTTGTTTATTGGGCCAGGTAAAGTAACTTCGCGTCGTTTACGCTTCACCATAAAAGTAGTTCCACATTCCGATTAATATCTACTGGTTTAATCTTTGACATATTTAATTATACTACGGTATCCTTTACTTTTTATTTTATTATTGTATATCGTTATGTTTTTTATCAAGTTGCAATTAATTACTATTATTAGTCTTATTCACGGGTAATTATGCGTGTTGATGCCGGTTTCGGCAGGTTAAAGCCGGGTTAATTATTAAGGGGTGTTATCTCAATTTTATTCTCGATTTCTTTTTGGTTTTAAACTATTTATTTTGGGTATTATTGCGGTGTTACATTATCATTTTCTTTAGGGGTTTATGTTTTGTTTTAATGTGAGATTTTAAATTATTTTACATTTCTTTTATTTCCTTTTTTATTTTTTAAAATCGTCACAAAGTCCTCCGCATCTAAAAGTGAGAGATCAGATGAAGGTGACATCTGGAAGCTGGAGTTATCGGATTTTGCAAAAGCCCATCGCGTCAAACGTTTACAAAGGCGCGATGGAAAACAGTCTATTGCTTTGCTTTGTAAGAAAACAGTCGAAAACAGCGAATCATGATTAAAACAATTATAACCATAGTTTATAAAAGTAATTTCATGCCAGAAAAAGAATTCAATGTTATAGTTAATCATGAAGACTTCAATAAGCAACTTAAAGTTACTACTAAATTTTTAACTTAATTAGAATACTGGTTACGGATCTACGGAACGTTCTCGAACAATGGAGTGAGTCGCGTTTCTCGGCTAGCTCAGCAGATGCGTGTTTCTGCCAAGACTGCACTTAAAAGATCGTCTAGAGTTTTCGAATGGTTGTCAAGGACGACGTATATTATGGAACCCTTCAGGCTATAAGTAGGCAATAACGACGCTCTGCTACCACTTTATGCCGGGCGATTTGCTCAGTGCATCTCAAGTGGTTATTAATGACAAATGATTATTGTGCGGGACTCTATCAGTTGACGTTATTATTGCGTGTGGACAAATTTACTTTGAATTATTATACGAGTATAATCTTGTTGAATAATTTGTTGATTATAAACTGTTATTTGTGATTAATTAAAGGTGGTGATTAGTGACTTCATTGGTGTCTGTATTTTGTTTTTCACAGCACCATACGACGATCAGTGAGATCGTGGTAACAGTATGACATCTAGTTGTCTGCACCAGTGCATTCTGACTCTGCATGAGTGTATATTAAATGGTGGAACACATTAACCTCATACTAGTATATAACTTACGTCATGGGACTGCATCCCACCAACGCCCGTTGTACCATAAATACACTTTAATATATATTTATCGCACTGTTTTCTGTAGCACAACTGGTTGTATTGTGTATGTGTGCGCGCCCGCTCAAGCATATAAAAGCGGATGGTTTAATTCTAACTGCAAATATTTCATTTTCTGTACTTAATGTAGTTTCCCTCTATTTGTAGTGCTTCATGTAAGGCATTTCCCTCCTTGCTGCCAGCAAAAATATTGTATTCTACATGCTGATCTATACTTATCTTTGAGACGACTATTTGTACGTAACAATTAAGAAAAACATAACATTGCGTAGGGTGTATTGGCTGAGATATTTTGGTCATTATGTTTTGCTTTGCTTTGTATGAGCGGTGTGTCTTCGCAATGGTTGCAGGATTGTAGTATCTGGTTCGAGAACAATGCCTGACAAAATATAACCCAGTGCTAGTGCAATCGACGGGTACCTAATACTGGAACGGAGACCGGCAGCACGATTATTCGCTGGAGCTCTGGAGAAAAAGCAATAATGATAATATTTCAAATATACTAACAGAAGGCTTTTTTGAATGAAAGAGGGAAAGCCTTTGAATATCCAGGGAGATATGTCGATGCTGAGAATAACTGCAAAAAAAAAATTGAAGGAAGAATTTTATTTTGACTGCTAATAGAAGCTATTACGGGCTGAACAAGCATTTTAAATAAAGACTATTAACCACAGAAACTAAAGTCACGCTTTATAAGACATTGGTAAGGCCTGTATTGACATATGTATCTGAGTGCTGGGAACTCAAGAAAATTGAAGAGAGGGTCGCTATACAGAGTTTGAAAGGAAGCTACTGAGAAGCATTTATGGACTAATTCAACAGGACGAAGTCTGGAAAAAAAATAATAACGACTCATGCGCTAAATACAATGAGATTACAGCTGTCCGATTTGCCCAAATATTAGATTAAGATGTGCAGGACATGTTCGCAGAATAGATGACGAACCTACCGCAAAACTAATTATAAAACACAAGCCAATAGGAAGATTGGAAGACCGAAGAACAGATGGTAGGATTACGTCGGCAGTGTTGCTAGGAATCTGGGCGCAGTGAATTGGTGGCGGATGGCTGAAGACAAGAATCAGTGGAGGCAATTTCTTTTGGAGGCCAAGGCTCTATCTGAGCTGTAGAGCCAAGGATGTATGTATGCATACTGGAGAAAAAGAAAACTTGTAACTGTGGCACTGCTGATACAACCGATTCAGGCAACGGGTGTTACCAGTTTCGAGCTCAGCAAGCAGACGCCATGATGGATCGGTCGCTCTCCGCGAGTCAGAAAGCCTCCGTATAGTTGACCGGGGTATCAACGACAAGCAGCCCGCACAGCGTACTGGGATAAAACGATCTGAGGATGGAAGAAAAGGACATTTTTCGTAGTCAATTTTTACTATGAGCAGAAGGTACAGCGAGAATGGCTTTATGACGGGTCACCAAAACTCAACCGAGGGCGTTTGACAGGGAACGGGGATGTAGGTTCTGTAGCGCTGATGGAAGGATGAGTTCGCAGCTGCAGCAAAGAGAGTTACAGCTGACAAAAGCAGATAGTGTAGGAACTCGAAGATCTGCTGGAATTACATCACTTATGATAAGCCAAGGAGACATCGACATGGAACGGAAAATTTTCGATTGGAATCTTTCCAGTCTACTACTGGTGGTGGTTGACAGAAGTGATCACCATGCGGCAGCCGCAAAGGTCAGTACAGACCTGAGAAACAGAAGATAGATGTTGACTTTCTTGCGCATGCCCAGGCGGGTGCGACGTGAGAGGAATGGGAATAATTTGGCTTTGACGCCGCGAGCCTTGTCGAGAGTTTCGATTACGTGTGCGTTGAAGCATAGACGACAGTAGTTTATCTGAGTTTTGTCAATGTCTTACGGGCCTAAACGTTGAAAAACAGATAATTATCATTTTATAAAATTGCTAACTGCTACAATTGTTATTTCTTTTTAGACAAAGCTTTTCGTCATCACTGACATCTTCAGGTCTTAAACAACGTTGTTTAAGACCTGAAGATGTCAGTGATGACGAAAAGCTTTGTCTAAAAAATAACAATTTTAGCAGTTTAGCAAATTTATAAAAGAAAAGTAAGGATGGCTGCTAATTTAAACAATACGTAGAAAGATAATTATCAGGCAACAAAGACAGTGATGAACAATTTTATAAAATTAAATGTAAGTTTATATGTAAAGCAAAGTAACTTGAGTATTCGCGAGGGGCGAGTGTTTGTATACTATATCATATAGGCTATTTGTAAATAATTAAAAGTTTCAGATACAGAATTCTTTATTACATCATTGTATCAAGTGTATCTGGTCTGCTTGAAAACAATTTTACTTAGATTTACATAAGAATTTAAGTTTCAGAAACGGCCGTATTTATAGAAATGTTTCAGTGAAACACTAAATTCACTTTAAATTTGATACAATGTTAGATTTTGCTAGAGATTGAGTCTCTCTGGATTCACGTTTCATAAGGTTTGTAAGCCAATTTTTGTTCTTTAAATAATAGTTGTCTTGGTAACTTCTGTGTGTGTGTGTGTGTGTGTGTGCGCGCGTGTGCGCGCGTGCGCGTGTTTTTTGAGCCTGAGTAATGACTCGTCCATGTGACATTTCTAAGTCTCAGTACTGGTGCAGACGTTGCCTATATCAATACTCGTATTTATATCAATTTTGTATCTATTGATTTCAGTTTTTTGCGTTCAGTTGTAGAAATTTTAACTTTCAATTTTCTGCTCTGCTTCTTATTCGTGCACTTTTTCTTCTTATTTTTTCTTATTTTTCTTCAAGTTATTCTCCTGTTATGCTCTTACTTGATATTTTTATATGTCGGAGCGCTTTATTCGACATTTAACATTCTTTTCTGCACCTTGGATATTGTTCATGTCCATACTTCTTTTAACCTCTTAATTCTTAACTCTTTCTCTTCACCTCCTGCTCTTATTTCTCATTTTTTGTTTCATTTCTTTTCACATTATACTTTACTAATTTCCTTCTATTTTTCCTTCCATTTTTCCTTTTGCTCCTAACTTTGGGACTCAATTTAATAAGCTGTTCAATTTTATGTTTATCGTTTTCCTGTTCCTTATATTTATCTTACTGCTATACGGTCTTATTTCCACTGTTTTCTTTTTTATCCTAATTTCCTATTACTTCGGTTTCCTACTGTTCCTTCTCTATTTTTGTTTTTTGTTTTCCATTTCCGTCTTCTACTTTCTTTATCACCATTAGATAATCTATTTTTCTACTACAAATCTGTTTCCCTTTCCATTTTTTCTTTTTACTGTTCTTCCCTCTTACTATTAATTTTGTGTTATCTTTATATTTTATTTTCCATTTAGTTTTTTTTAATTGAATACCTTTTACCTCTTTTTGTTCCTCCGTACACTTCTGCTTCTTTTGTATTCTCCTTTTTTTCTTTCTTCCTACCTTCTTCGTTAGTTAGCTTCTGTTTTTCCTATCACGTTTCTTTTCCTCTCTCTGTTTTCCTTCTCATTTTGATATTTTGTTTTACATGACTACTTACTTTTTATTACTATTTTGTTATTCCGGTTACCACTTCTAAAATAGTGTTTCACATTTTCTGGGAAAACATTTAAATAATCGAATACACAATTTTCACTAAACGTATACTAATTAAGAAGTGAAATGAAAGACGACGGTAAGCAATTCCAAAAGTTACAATCGCTTAATTATTGTCAAGAAAGATAGATAGATAAATAGATTGGCTGAGTAAGAGAATATTGGTTAGAGAGAGAGAGAGAGAGAGAGAGAGGAGGAGGATTTAGGTGGCACAGTGAGAAAGGGAGGGAAGAAGGAGAACTAGAGGGGGAGAGAGAGAGAGAGAGGGGGGAGAGAGAGAGAGAGAGAGAGCGAATAAGAGCATGTAGAAAGAGGGAGACGCACAGACAGACAGGTAAGCTTAGAAACGACGCCTATATATGTAGTAAATATATGCCTTTTTCATACATACGTAATGTAAACACGGGCGCTGATACGTGTTATCAAAATGATCAGTAAACATTTCGTGTTCATTTGTTATTCCCAGCCAGTTTCACTTTCATTTACCTTGTGTAGGCATTGGAAGTTATTTGATTCTTTTGTAATATTTCAAAGAGAGTACTACTTTCGTCAATTATATCATTTCAACTGCAACATAATTGTTCATAATTTGTTCCCTAAATTTTTCTACTCAGTTGTTGGTAACATTGTTATGCAAATCAAAATCTCATTACAAGCGTTGGACCTGCGTTAATGAAACTCGACAGCAATTGAAACCGTATGAATATTAAATCACAATAATCCAGTTTTATTGAGTCTGTAAACAAAGCTGTTAAACCAGTTGTATTTCCATGATTAAAATCTACGTATTTACATGTTCATTTGGCAAATATTAAATTTCATTACACCCATAAAGTGAGTTTTAATAGTGTTATCCTAATTAAATTACGTAAAAGTATTTATACTAAAAAAACTTTAATATTTGATGTTTGTTGTGTGTATGTGTGTGGGTGTGTATCTTTAATCATGAATAAATAATATTTGAAAGGAACAGGGCAAAACAATTGAAGTCACACACATTCAAAAATTGAGATATTGATTTCAGTGAATGCTGTACAAGTCAGCACCTTGAAATTAGTGAAAAAAATGGTCATAGTGTAAAAATAATTCATTTAAAATATTTATGTTTAGGGGAAAATAATCAACGTTTATCCTTAGCATGATGTCTATACATCAGTGGATAAAAGGATCAAGGTAGCACCGTTCAGTTGATTTTCTTCATCACCTGATTACTGTCTCAGCCTTGTTAATTTGATGTGAAAAGTGTTTTAATGAGTTTTATAAATGTCCCATGTTCAATGAAACGATGCTGTGTGGTGTAGTTAAATTTAAATTGGAAATTTCGCACCTGGATTTGGAGAACGAAAGGCGGCTATGAATCGTATGACGGTCGGTGCTAATGGTGCTGATAGGTGAAGAAGAAAGTGGTTACATGGTGGATGGTTGTCCTTCGGGAACTACAGGTTCTCCCTCTGTGGCTGGCGACGTGGGGAGCCGTTTACTGTCGATCATTTCCATGATGATGGCTGGTGTAGGTGCCATCATGTCAGCTGTTTCCCATACCTCGACGGTCCGAGGACCCTGTAACGTCATTTATTTGTAGATGTCTATCACCCATTAAATTCACCAACGACACTTTCTCGCCTCGGAATAGCAACGCCACACACACACTGTCTAATACTTTGGAAATTATTATTCTCTAATTACTTAAAGAAATTCGAAAATTGATCACTGCATTTTCATTAACGGTGCAGGATGTAACACCCATACGTTAATTCATCTTTACATTTTCTTTTATATATATATATATATATATATATATATATTTATAAATCAGTTTTGTTAAAGTTACGTTCATAATTGTTTAAAACCTTTAGCTCAATTCATTTTAAATCACTTTTATTTGTAGGTGCACAGTCACTCTAAATTAAATTTTCAAACATGCAATCACTAGATCGCCACGTGCCGGAAGCAAGAACAATTTACATTACAACAGACATATTACAAATAAAATTTTTACATATTTGGATCACACACACACACACACACACACACACACACACACACACACACACACACACAAATATAAGACACCTATGCCCATTAACCTAACACGAAAGATTGCAACAATGCTTACCTGAGACTTTTTAAAAGTTTAAGAACTCATGCTGATTCGGAAAGAGTACGTTTACTATTTAAGTCGCCATACCACAAGAGGGCACTTCGAAGGCTGAAGAAGAAATGGAGAGCGAACACACGTTCTACGATTCCACCACGGTACGAAAAAAAAACTTGTAGAAGTAATGAAACAGCTGTTACTAGACTGCTCACTGAATATCGACGACGCACAGCGCGTCACGGTATCTCGCTCAGGCAGTCTGAGTGGAACCGAAGGCAGTGGCCTTGGCGCGACTTTTCGAATATGCCGAGCGCGTCGGCACAGTTTGATTATTGTAGTTTATTGTGCTATACCAGTTATATTTTTCTATTAATACCTTATTAGTGGAGTGAAAATAATATCTAGTCAAAATGAAGAAGATTTTCAAACATATGGTACAAAGGAAAGGAGGCAGACAGGAAGAATTTCAGATGCAAAGAAGAAAGTCAGACATCAGTCTCGTACTGCGCGGCTGGAATGTCAATATAAAAAGAACGAATGTTTTAAAGAAAGAATGTTTTACCAGAAGAAAAAAATATGTGGTCCGTAATTTTAATTTGTTACCACCCCATAATGATCAGAATTCTCACTTTTACAGTAGGTCTCATATCTATCAGCAGTATTACTCATCACCAAGGGGTCGATGAGAGATTTGCTAAACCTAATGATTGTTTGTAAACATAGAAAGTCCGTGTTCTAAGAGAATGTTCTACAGTAGCTATACCAGTTATACCAGTTTGCCATAAAGCATTTATTTTGATGCCCGGCATAACAAGTAGGCGTACGATGACTCTGGAAAAAGCATTAGCAACTCGTGGTGCAGCTCCTACTGATCACAGCGGTAAACAATCAAATCATCATCACAAGTTAACCACTGAAACAGTTACAGAGATCTGTAGTCATACTAAATCCTTCAAAAGCCGTAAGGCTCATTATAGCTTTAAAAACATTCAAAGACATATTTAGCTAAATATTTAACTATTAAGAAAATGCGTGATCTATATTTAGAAGCTAGCCCAGACAACAAAGTGTCTTATGAGACTTACAGGGAAATTTTAATTCTAAATCTAACATAAGTTTCCGTTACCAACGGACAGATACTTACAGTAAGTGTAACTAAGTTAATGCCAAACATTAAACGAATGGAATTTGAAACAAATCGAGCAAGAGAAAATTCAGAAAAATTAAATTTTTTTAAATAATAAAGAAACGTTTTAGAGATTGAGAATATAGTGCTCAAGGGGAGAGCTGAAAATTTTATAAAATATGCAAGTGGCTGAAACATTTGGTACAAATATAATATAATTAAAGAAATAATTAAAATTAATAAATAATAAACTCAAAAACAATAATATTGGTTCTAATTTATGAAACAAATATTCAACATTTAAATATTATTCTAAACCAAATTTATTTTACGAAAAATAATACAGTTTATGAACTAATAATGGGAGCTCCTACTTCCGACATCATATCAGAAATATTTCTACAACATTTAAATAATAAAATGTTGCATTTCTACAACACTTGCTTGTAATATTATTAACACTACAGACCCTGTAGGTCATTACTATGGGATATGTGTAGATGAGACGCTCTGCATATTTCAAAATAATGATCATGACGCATGGTCAAAAGTGTTATTTCCGGATGACGCATCCAGAATACAGTACGTAGTTACAGTCGCTCTGCAGTCCATAATCAATCGACAGACATCTGGAATGCGTGTGTGAAACAATCTCGAGTGTTGTGTAATAATCAGAACCATGTTGCTCAAAGTAGCAATATATATAAATAACAAAAACGTACCGCGTGAAAATTATTTGATTAAAAATACATTGAATTGTGTGATTTGTACCCAAAACACTTATCCCGTTTCTACAATTCTGTTGTCGAATCACCAAGCGGCAGACAAAAAAGTGAGTGAAACGAGTTAATAAACAATAAATTACAGAATAATGGAGTGAGAAATACTGAAGAGGGTTGAAAGAAGGTGGAAGACAGGTAAAATGTGCGTGTAGTGTAGTTATCAACCAAGAAATGAAGACAGCGACAAAATGTTAAAAAAAAAATAACTTCTTGGATTTCGTTGTCCATGACGTGTCCGTTACTTAACTAAATATCACTATTACATTAACGACTCGGAACACTAGGTTTTTTATAAGTAAAAGCATAAAGTTTTACCTTAAATGGCCTCTGAAGAAGCCTTTTATAGGAGAAAACCGGTTCAGGCTGTAAGGTAAAACTTTATGCTTTTACTTATAAAAAACCTAGTGTTCCGAGTCGTTAATGTAATAGTGATATTTAAAAAATAACTGTCCTTAGCTGGTAAAGTTAAGTATAACAATGGTTGCTCTCTTGTAGAACATGTTTTGTAATAAACTTACAATTAATAAAATGTAAAGCAATTAACAAAATAACAGTAGATATTACGGTCAACAAGTTGTATAATTACTTTCAAAATTTTGATATTTTATAATCGTTTTAATAATAGCCTACAATCACGTTCGAAATTTAAAAATAAAATATTTTTGTAGTTTATAGTTAATTTCAGATCAATTGAATAATAAAAATTCCTCACTAATCCCTCACTATTATTTGACATTATTATTGCATGTAGACAAATTTAACTTAGATTATTGTACAAGTTGATTACAAACTGTTATTTGTGATGAATTAAAGCTGGTTGATTAGCGACTTCATTGGTGTCTGTACTTTGTTTTCCACTGTACCATACGACGATCAGTGAGACCGTCGTAAAAATATTAATAAGTAAACAGTATTAATTATTAACAGAAAGCAGTAAATAATATATAAGGAGGTATAAGCATAAGTACTTGAAGTTCTCAAGATAGGAGTAAAGACGACTGTTGAAACAGTGTAAAATTATAAATTCTAAAAAATATGTTCTTTTAAATCCAAAAAATATTATTTATCGTTAATTTTCATAAATAATATGAGAAATTTTTAATATAATAGTAGTTAATTAATCTTAAGCCAATAATACTGACTGGTGACACATATGTG
The DNA here is from genome assembly GCA_034769895.1 of Magicicada septendecula. Classification (NCBI taxonomy): domain Eukaryota; kingdom Metazoa; phylum Arthropoda; class Insecta; order Hemiptera; family Cicadidae; genus Magicicada; species Magicicada septendecula. The sequence continues at coordinate 487,333,215 of CM068371.1, read as the reverse complement.
TTTTCATAGGACTACATTAACGGGACGACAGTACTTTGGTCAAGCTGCGTAGCACACCTGTCAGCTGTAGCCGTCACGTGCCATTGTCCACAGCTGACTGAACTCTATCAGCTGATTACAGAGGCTTTTGATGTGACGGTTCGAGTTAATCTGTCCGCTATACTGTACCTGTAATTTGCATTACCCATACTCCTAGGTAGCGACAATTAGTAATGTTTGCGTTTTACAATTGCAACGCCTTCAACATTATTTTCACCCAAGACACATGCGTTGCGTTATTATTTGGGAACACTATTATAAATTGGTTATCGAGAATTGCTGAGAGTCTGGTCTTAGAAGAACTACTTGGTTCCGGTGAGGGAGGTCGACAATTGATAATATCTTTATGTTAAAACAAATAGTGGAAAAGAGAATTTAATTTAATGCAGAGACACATCTTGCGTTTGTGGACCGAAAAAGCATTTGATAGGTTGGAAAAAGCAACATTATGAAGGATAATGCATAGAATAGGATGCCCTGTTCATTTAATAAAGGTAATTAAACCTTTTTACAATGGAACGCAGATACGGACAAAAACTAACAGATTGTCAGAGCCCATTCGAATAACCCAAGGCGTTCGGCAGGGTTGCAGACTTTCTCCTGTTCTCTTTAATATCTATATAGATGATGCTACAAAACAATGGAAATTAGACGCTTCCAAAGGATTATAATTGGGAGAACGATTTTATTTAATTATTTTCATATGTGCATACGATCTTGCGATCATCAAAGAGAATGAAAATGACCTCGAAAGGTTGTTGTTTTATCTTACTAACATTTTGGCAGATTAATATAAGACCATTTCTTTATCCAAAACAAAAGTTATGGCTTTTCTGGGGGTAAAACCATGTTAGAACAAAGATTGTCATACAGGACTCGCCAATAGAACAGGTGCCAGATTATTTCAAGTATCTAGGGTGTAGCATCACATAAGAAGATGATATGGAGGTTGAAAGCAAATGAATCTTCCAGTCGCTTTGTGGCTGTATCATTAAACATTTAAAGAAGAATACTAGGGAAGCGACGAAATTGAAATATTATAATCTAATGGCCATACCTTAACTATTGAATGGTAGTGAGAGTTGGATTAGAAAGGCCAAAGATATATCTCGATTACAAGGAGCAGAAATGAGGTTCTTGAGAGTGGTGAAGAGTTGTACCCAGTGGCGAAGCGTCAGGGGAGACAGATTGTGTCTCCCCAAATAGTTTATCCCCAAAATTTTTATTTATGAATTAAGTTGTGTAAGTTACTAAAAGGATACAAAACTAACTTAAGAAGTTAAATATCACGCGACATGACGCGAGTATGAGGCATGGAATCTTGCAATTGTACGGTGAGCGTTAGGGTAAACGTTACTTGAAATGTCTTTTTAACAAGGCTGGAGATGAGGTGGGCTTCGGTTGATGACAACGGGAGCGGACCTGCGCGCACAGCACAAAAATGCGTCCCGTACATCACAACAGAAGACAAGTATCCCCCACACTAAAGAGCACAGAATTCTCACCTGGCCACCTGTGTTTGTTTTATTGTGCTCGCATAATTTTGGTTTTGTTGAGTTTACAAATTATTTTAAATTTTGAAAGTAGTGTTACAGACTAAGAAGTGTGTAACCATTTACGTACTAATTATTTGATAATACATTGTTTTAAGTGTCGTCCTTTTGAGTGCTTTAAACATTCTGTTTACTTAGTTGCAATCAGCAAAATGAAAACAATCTCTCTTAATAAGGGTAATTATTCAGAAACTTAAAATTTATTGTCAGCGGAAGAGTCTTTCATGAAAGAACATATACAGAGTGATTCAAAATTGCACGGCAATCTCTCGGGAGCTGAATCCATAGCCAAAACTAAGAAAACATGAGACACGGCGTGTAAAACTCATTTACAAGAAAATATGAAAGTTTGTGTAATGCCTACAGTAATTCGGATTTATCACCATTGAAAAATGTGAATAAAATTTATATTTTCCTAGCAATGTTTTCTGATTAAGATTCATAAAGGACACCAATAACAATACTATAGCTTTTCCTTGATGTTTAGGCCAAATTATATAGCGAAATGCGTGTGTTTCAGACAGTCACTTAGCTATTATCTGATAGAGGTATCATTTAACTCTATTTACCATAGTTTTACTGCTTCATTAAGAACGTCACCAATCTTAGTAAGAGGTTACTTTTGGCTGGTATTTTTATGTCTACCCAAATTATTTTGTCACGCTTCGCCACTGGTTGTACCAGGAGAGATCTTATCATAAATGATCATATTAGAATGGAACTAGGCATAGCTGAAAGCTTAAATGAGAAAATCTCCCGGTACAGAACGGAATGGCGGTTACAGGTAGAGAGAATGAACCCAACTAGATTTTCAAGAAGAGCCCTCGACTATCATCCAAGGGGGAAGAGAAGTGTGGGAAGACCCAGTAAGCGATGATTGAGTGACTTCCATTGAGACTGGAACAGGCTAATAACTAAGCAGTAAAGGATGATGACGAGACAACTATTATAAAAACGACTTGATAAAATGTGTTTCATGATCTTTTTTTTTTTAAGTTTCGGCTTTATCGCCGTACACACTCGATATAAAGTTAATAATGGAATAATCTAACTTTTATATCAAGTGTATGTCTTGTTTATAAAATAACAAATTTTTCCTAACGTTTTACGATTTCTTACAGTTTTCCTCATCATATACCACGGGTATCTTATCTATTATCCGTGCACTAACACATCTATACTTCTACTGTGAAGAGGTAAAGTTTGTTTCTTTGTTTCATTGTCTTGGCTAACCTCAGAAATTAGTGAACCGATTTAAAAGTGACCGAACATTTTTTCACTATCTGTTCCTTGAAGTTAGGTGATAGTTTTAGACATTTTAGGCCACACAATGGTTGAAACGTCCAGACCTCAAAAGTGTTAATCTACGATGCAGGTAATCCTCGATTTTTCTTCAACCCTTTCTTCCGAAGAGGACCTGCTTCTCCCAGATCAAACGTTCTTCGAAGCTTGAAGAATTTTTGAAGAGTTTAGCCACATCTGTAAATTTTCTATTACTTTTAACAGCTCATCACTTGCTTGAGTCTCACCAGAGGACTGTATATTACATCACAAAGTTTTACATTACGTGAGACTAGTATACGTTTTCACGCTTAGAAAGTCCACTTTATTATTATTCGCTCCCCAATTGCTTATTACAGATTGGTTTTATTTTCTCAATAAAAAATTACTGTAATAAAAAATAAAACAGTTTTAAGTAAAACAAAAAGGGTAATTGGAAAAAATAAAACAATTGTGTACACACATTTGATTTTATTACGTTGTAAAATGACAGTAGATAATTTTCTTGTCTGTCTACTCTGTTAAGGCAATCGTTATCACTTATTTGCACATCCCAACCAAAAAGTCTAAGACCAAAGTTAAAGCCAAACAACTTTACTGGGTATTCGAAGGAAATCAAAATTTCTGTTCACAGCAATCTGCTTGTATATGAGACCATTTGATCATACGCAGTCCAGCTGTAGGGTTGCACCCGTTCATCCAACGCCAATCGAATATCCTATGAATTCTTCTGGACTCCCCGTGGTATGACAGTAGAAAGATTATATATGATTACACGCAGATGATAAGGAAACAGAAAAATAACGTGCAGCCAGCACCTGGAAGATTAAAGGAGCTGTGGACTTCAGGCTTGGTTACCTAATGTTCTTTTATTTATTTATTTTCCCTACAACAACTAGGTACTATTGACTAACGAAATGCCATCACTGGATGGTTCCTCCCTTTTGTTTTTTGTATTCTAATCAGATATACGTATTTCTCCTTCTAAGTAGATTGTAAATATCTAGTAAATTAAAAATAATCTGGTTCAAAATGTAATCGTAAAAATCGTGAATAGTTTTTGAAGCAGTGATAACATCTCGAACTAGGCTAAAAATCACCTCTCCCCAAACGTTCCTTTCTCAAGTAAAAAAGAGCACATGACCGGAAAACACCGGACAGGTGAAAATCCTACTTAAAAGACATATGTGTCACTCAACGTGAAGAACACCATGCGACTACTCCGATCCTGTTCTAATTTTATTAATTTCAGGATAATATTGATATTTTATTTAGTCAGAGTATAGAATGACGCCTGAATTGCTGTATTTTTGTCTTTAATATTTTTATGGATTTTGTTGTTCATGACGTATGCGTTGATTAACTAATTATAAATATAACTATACTGACTCGCGAACACTAATTTTTCATTGGTAGGAATGTAAAATTTTTACCTTGTAGTCTGAACCAGTTTTTGCTTCTTAAAAGCTTTGTCAGTGGTTGACGAATAACGCTGCCTCTGACGAAGCTTGTAATAAGCTGAAATTGTTTCAGGCTACAAGGTAAAATTTTACATTTTTATCAATAAAAAATTTGTGTTTCTAGTCGGTAGTTTTATATTCATAATTACCGGTATTTAATATTTTCAATCTAGTACTTATTTTATCATTGTATTCTCACCACCTTCATTCTCTACATTTGTTTTTGTTCCAAGCGCATTTTCCCATCATAAGACATTATCAATACTCAACGTATAGTCGCTGTTTCGTTCACTGAAATCATCGCCACATAATCAACGAATCTGAGCCAACATATTTGGCTTCACGATAGTTTTCAGATATATATAAAACCTACTTTTACAGATACCGTTATACATAAACAATCACTATCGTCATGGCACATAAAATTAAGCTGTTTTCAAGCAATGGTTTAACGTCTACTAATTGTTCCTTTATCCAAAGAAAATTTCAGTAAGAAGCTGACAATATAAAAGCTATAGCAGAAAATAACGGTTATGATAAAATAATAATAGACTCCTTAATTTAAAGAAAACAGAAGAAAATTACTTTAATAGAATTTTATTCCATAGAGGATATCAAGGTATCAAAAAATTTTATTTAACAAATTACATTCCGTTTATAACAGATAGGATTTATAATAGGTTACAAAACCATGGTCTTAACATGGTAGCAGTAAACAAACGTAATCCATTTTCATTACTAGTCAACAATAAAAAAAAAATCAAAGAGACTAGAGAAAAATGGATTTTATGAAAATCACTGTGCGTAATGCGAAGCTATTTATATCGGACAATGTGCCCGTGCTCTGAAATATCGCATTGCTGAACATAAGAAGGCGATTTTAACCAATGCAATACAGGTTTTGCAGAGTTTTGCTTACAATACAATTACTTCGTAGATATAAAAAACATAACACCGATCCACAACAACAAAAAATGTAATAAAATGGATTTGTTAGAAATTCTAGAAATTATAAAAGCCATAAAAAGTAACAAAAATTTAACAAATAAACAAACTAAATTCTGTGTTTCCCCTTTATTAAAAGCTGTTATTTAGTTTAGTTAATTTTTATATTTTGCATAAAGATTATATTTAGTTTATACAGACACTTGATCTTTCCTTAGCTCCTACTATATACTACATACTTACTTACCCTTCATCTTCATACCCCAAACATGTCCGGATACACGCCCAAAAAAGATGTACATCACCCTAACATCCTCTGTTTAGTAGTACACTGCTCTTTGACAATAGCTTGAAAAGCTGAAACAATTGTCAGAGATAAATAAAAACTGTGAAACGTACCCAGTGTTTACATATTTTTAAAAACCTTTATATTTGGCTTCATCCAGTGCAAACTTTCATCTCCATCTTAAATACTTCTCAAGCGGTATCCTCTAGGTACATATTAATTAGAGTCGACGGTAAAGAACACTATTCGAGTATATATTTTCGGTCCCCTTTATGTCATATTGATACTCTGTTATGTAAATTAAATTTCATATTTGAAAATATAAAACAGAGATATGTTTCAACAAACGTACGTTTCAGTAAAATTTATCATCAGTACGTCAGGGAATGCGTAATAGGAGTAGTAATAATAAAATATAATTTAAATATCTAAATTTTAAAAAAATTGAGTTTTACAATAAATTGCAGCTGCGTTGGGAAAATACCAATACTAATATTATTTTCCAATTATTAACATTGCATAGCAAATTCGTAAATTGCATAACATGTTAGTAAAATATGCATTTGTGAAGTAAATAATTGCACTCTAATTAACTGTTTGATATAACCATTTTTTAATTATGTTAATTAATTGTAATATCACAAATCTAAAAACAAACGTTTGGATAATTATTTATGACATGAGTGATAAGAGTAACAATGTTAATTATACCTTTTTGCTTATTTGGAACTAACAACATCTTCTTCCTCTTCTTCTTCTCCTCTTCAAGGATTAGGATATATAAACGTGTTCCGGCACCCATCTCATCATCGGACGACCCACGTCTCTTCTACTAATAGCTTTAACTAACATCATAACAACGAAAATTAGTTAATTTTTGATGGTAAGGAAAAAATACAAATGAAAAAAGAAGTACAGAAGTTATCTCTTGAAATTCGTAAGCTTTTAATTTATTCTTCTTCTCTGCATCCAGATGTTAGTGGGCTTTTGCAGTTTCTCCCTTTCTGTTTACAGTCTTTTGATCACCACAAAGATTTTTCCTTTTTTACCACATCCTTGTACTCTTTCCTAGGCCTTTTCCTCCCACTATGTTCCTCGATAATTTCCTCTATCAGGGTGATAAACCACTTTGATTGGCTTAGCAGGTGGCTAACCACAATACTTCTTCTTTCCACTATCTATCTAATCAACATACATTTTTTTATCCACTTTTCTCAGAATCTCTAATTTCTAATGATGTTAGCCATTCTTTCTGTTCACGGTACTATTACGACTCCCTTCCAGCGCCACATTCAAAATCTTCAAGATGGCTGCTCTCCACTATCCTCAAACGCCCTAGGTTTCCGATCCATGTGTGCATATGCTTCAAATAAGACTCTTTATACATTTCGTCTTATTAATATTGTACTGTAAATTAATTACAGGTATTGTAATTAAAATCTGCTCCACATTGGATCAGCCATTATCTGTACTGTTGTTTTTTACTGATAGAATACAATAGAATACACAGGTATTGTAATTATTTAATAGTATAATACAATTAATAAATGTACCTACTGTTATTATGTTTTTTTATTTACCAGTACATGTTAAGAAACTCTTTCTTTCAGGGTTAATGATTATTAAGTTATATGATCGTATTTACGATTGTATCTATTATTTTATTTTCTTTAAACCAAACCAGATTCAGTTAATATGTAGTATTTTGATAATTAACCATGTAAAAAATAAATAACAAACTAATGTAAAAAACGACTTGATTAAATGTGTTTCATGATCTTTTTTTTTTTAAGTTTCGGCTTTATCGCCGTACACACTCGATATAAAGTTAATAATGGAATAATCTAACTTTTATATCAAGTGTATGTCTTGTTTATAAAATAACAAATTTTTCCTAACGTTTTACGATTTCTTACAGTTTTCCTCATCATATACCACGGGTATCTTATCTATTATCCGTGCACTAACACATCTATACTTCTACTGTGAAGAGGTAAAGTTTGTTTCTTTGTTTCATTGTCCTGGCTAACCTCAGAAATTAGTGAACCGATTTAAAAGTGACCGAACATTTTTTCACTATCTGTTCCTTGAAGTTAGGTGATAGTTTTAGACATTTTAGGCCACACAATGGTTGAAACGTCCAGACCTCAAAAGTGTTAATCTACGATGCAGGTAATCCTCAATTTTTCTTCAACCCTTTCTTCCGAAGAGGACCTGCTTCTCCCAGATCAAACGTTCTTCGAAGCTTGAAGAATTTTTGGAGAGTTTAGCCACATCTGTAGATTTTCTGTTACTTTTAACAGCTCACCACTTGCTCGAGTCTCACCAGAGGACTGTATATTACATCACAAAGTTTTACATTACGTGAGACTAGTATACGTTTTCACGCTTAGAAAGTCCACTTTATTATTATTCGCTCCCCAATTGCTTATTACAGATTGGTTTTATTTTCTCAATAAAAAATTACTGTAATAAAAAATAAAACAGTTTTAAGTAAAACAAAAAGGGTAATTGGAAAAAATAAAAAAAATTGTGTACACACATTTGATTTTATTGCGTTGTAAAATGACAGTAGATAAGTCTTGTTTGTCTGACCCTCTTTCTTGTCTGTCTACTCTGTTAAGGCAATCGTTATCACTTATTTGCACATGCCAACCAAAAGTCTAAGACCAAAGTTAAAGCCAAACAACTTTACTGGGTATTCGAAGGAATCAACATTTCTGTTCACAGCAATCTGCTTGCATATGAGACCATTTGATCATACGCAGTCCAGCTGTAGTGTTGCACCCGTTCATCCAACGCCAATCGAATATCCTATGAATTCTTCTGGACTCCCCGTGGTATGACAGTAGAAAGATTATATATGATTACACGCAGATTATAAGGAAACAGAAAAATAACGTGCAGCCAGCACCTGGAAGATTAAAGGAGCTGTGGACTTCAGGCTTGGTTACCTAATGTTCTTTTATTTATTTATTTTCCCTACAACAACTAGGTACTATTGACTAACGAAATGCCATCACCGAATGGCTCCTCCCTTTTGTTTTTTGTATTCTAATCCGATATACGTATTTCTCCTTCTAAATAGATTGTAAATATCTAGTAAAGTAAAAATAATCTGATTCAAAATGTAATCGTAAAAATCGTGAATAGTTTTTGAAGCAGTGATAACATCTCGAACTAGGCTAAAAATCACCTCTCCCCAGTCGTTCCTCTCTCAAGTAAAAAAGAGCACATGACCGGAAAACACCGGACAGGTGAAAATCCTACTTAAAAGACATATGTGTCACTCAACGTCAAGAACGCCATGCGACTACTCCGATCCTGTTCTAATTTTATTAATTTCAGATAATGTTGATATTTTATTTAGTCAGAGGATAGAATGACGCCTGAATTGCTGTATTTTTGTCTTTAATATTTTTATGGATTTTGTTGTTCATGACGTATGCGTTGAATAACTAATTATAAATATAATAACAATACTGACTCCCGAACACTAATTTTTCATTGATAGAAATGTAAAATTTTTACCTTGTAGTCTGAACCAATTTTTGCTTATTAAAAGCTTTGTCAGTGGTTGACGAATAAGGCTGCCTGTGACGAAGCTTGTAATAAGCGAAAAATGTTTCAGGCTACAAGGTAAAAGGTTTACATTTTTATCAATAAAAAATTTGTGTTCCTAGTCAGTAGTTTTATATTCATAATTACTTAATATTTTCAATCTAGTACTTATTTTATCATTGTATTCTCACCACATTCATTCTCTACATTTGTTTTTGTTCCAAGCGCATTTTCCCATCATAAGACATTATCAATACTCAACGTATAGTCGCTGTTTCGTTCACTGAAATCATCGCCACACAATCAACGAATCTGAGCCAACATATTTGGCTTCACGATAGTTTTCAGATATATATATATATAAAACCTACTATACCGTTATACATAAACAATCACTATCGTCATGGCTCATAAAATTAAGCTGTTTTCAAGCAATGGTTTAACGTCTACTAATAGTTCCTTTATCCAAAGACAATTTCAGTAAGAAGCTGACAATATAAAAGCTATAGCAGAAAATAACGGTTATGATAAAATAATAATAGACTCCTTAACTTAAAGAAAACAGAAGAAAATTACTTTAATAGAATTTTATTCCATAGAGGATATCAGGGTATCAAAAAATTTTATTTAACAAATTACATTCCGTTTATAACAGATAGGATTAATAATAGGTTACAAAACCATGGTCTTAACATGGTAGCAGTAAACAAACGTAATCCATTTTCATTACTAGTCAACAATAAAAAAAAAATCAAAGAGACTAGAGAAAAATGGATTTTATGAAAATCAGTGTGCGTAATGCGAAGCTATTTATATCGGACAATGTGCCCGTGCTCTGAAATATCGCATTGCTGAACATAAGAAGGCGATTTTAACCAATGCAATACAGGTTTTGCAGAGTTTTGCTTACAATACAATCACTTCATAGATATAAAAAACATAACACCGCTCCACAACAACAAAAAATGTAATAAAATGGATTTGTTAGAAATTCTAGAAATTATAAAAGCCATAAAAAGTAACAAAAATTTAACAAATAAACAAACTAAATTCTGTGTTTCCCCTTTATTAAAAGCTGTTATTTAGTTTAGGTAATTTTTATATTTTGCATACAGATTATATTTAGTTTTTACAGACACTTGATCTTTCCTTAGCTCCTACTATATACTACATACTTACTTCCCCTCCATCTTCATACCCCAAACATGTCCGGATACACGCCCAAAAAAGATGTACATCACCCTAACATCCTCTGTTTAGTTGTACACTGCTCTTTGACAATAGCTTGAGAAGCTGAAACAATTGTCAGAGATAAATAAAAACTGTGAAACGTACCCAGTGTTTACATATTTTTAAAAACCTTTATATTTGGCTTCATCCAGTGCAAACTTTCATCTCCATCTTAAATACTTCTCAAGCGGTGTCCTCTAGGTACATATTAATTAGAGTCGATGGTAAATAACACTATTCGAGTATATATTTTCGGTGCCCTTTATGTCATATTGATACTCTGTTATGTAAATTAAATTTCATATTTGAAAATATAAAACAGAGATATGTTTCAACAAACGTACGTTTCAGCAAAATTTATCATCAATACAGGGAATGCGTAATAGGAGTAGTAATAATAAAATCTAATTTAAATTTCTAAATTTTTAAAAAATGAGTTTTACAATAAATTGCAGCTGCGTTGGGAAAATACCAATACTAATATTATTTTCCAATTATTAACATTGCATAGCAAATTCGTAAATTGCATAACATGTTAGTTAAATATGCATTTGTGAAGTAAATAATTGCACTGTAATTAACTGTTTTATATAAACATTTTTTAATTATATTAATTCATTTTAATATCACAAATCTAAAAACAAAAGTTTGAATAATTATTTATGACACGAGTGATAAGATTAACAATGTTAATTATACCTGTTTGCTTATTTGGAACTAACAACATCTTCTTCCTCTTCTTCTTCTCCTCTTCAAGGATTAGGTTATATAAACCTGTTCCGGCACCCATCTCATCCTCGGACGACCCACGTCTCTTCTACGAATAGCTTGAACTAACATCATAACAACGAAAATTAACTAATTTTTGATGTTTATCTGCTTGCAATTCGCATGTTTTATTCTTCGTATTGTTTAAATTAGCAGCCATCCTTACTATTTCTTTTATGAATTTGCTAACTGCTATAATTTTTTATAGTTCGACTAAGCTTTTCGTCATTACTGACATCTTCAGGTCTTAAACAACCTTTTTTTTTTTTTTTTTTTCTGTTAATGGAATTTCTTCTGTTTTATCATTTTTTATATATTCGAATACATTTATCGTTTTCTTTATTCCTATCTGTATTTCATATTTTTCGAAACATTTTTGTAACATTTTTGTTTGATATCCTATGTATGTTATTGCTCCTTTATATTTCTTTTCTTCATTTGTTTTTTCTTTTTCGTTATTTTCTATTTCTTTATTTTCCTCTATTTTCTTAACTATTCTATTAATTATTTTAGGGTTGTAATTATTATTTTTTGCTATTTGTTGTATTTTCTTTAATTCTTTTTGTTTGAGTTCTTCATTTTCTAGATAATTTATAGCTCTATAGCAAAATGAATTTAATGCTGCCATTTTATAATTGACTGGATGATATGATTCTTGTGGAATTATTAAATCTGAGTATGTTTCTTTCCTATATATATCGAATTTAAGTTTGTTATCTTCAATTTTTATATTGATATCCAGGAAATTAATTTCTAATCCTCCAATTTCTTCTTAAAATTTTATTGTTTTTTCTATGTTATTTAGTTGTTTCGTAAATTTTTCAAATTCATTTACTTCACCTTCCCAAACTATTAGTATGTCATCTACATACCTGATCCATTTTTTAATTCTTCTTTCTTTAACTATATCTTTTAAAATTGTGATTTCAAAGCTATTCATGAATATCTCTGCCATTAATGGTGAAAGCGGTGATCCCATTGGTAATCCATTTTCTTGTATGTAAAATTTGTTATTAAATCTGAAGTAGTTCTGGCTTAGGCATAATTCTAATCCTTCTATTATTTCGTTTTTCCATTCTACATTACTTAATTTGTTTTTCTTTATTATTTCTACTGTTTTTGCTATTGGTATGTTGGTGTACATATCTTTTATATCTAATGACATTAATTTTGTCTTATTTGTTATGGTAATTTCTTTTAATCTTTCTATTACCTTTTTACTATTTTCTATGCTGTGGATTTCTTCTTTTTCATATGCCATTTTGATTCTTTTACTTATTTCTTTTGATATTTTGTATGTTGGCGAATTTATAAATGATACTATAGGTCTTAATGGCATTTCTTTTTTATGTAACTTAATTTGACATCTAAATTTTGGAGCTTCAGGATTATGTTCTATTTTTTTTTGTTTCTTTTGCCATTCTGTTAGATATGTTGTCTTTTTTATCAATTTCTTTGTTTGTGCTTGAAATTTACTTGTGTAATCATATTTTATTTCTTTATATGGTCCTTTTTGTATAAATTGTTCTGCTTTTTCGATATAATCTCTTTTGTTCATTACCACTGCTGTGTTACCTTTATCGGCTTTTATAACTATCAAATTGTTCTCCGTGATTTTCTTTTTTAATTCTCTTATATTTCTTTTTATTTGTGTTTCGTTTTTATTTCTTACATTTTTGTTTTTCTTACATATTTTTTCTACTATTTCTTTTACTTCACTTCGTAATTGTTTTTTAGTTTCTTCATTTTTTATTTTATCGATTATTTCTTCACATTCTATTATTGTATTTTCTTTATCTATGTTTGTTTTTGTTGCATATTTTAAACTTTTCCTTAATAATTTATGTTCATTTTCTGTAAACTTTGTTTCTGTTAAATTTAATACTTTTTCAGCAAATTTTATTTCTTTATCTTTTTCTTTATTTTTATTTCTTGTTCCTTCTATTAATTCCTTGAGTTTCTTATTTAATCTCTCTTCCATTTTTCTTATTTTCTTTTCTATGTATTTTTCACCAAACTCTTTTCTCATTTCTTCTATTTCTATATAATTGTAACTTGTATATAATTTTTGATGTAATTGATACATTTCTTTGTTATATTTATTTATTTTACTGTATAAGTTCTTAATTTCAAGTTTTATCCTGAAGGTTGTTTCAAGGTTGTTAAAAAATTATAGCAGTTAGCAAATTCATAAAAGAAATAGTAATTTTTGATGGTAAGGAAAAAATACAAATGAAAAAAGAAGTACAGAAGTTATCTCTTGAAATTCGTAAGCTTATATTTTATTCTTCTTCTCTGCATCCAGATGTTAGTGGGCTTTTGCAATTTCTCCCTTTCTGTTTACAGCCTTTTGATCACCACAAAGCTTTTTCCTTTTTTACCACATCCGTGTACTCTTGACTAAGCCTTTTCCTCCCACTACGTTCCTCGATAATTTCCTCTATCAGGGTGATAAACCACTTTGATTGGCTTAGCAGGTGGCTAACCACAATACTTCTTCTTTCCACTATCTATCTAATCAACATCCATTTTTTTATCCGCCTTTCTCAGAATCTCTAATTTCTAATGATGACAGCCATTCTTTCTGTTCACGGTACTATTACGTCTCCCTCCAGCGCCACATTCAAAATCTTCAAGATGGCTGCTCTCCACTATCCTCAAACTCTCTAGGTTTCCGATCCATACATGCACATGCTTCAAATAAGACTCTTTATAAATTTCGTCTTATTAATATGTACCTGAAAAATAAAAGACGGAAGGAAAGCCGGATTAAATTTTATAAAACTGTGGCGGTGTCCACATTTCTGTATCCTAGTGCGACAAGGACTCTTGGTAAAAGTCACGTGCAGAGGATTCAAGGGACGCAAGGTTGTTCTCTGTTGGATCGAAGAATAAACGAGGATATTAGACGCGATTTAAGCAGTAGATCATTGCACCATAATATTGAAGACCACAGGAGGAGATGGTGAGGACACTTGTATCGCATCGGAAAATGGAGACAGAACTTAAGTCGCATGGATGAGGATACAATACCATTAATTGTAAGCTTTCTGGAAGAAGAGATGAAGGAAAGCCGAAAAAGAAATGGATCTGATAACGTGAAGTCGGAACAGCCACACTGCCTAATCCCTGTCGGAACAGCCACACTGCCTAATCCCTGAAGTGCAGAATAAGAAGAAGGAAAATTACAAATATATAGAGTCTCCGAGCTATAGTTATTTCAGTAATGTTGTTAAGGTTTCTTCCCGGACGGTTTGGCAGTGGTCCATTGTTTTATACAAAAACTGACGTTTCGGCAGTGCAATCGACTGCCATCATCAGTGTAAAATCGAGTTATGCTAACGTAAGTTGGTAGACGTTAGTGACCACAGTTGCTGGCTTAACCACAGTACTGTGCTCACTATCCTCTACCATCTTACGTTACCGAAACTCGATTTTACACTGATGATGGCTAGCTTAACACAGTACTGCGGTCACTATCATCCACGACCTTACATTAGCGAAACTCGAATTTACAGTGATGATGGCAGTCGATGACACTGCTGAAACGTTTGTTCTTTAGAAAACAAAAAACAGACCACGGCCAAACAGCCCGGGAAGGAATTTTAAAAACATTGACTCCGACCGTGTATGCCTACGAAATACATTATTTCTGTAATATTTATGACCTGACAGAAATAAATATCGGTATGGAGAACCATACATGACTTCCATATTCTAAGATGTATATTTAAAATACTTTTCGAAATGAACTATTTCCATAGAAACTACTTCTTTCTTCAGCCTTAACCACAGTACTGTGATCACTAACGTATACCACCTAACGGTAGTGCACTCAATTTTTACTGATGATGGCAGTCGACAGCACTGCCGAAACGTCTGGTTTTGTAGAAAACATTGGATCAAGCCCAAACAGCCCAGGAAGGAATTTTAACAACAAACTACTTCTTTGTTGCCGATAACGTATTACACATGACATATAAATAAAAATTATGCCCTCCCCTACAACTATCATTTTAATTTATAGGAAATGACCCCCATCCCCGTCCAACTAGCCTCTTCACTTATAGATATTTCATCTACGTTTCTACAGTGGATTATTATGATATTCTTATCAGGATACTTTATTTATCAAAATTAAGTACTTTACTCTTGTTAAAACATAAAATGTTGCTGGTAAACTACCCTTTCCCTGTAACCGATCTTCAACAAAATCAATAAGCCTTGAGTGCTCTGCAACTCAGGCACATTTGTAAAAAATTATTCGATTCTCTTTGAATTTACGGCAGTTATCGTTCGTCATGAAAAAATTTCTCTTGTTACAACATAAAGTGTTGCGGCTAAACTACCCCTTTCCCCTAACCGATCTTCACCAAAATCAACAGACCTTGAGGACTTAAAACTTCAGGAATGTGTGCAAAAAATTATTTGATTCTCTTTGAATGTGCGGCAGGTATCATTCGTCATAAGAAAAATTACCCTTGTTAAAACATAAAATGTTGCTGGTAAACTACCCCTTTCTCTTAACCGATCTTCACCAAAAACGAAAGATCTTGAGAACTCTACAATTCAGCGCTGTATGCAAAAAATTATTTGATTCTGTTTGAATTTGCGGCTTTTATCGTTTGCCATAGAAAAAAATCTACACACAGATAGACAGACAGACAGACACACAGACACTTTTCAAAAAATGACTTTTTTCATGTTTTGAGGGTAGTACAATCAGAATCTGTAATTATCTCGAACACGATTTTTTTCGCCATCACCATACTTCATTTCCTTATGAAACATGGAAGTAAAAATGATAAAAAAATAAGGACTAGATCAACGTTTACATTATCTAGGGAAGACAATTCATTCAAAATTCAGATACTACATTTAAGGGACTGCGTAGTTAGAAGCAGACCATAAAGATGCGCAGGCCACGTGCCCACTGTGGGTCGTTTGGGGACAGGCAGCTAATACCTATATATATGACAAGTTGGTAGAGCAAACAGGTACTATAACACATAAGAGTGTCATCAAACCGTCAGGAGGACAGTAGTACAAAAAACAAGACCCCAAGGCTAAGTTGCATTGGACTTGGAGCTTAACCTTTGAAACTACTCTTCAATGATCAGGTCAATGAAGACTATGACAAACATGTTACGTGTAAGTTTATAAGTAACGCAAAGTACTTAGCTTTGGCTACTCGCGAAGGATTGTTTTATTCAACTTACAATCTTCAGGTAAAGAAGTATCTATTAGACCATTGTACCAAGTGTGACTCGACTGTCTGCTATGAATTTCAACTCATTTTGTATAAGAAAATAAATCACAGAAAACGACGTTACTTATAGAAATATTTTGGAGACGTTGTAAGTTCGTATTAAATGTTATACAACAAACGGATTCAGCAAAGGGATTTTATCTCTTTGTATTCACGTTGCAAAGGGCTTGAACGCAATTCTTATTTCTTATTACATTTCAGAGGAAAGAGAAAAGTCATCGTACTAAATTGTAATGTGTGTGTGTGTGTGTGTGTAGTTTGAGCCAGTGTTACAGCTTGTCCATGAGTCAGTTCTAAAATTAATATCAGTTTTATTGGAGATATATTAAGTATTTTGATAATTTTTTTGGTACCGGCCATCTAAGGAAGACATACCAATTTCTGTTTGTTCTTTATTCTTTGTTATTTTCTTTTTCTCCAATATTCTTTCATCTCTTCACTGTGTCTCTTCTTCCTGTCTTCAGTCCACTTTGAACCTGCGTTTTTCTCTCTTCTACGCTGGACTCCTTTCTTTTTTAACACTTTTACTCAAAAAACGTCTCTTTCAATTGCTTCTTATGCGTTTATTTATTTTTCTTTTGTAAATCTTTTGGACTTCTTTGATCCAACTTGATGTTGACTTCTTCCCCTACAGATATTTGAAGATCTGCTTTGTTAACCTATTGTCGTCCAATCTGTATAAATGTCAAAAAAATACTAGTCTTTTTTTCTCATTGTTTCTGTTAAACTTTGTTTTTTCATTACTTCTTAATTTCCAAACTTCGGAAGTTTTCGTGGGGTTAATATTTTCCTAATAATTCGTCTTTCCAATATTTCTAGTTTCTCTAAATTACAGTTCAATGCTGGATATTCTCTTGCTTCAGTACTGTACTGTAATGCCTTAATTTTGCATTTTTAAAGATGCACTTTTTATTGTAAATATCTTCAGTTATACCATATGATTTTTCCATGTGATGAGTCGTTTCTTCTGTAGCAGATTTTTCTAAGCCATTCTCTTGAATTATTTCCCCTAGATAATTAAATTTTCTAACCTTCTTTTTGATACTTTTATTAATTTCAATTTTACCTTTTTTGATTTCAATTTTCCCATAATTTCAAATTTGTGTTTTTCTCTACTTATTTATTTTTTTAGAAGTCTTGTTCACTTTTTTTTTCAAGTTATTGTTCTGGTTAAAAAGGCGCGATTTGTCGGTCTTGGAACCGATTTCTCGGAGGCCTCTCGATGTCCCTTCGGGATTCTCCCTGTTTATCTGCTGCGGACTACCAACCTGTTTATGTATTTCTACAGGATAACGATGTTCATGAACGAGAAGCCCGCCCACGCCAGGCTTGTCATCCATAGCCTTCACGTGGCTTCAGACCCGGACGAAGTGGGTGAAGAACTCCGCTAACTCGTTTCTCGGTAAATAAGAGTAACGTTTATATTCCATTCAAGGATTCAGGCGATCCCTGTACCTTTTAAGTGTACTTCAACTAAAATGATGAAAAAGTGGACAGACTGTTTGATCTGATCAATCTGTGCGGTATGAAAATCAAAGTACAGATGAGCTGATTAGACTGGGCGACAACGTTTCTGCGTCTTGCCACAACGCGGTAGATTGCGTCAGGTGCGGTAAGGCACACCTCACACAGAACTGTGGCTCCGGGTGTGAGATGCAACTCTTTTAACTGCCACGGGTCACATGTCCCAAATATATAGATTGAAAAATTATGCTACTTCACCAGAAACAAACCGTGGACATGACTAATCCCCAAACCACAACCAGCTCTGTTAGGCCGTACCTGAGTGGGCCGGTTTCCCCATTTACCTACCATCTCCGCCATGACTTCCTACCATGCCATCATTTATTCCTTATCAAGTAGAGGTTGTTGCACCTCCGGTTCACCAGCTAGAAACCATTCCATGGCTAGAAACTATAAGGCATTCCATGGCTTTCCGTTTCCATGGAAGAGGACCTCGCTTAACTAATCCTGAGCCTAAGAGCTAAGCTACTTTCCATCCTCCTTCTCGCTGCCACATGACCAGAAAGAGGAGAAGGCAGAAGAAATCTTTCCTTTCTCCGGCGGCTTCCTGTAAAACCAGAAAACATACTCTCGGGGTTCTGACGTTGAAGCGATTTGGCAAAATCCGAAACCACCCACGGCAGTCCCACATGCTGAGCGTCGTGTTCCCAATCCTGATCGACGCGTTGCAGTCCCTGCGGAATCAATCCCATTTCGGCGTTTGGTACTTCATCAACCCCCCCCCATCGGTCCTCCCTTAGGTTACCTTCTTCCTAGAAGAATATGACCTCGTTGAATTTTCCCCTATAATTATCTCCATACTGGGACCGCGACAGAAAAGTCGACTTATCGTGGAAGTTGCATTCTCAATAAAGCTCCTAGAATAAGCCACTTTCTCAGAATTTTTTTGGGGACAAAACGTTCTGCGACGTTGTCCGATGCCTAACCTTCAGTGCTGTCTGTCGTTGCAGATTTCATCGTTTAGTCCTCTATCGCTCATTGATCTTCTTATGCTCTCTATCCATGTTTTCTTGGCTCTTGTTTTCTTTCTGTGCTCTCCAGGTATCCATCTCATTGTTTTCTTTGGTAATCAGCCTTGTCCCATTCTTCGTACGTGTCCGTACCAGATTAGTTGTTTTTCTTCAATGCAGTCGATGAATGTCTTTTGTACGACCATTTATTCTTTGATCGTTATATTCCGTATTCGTTCTAGCTTTGAAGTTCTAGCAGATCGTTTCAAAGCATCCATTTCCGTAGGTTCATCTTTCTTTTTACCTCTTGTTTTATTCTCCTTGTTTTGGATCCGTGCATCAACGTGTTTTTAATCATACTATCGCGTATTCTTTTCTTCCCTTCTTTTTCAGTTCCATAGAATCCCATTCAATAATCTAATTATTTATTTTACTTTGTTTATTCTTTATTTTATTTCAACATCATATGTTCCTTCTTCATTGAAGTTTATTCTTAAGTATTTTAGCTGTTGCATTTTTTTTTATACGTTTGTTGTTTTCTAAGATTAAATCTGTCGTTTCTTCAACGACGCACAGATACTGCGTTTACGCCCAGTATCGTGACAACTGGGGAGTGCGTGGCGTGCAATGGCTGTGCGTTTCGCAGCAACGTCAAGCTTCCGGTGCCTGCAAACGCTAACCGATCGACTAAGGGAAGAAACCCTAACAAAAAATCTGGGTTGTGACAATGGGGTTGCTCCTCGTTTCACATAATAATTTTAAAATGCAAGAAAAAGGCTAATGCTAGTCTCGGACGCCCTCAGAAATAATTCCCCGAAACGAGATCTTACTATTGTGACGTGGCATCCCAATGGTCTTCTGACCCGACTTGAGTCCCTAATTTGCCACAAGCCCGATGTACTGCTCACCAATGAAACCTACCTCAAGCATCATAACAGCGTGAGGTTGCCCAACTTTCTGTTCTAGAGATAAAGCCGTTGAGTAGAATGTGGTACTACCATTTCCGTTATGAATTATGTTGATAATTCGCTCGTGGTTTTACTTCCTCGGCAAAATATCGATGTCACCGCTGTAAACGCCCTCAGAATTTTCGGGGGCATCGTCTTAGTTTCGTTGTGTAAGCCGGCGGTGGCTGAAATTCTATACGTCGACCTTGATACAGTTTTCCGAGAATATGGGAAGTTTACCATTTCAGGTAACCTGAACTTCAAGCTCTCAAACTGGTGGAGCTGATTGACTACCGTAGGCGGGAGGGTGCGTTACAGGTACCATCGGACCGACCTTTGAACCAGGTGACCCGATAAACCACCTCCGCAATCGAGGGTCACAATGTGACGTCGTGTACATCACTACTTCTAAGAGTATGTGTCATCGTAGCTGTGTTTACGGAATTGTGATCTAAGCACTGTCACATTTAGGTGGTTCTAAGCATAAAAAACGCGATTTGGAGAGTTTGCTTGGTGGGTAGTCGAGTAGGATGGTAAGGGACATCTATCAACAACATTATTATGTCCGTTGCATCGTTCAATAAGGTTATAGTTCTTCCGTCAGACAGTGTTCGCTGATAAAATCTAATCTCATACCCAACTGTCACTGATCTCCTAGGAAGTCTTTCTTACCGATCTTGAGGAAAATAGATTTCGTAGGCGGTGGCAGCCCCTAGCTAGCTAGATCCGGCCGACAACGCCTGTTTCACTCTGGGAGCGGCGAAGTTATGTAGTGATATGCAGACCTTCCGACAGAGCTGTTCGCAGTTTGATGTCTATATGATCGGCACCGGAACGGAGGACAGTTCCGTCTACAAGATAACAACTACTTGAACGAGGAGAGGCGCCGATGTCCTTCTATGGCGTCACAGTTCGAAGTCAAACCTTAGCCTCCATAATCATCCGCCTCTATTTTTCCCTGTTTTTGGCGATCGTTGTCCATCTTTTATTTTAAGTACATTATCAGAATCCCTTGCCACTGCGTCAATTAAGCGTTTCTTGGGTCTTCTGACAGGTCTTCTACCCTCGATTTGACTAAACAGTACCTTCCTAGATATTCGGTTGGCTTTCATCCTAATGATGTGTCCTCCCCATTGCAATCTATGCAGTTGGATGGTGGTGGTCCAGTAATTGTCTTTATATAACCTGTACAGTTCCTTCCTCATTGTGACGGATTCTCCGTATTCCATTTACTTGGTTTGGTCCATATATTCTCCTGAAAATTCTCCTTTCAAGGTCAAAGGTATTGACTATGTTAGTGGTTTGCCCAAATCTCGCTGCCATATGTTATCACCGGACTAATCATAACTTTATATAATGTGACCTTTGAATAATGGTGGATATTCCTTGTCTTGAATATAGTTGTCAATAAAGTATATGCTCTATTTGCGGCCTGTATCCTTTTCCTTATTTATTTCTTCATTATCTTCTGCCATCCAACATCCCAAATATTCAAAATGAATAACTAATTACAGGATTAGTGGTTCAACTTCAAACTGGTCAGGTTTCATGGTTTTCCTTTGAGTGGTGATCATAACGTTTGTTTTATCTTTATTAACTTGTAATCCTATCTCTTTTGCGTCACCTTTGAGTTCTCTTTTGTTCTTTCTTGGGATCTTGCCGTAATATTAATGTCAATATGTTCAGGAACCAATAATCAGGCCCCACTGCCCACTCTTAGCAATTACTAGACCTCGGTGACAAGCGCTTTGCTAAAACGCGGAAAATCGGGGTTTCTGGCCGATTATTTGGAGGGACACCATGCGCCGAACCTGTCCAACGACTCAGACAACGAGCGGCAGTTAGACGCGAGACTAAGAATTACCGGGAAGCACGCAGCATTGTCGCTGACAAGTTGTTCTATTTGAATAATTAATTTCATTTAATATTTGCCAAAAGAATAATTTCAATCGTTGGTATGTTTGTTATTAAACCCACAATTTTTGTTTGTGAATGTAATCGTACAAAATTATATTATAGAGTTTCGTATGTTCGTATTTGTTCAAACCAACGGCGCAACAAAATTCAATTAATAATAATTGATAGTAATTATAGCAAATAATAGTCAAACTGCGCACAGAATATTGGATATCATTCATAAACATTTGAAGTATGTACGGGTAGGTTTGAATTAAATATTTATTAATTGGATATTCGTTTGACGTTGAGAGGTATAAAGAGGAACTTCAATAATAGCTTCAATAATATGTATTTGCTGATTGGGGAGAAATTGTTAAGAAATACTCATGTTCTAATTTAAACAAACAACTCTTTATAAACTGACATTTTTTAGTTTACTCGCAACGTCTTAAACAATAAATAAAACCAAAATAAAAATAATTGCGTCTCCCTAACAAGGGTTAATTATATGTGAAGTGAAGGGAAGGGAAAAATGTAATAACGATACAAGGTAAGTGAAGGGGTTATAAAATAAAATAGTTTTTATAAAATTTCAGCTTCGTCAAGCAAAATTAAATTTTAAAGTAAGTGAGAATTTCAGTTACAATTTGGAGAACGCATATCACAATTGTTTTCAATTAAGTGATTTATCGAGGTGCATCATAAGGCGTTTGACAAAAATTAATTGATTATATTATAGTCTCCAAGTCACGTGTATAAGTTTTAAATTGTAATATTTGTAAACACTTGGTTACTCACCGTATTGTAGCTTTTTTAAAGCTTTCAATAACTACGCGTTTCGAGAATAAATCCTCATCACCAGGTTATATAAAAACCAATCATTCAAGAAAAGTCGTCAAAAAATCAAAAATTTTTACCAAACATCACAGTATGTATGCCATTTAAGAACACGTTATTGCAGCACTCCACGCCGCGCCGCGACCTGGCTTGTCGAGTGCAGTGGTACGCAACGATTTATCTTTGAAACGCGTAGATATTGAACGTTTTAAAGAAGTCACAAGACGGTGAGTAACCAGGTGTTTACAAATATTAAAATTAAATAAAAATGAATTTCTAATGACCTCTATTGGCGAAAGAATTTGATGTTCGGTAGACCTCGTCAAACTAACAAAACATAATTTTTTAAAAGGATTACGTCGACATTTTGACAGAAACAGTTTTTTCATCTTCGGGCCTGTATATGTGCAGTACATAAAAATCGGTATGGAGAACCATACATGACTTCCATGTTCTAAGATTTATATTTAAAATCATTTTTGAAATGAAATATTTCCATACAGACTACTTCTTTCTTCAGCCTTAACCAAGCACAGTACTGTGGTCACTAACATATACCACCTCACGTTAGCGCACTCGATTTTCACAGATGATGGCAGTCGGTGGCAAAACGTCTGGTTTTGCAGAAAACATTAGACCACGCCCAAACAGACCGGGAGGGAATTTTAGCAACAAACTGCTTCTTTGTTGCCTATAACGTAGTACACATAAAAATCGGTATGGAGAACCATACATGACTTCCATGTTTTAAGATTTATGTTTAAAATAATTTACTTGAATTCGGTTCTGTAATTTCTGAAAAAAATATCGCCCACCCTCAAACTAATTTCATTATTTATAGATATTTTTGTTATTATGGGGTAGTCGTTTAATATAATATTATTTTCAGTCACTTTATCCATAAAAATTAGGTGGGCTTACTTTATTCTTATAAAGAAACCGAACTACGCAGATAATCATCCCTCCTCCGAAGCGCTCCGAAGTCACTCATGGACCTTGAGCATCTTGAAGAGGGTTCATTCCCTAAAGACGAAAAGTATGTCTATGAAGCGTTCCTCTGTAAACACGTGCAGTTTACACTGCCCAGTGATCCACAGGAAGCAAATCAATAACAAAAGCGTGCAAATGTAAAAAAATAAACATGAGTGAGGCCAGAAATAACGCGAATTGTGTGTGTGTCTTGCCTGTGTGTATACATGATTTAAATTAAAATGAAAATATCGGTATGGAGAACCATACATGACTTCCATATTCTAAGATTTATATTTAAAATCATTTTCGAAATGAAATATTACCATAGAAACTACTTCTTTCTACTTACTGCTTCAGCCTTAACCACAGTACTGTGGTCACTAACGTATACCACCTCACGTTATCGCACTCGATTTTCACTGATGATGGAAGTCGATGGCATTGCCGAAACGTCTGGTTTTGTAGAAAACATTGGACTACGGCCAAATATCCCGGGAAGGATTTTTAACAAAAACTACTTCTTTGTTGCCGATAACGTTGTACACATATATATAAAATATATGCATAAAATTAAAGGCTTGTATAAGTTAATGATTGATCTCCATTAAGTAGTGCTCAAGTTTCCAAAGTTTTAATATTATGATGTCCGTAATTAAAACATCAGAGCAGGTTTAGTGTGAATGAGGGTACACTGTGGACAAAAATTTTCAACATTTCCTATTGAGCGTTGCTTAGAGTAAAGCTGCGAATCTACAGTGTACGTTTCACAGAACAAACACGCGAAAAAGAAGGAGCGCTCCGAAGTCACTCATGGACCCTCAGCATCTTGCAGAGGGTTCATTCCCTAAAGACGAAAAGTCTGTCTATGAATCGTTCCTCTGTAAACACGTGCAGTTACATTGCCCAGCGATCCACAGGAAGCAAATTGATGTCTATTTTTTCGGCTTGCACGCGTTATGTTGGTGTGGATTTCGGCACTTTCCATTTAAAAAGCGTGCAAATGTAAGAAAATAAACATGAGTGAGGCCAGAAATAACGTGAATTGTGTGTGTGTGTGTCTTACCTGCCTTTTTATTGCTGTAGGCATAATAATAAAATGGAAATATAAACATTACATAACTGAGATATGCTTACCTGCCACGAACGATATATTATTTTATACATGGAGGAGTTCAGTGACATACACACGTACAGAAGAATTATATATATAAAGATATTAACTCATACATAATTTACATTAAAATGAAAAAATTATAATTTTATTCCCTGGCAACAAAATTATTTTATTTTTAACAATTACCATTGTTTGAAAAAGTTTAAATGAATTTTCAAGTACTTTACTGTTGTTAAAACGTAAAAGGTTGCAGGTAAAGTACCCCTTCCCCTTAACCGATCTTCACCAAAATCGAAAGTCCTTGAGACCTCTACAATTCAGGGATGTTTGCAAAAAATTATTTGATTCTGTTTGAATTTGCGGCTGTTATCGTTTGCCATAGAAAATACGCTTGATAAAAAAATGTTGCAGGTAAACTGCCCCTTCCCCTTAACCGATCTTCACCAAAAACAATAGTTCTTGAGTACTCTGCAAATCAGGGCTGTATGCAAAACATTATTTGATTCAGTTTGAATTTGCGGCTGTTATCGTTTGCCATAGAAAATACCCTTGTTAAAAACACGTTGCAGGTAAACTACCCCTTTGCCTTAACCGATCTTCACCAAAAACAATAGGTCTTGAAACTCTACAATTTAGGGCTGTATGCAAATAATCTTTTGATTCTGTTTGAATTTGCGGCTGTTATCGTTTGCCATAGGAAATACCCTTGTTAAAACATAAAACGTTACAGGTAAACTACCCCTTTCCCTTAACCGATCTTCACCAAAAAAATAGGTCTTGAGAACTCTACAATTCAGGGCTGTATGCGAAACATTATTTGATTCTGTTTGAATTTGCGGCTGTTATCGTTTGCCAAAAAAAAAATTTCCCTTGATAAAAAAAAACCGTTGCAGGTAAACTACCCCTTTCCCTCAACCGATCTTCACCAAAAACAATAGGTCGTGAGTGCTCTACAAATCAGGGCTGTATACAAAAATTATTTGATTCTGTTTGAATTTGCGGCAGTTATCGTTTGCCATAGAAATCTACACACAGACACACAGACAGACACAAAGACACACAGACACACACACAGACACTTTTCGGAAAACGACTTTTTTTCATGTTTTGAGTGTAGTACAATCAGAATCTGCAATAATCTCGAACACGATTTTTTTTGCCATCACCATACTTCCATTTCCTTAAGGAATATGGAAGTAAAAACAGAATTTTGTTAAAGTGAAATGAAATGTTTCCATAGAAACTAATTCTTTGTTGTCAGTAACGTATTACTCATATAAAACTTATAAAATTTATTTTCTCCATCATCAAGTACCATTTTACTTTATAGAAAATTACCCCCTTCCCCTTCAACTACTCTTTTCATTTATAGATATTTCATCTACCTTTCTACAGTGGATTATTATGACCTTCTTTTAAGGATACTTTATTTATCATAATTAACCACTTTACTCTTGTTAAAACGTAAAACGTTGCAGATAAACTACCCCTTCCCCTTAACCGATCTTCACCGAAATCAATAGGCATCGAGTCCTCTACAATTCAGAACTGTATACAAAAAAGTATTTGATTCTGTTTGAATTTGTGGCAGTTATCGTTTAACGTAGAAAAATTCTACACACAGACACACAGACACTTTTCGAAAAATGACTTTTTTTCATGTTTTGAGGGTAGTACAATCAGAATCTGCAATTATCTCGAACACGATTTTTTCGCCATGACTATACTTCCATTTCCTTATAGAACATGGAAGTAAAAATTTAATACACTAACGACGGTCACACCTATTGCCGTTTTGTTCGGTGGAAACCGAATTACCGACACCAATGAAGCCACTAATTACAATCTTTAATTAGTCACAAACAACAGTTACAAATCAGTAAAACACTCTTATAATGAATCAAGTTAAACTTATCCAACACAAAACAGTAAATGTGTCTTATTACAGTTAGTACAGATGAAAACATTTTACTAAATCGGCACAATAACTCCAAACCACATTGTGCAATATCACCAGGCGTAACTAACTGCTAAGCAGGCCGCTGACGCTTAAATACGTCCCGCTGAGGTTCCAGCATAACTTGCCAATCTCCGTGCAGCGTGCCGACGTAATTTGCGTAGTTACAAGATCTCGAACAATCTGGAGACTAGGTCTGTGAACGACCTTGATACAGATGCTGAACGCTCTGGTTTCGTTGGGGAAATGCGTCTTACGACGTTCTCGTAGTTTAAGGAGCATAATGTAATGTTCTTTTATCTCACTTAATATAAAAATACATCGCAGCCGCCTAGCCATGCGAACAAAATTAGCTATATATCTCTTATTTGTCAGATCTGCACTGATCTATGCGGCACACGCATGGTGGTCAACCACCAGCAGGTGTAGGCTGGAAGCTTTCTAGTCCCGAACCCTCCACTTCTTGTCGGGGTCTCCTTGGTTTGTGAGGAACGACGTGATTCGAAGGGGTCTCCGCGTTCCTACCTTGTCTGTCATTGTCCGGTCGCTGGCTGTAACTCTCTTTGCTGCAGCCTCGACCTCATCCTTCCCATACCTGAGAACTATCAGCGCGTCTGAACCACCACCGCCTATCCGAGTCAAGCGCCCTCGGGCGCTTCTTGATGACCCGTCATTAAGTCATCCTCGGAATTACATCAGCCCACAGCCCTAGAGTTCACCACTAAAACTGTCCTTCGTCCCTTCCTTGCCCGCCTGCTATCATGCTGAGCCAGCTGTTTGTTGCTGTTATCTTGGTCACCGGCACGGGGGCTCTCCCCCTCAAGGCGTCTGCTAGCTGGACTTGAGACGGGCAACATCTGTTGCCTGAATCGGTTCCAGCGGAGTGTCACAAAATACATAAAGTTTTCTTTCTCCCCTGCCTTCTGCGTTATGGCGTTCGCGGTTTATTTTTCCAGTTTTAGGTAACCAGTCGACTGATCCAGAGTCAAGTGTATCTACTGGCAGCCATTGAACAAGGTCCAGATGCTGCAGTCAAGCCACGGTTGCATAGACGCCCGTGGCTTGCATAATGCAGTGCAAATAACAATACACTTCTAATGAAAGTTTACTGGGTATTAATATTATAAAATATTATGACTATAACTTATTAATCTAAGAATCATATGATAAATTTGTATAGTAGCATACACGTTTACTTCTGGTAGAAGTCACAAACACACACATTCACACAAATCTCATTATGAATGTTGGCGCATTAATTACTTCCTGATAGAAATGTTCTGATGATAATGATAAAAAAATGGTTAATGTATACATCTTATACATATTAAAATGAGACAATAGACATAGTGTTTTAAAAGGTTTGTCTATTCAATGTCAAAAATTTAATGCCCCCAACCTTACATCGTCTACAATAGGAAATCAAGATCACTGAAACTAAGGAGTGACAAGTGTTCTGTGGCTTATTTGACATATTAAATTGGCACATGAATACTTACTTTACAAATAGTATTATAGGCTTGCTCCCCTAACATCCATGCTAGTGTCTGTGCAAGTCAGTTTTCTGAGAATTTTGTAAAACAATTTGTGACAAGTCATGTAGCTTGACACGCGACGCTATGATAATATAAAAATAATATTAAAAATACTTTTTTCAGAATTCAAGACTGTTTCATTGTCCTAAGGCTTTCACGGCCGGTGTCACTTGTACGATTAAAGTTATCCGGGCTGTTTGGCCGTGGTCCATGGTTTATTGCCAAACCAAACGTTTCAACAGCTACACCACAGTACTGTGGGCATGAAGTACTACAGTACTGTAGGGCAAGTAGTGCCCTACGTTCAGGATTTTTGAAAATTCTACTGATGATGGCAACCATTGGAGCTGTTGAAACGTTTGGTTTGGCAATAAACCATGGACCACGGCCAAACAGCCCGGATAACTTTAATCATTGAAGACTGTTTATTACAAAAAAAAAAAAATTAAATATAATTTACATTTTATTAATGTTCTACTGCTCTCGAAACTTCCACCTCCCCCACTTTTTGACGTGTTTATGTTGCTCAACATTTATCTTCAAAATAATGTTCACAAGAAAACAGGCGTAACATGTAAATATATGTGTCTACATTGCCTGGAATTTGGTATTCTGTTTTTTTGTTTCCTTTAAAAGGTTTATTTGTTCCGTGATGTGCGACTACTACGAACAAAATAGGTCGGTACTTGGACGCTGCACCAAACGTCTCTCCACGCATCTGTAATACGGGGACCTCTAATTAAGACACTAAGATGGCAGATAACATTCAAGCCTCAGGATTCTTACGATGTGCTTTCTAATGTTTATATTACTTCTTAAGAGCCGTCTGATTGATATTTTAAAGTCTGTAAAGCGTGCAAAAGATTTTGGCCTACCACGTTAAGGTTCGTCATCTCTCGATATTACAAAAGGGTATCTTCTTCTAGTATTTCTCGACTAGATGGTTAATTGTATTTATGTTTAACTTAATTCAATTTGTGTTTAATTTGCTAGATTCTGCATTGCAAATATAAACACTTAAAACCAAAGTGATGGTTTTTCGTGGAACTGATCCCGTACGGGCAAACATTTTTATAGAAGGTACTGTCCTGGAACAAGAAGGCAGTTTTGAATACCTGTGTGTGTTTTATGATTCAAGCAACTACTTTGTGAATAGGTTGGGTAAGTTAAACCTTATATGGGGCACTATCAGACGGATTCTTAAGTCAGTAAGTACAGAAACACGCCTAAAATTCTACAAGGCGATGGCCCTTCCCACACTTCTCTATGAGTCTGAGAATGGGACTTTAACAAAAGGCCAAGCCAGTCGCATCCAAGCGGTTCAAATGAGACTTCTCAGCCACGTGGCGGAGTATACTCTCCACGATCATAGAAGAAACACAGCTATAGGCTATGGTAGGAACTGAATGTTATGAGTAGGCTATACTAGACATGATCACCCAGTATCGGGTGAATTGATGGGAACATCGTTACCGAATGGATGACTGCCGCATCCCCAAAGAACTATGGAAGTATAAACCGGAAGGACGAAGGGGTGTGGGACGCCCGAGGAAGAGTTGGAGTCGGTCTTTGACTTTTTGAGACCGGATAAAAAAAAATCTTTGGTTTATTCTTCGTATTGTTTAAATTAGCAGCCATCCTTACTCTTCTTTTATAAAATTGCTAAACTGCTATAATTGTTATTATTTAGACAAAGCTTTTCGTCGTCACTGACATCTTCAGGTCTTAAACAAGACCTGAAGATGTCAGTGATGACGGAAAGCTTTGTCTAAATAATAACAATTATAGCAGTTTAGCAATTTTATAAAAGAAAAATCTTTGGTTTAATTTGGAGAAGATGACGACGATGATAATTGTGTACTTTAATGTGTTATACGCTTACTTGTAGTTTTGATTAAAATAATAACTTTGCTACATATCGGCATTTTCATTGTTATCTTCAACATCAAAGGCTAAGGATAAGTCAGTGCTGGCAACGTTAAATTGATCAAATTTAGGTACATTTTTCCTCTGAAACCTGATGATATAGGATCTTGATATTATGTGTATATATTTTATGTTAGAATTATTTAATTTCCATATGTACAACAAGACTTATGTTTATTGTAATTCTATTAACTTTTTCAATAAAAATTGACAAACATTTATTTTTACAATACCCAAATATTGTACATTTGAGTTATACAGTTCTGCATCAGTCGGTAGAGCAAGGTGACTTACATAAGCCCTGAAAATTACAATATCCAATATAGCACAGTTTCTGAGATGTGCTTACATAACTTTCAAAAATATGTTTTTTAAATCATGTTTAAAGTATTTTATTAAGAACTAATGAAACCACAAATTCATGACTAATCACTCTTTTCACGCATACGAACCAAACATACATTACCCATATTGTCGACGTCAGAGGCGCTAACATGAAATACAAAAAACTCCATTTAACACAGTGAAGACCAAATAATTTTAATTTAAGATGTTTATAAAATGTGTTTCTAAGTTTACCTTCATCATCATCATATTCAAGGATTGAACCAAGGATGGTTTGTTCCTGTCTCAAATAGGCAAAGATTACAACTGGTCACTCTAGCGCTTCCTCGGACGCCTCATACTCTCCGTCCCCTCGGCTTATAGTTCCATAGTGTTTGGGGATGCGGCAGTCATCCATTCGGCAAAGATGTTCCCACCAATTCAGCCGATACTGGGCGATCCTGTCGAGTATACTCATAACATTCAGTTCCTACCGTATATCTGTGTTTCTTCTATGATGGTGAAGAGTATACCCTGTTACGTGCCTAAGAAATCTCATTTCAGCCGCTTGTATGCGACTGGCCTGGCCTTTTGTTAAAATCTAATTCTTAGATCTATAAAGCAGTGTGGAAAGAGACATCACCTTGTAAAAGTTTAGGCGTGTTTCTTTACATGCTGACTTAAGGGTTCGCCTAATGGTCCCGCACTTGAGGTTGAACTTATTCAACTTAACCTAAGTTTATTTCTATCGTAAATAATATGGCAGTTTATTCAGAAAATTTAAATCTTAATAAAACAAGCGTTTTGAAATAAGTGAACATTTTTAATTGTTTGTCTTCAGACCCCCTCCCACTATACCTCAAAAAATATTTTCTTCGTAACGTTAATCCAGCTTTGTTCACTTTTTCTTGTCCGTATAGGCCTACCTTATTGTCGCTCGGAAAGTCGTGCGTAAGATTTTGTAGGACCAGAAATAGTTTAAGGTTCTCCGTACGTCTTTGAGCAGATATCGCAACCTCTGTGTAAGTACGTGGGATTAGGAATTACGTTGAAGCAGACAAAGTATACAGTAAGGACATTAACATGTAAATCAAAATGTAACTAAACGTCCCACATTTATGTTAAAAGAGCGGATGGAAACATATTGTAACGATAATCCTATGAAACAGCACAGAACACTCTCCAACCCTTCCAGTGTGGCAGATGGTTCCTCAGTTAAGGCCGCTCACAAGTAGGTTCCAGTGTATTCAATAACACTTGAGATACCCATAAAGTTGCGTGAAGTGAGGATGGAAAATTTCTTGGAAGCGTGCGCTACCTATAAAAAGTCGTAACAGCCGGCTTGTCAATTCAATGGTGTTGAGCAGTTTCTTTAGCGAGGATCGAGTCTTTGTAGCAAAGTGTTGTTGTGTTATAATTAGTGCGAAATTCTTTATAGTTGACATTATTATTGCATGTGTAAAATTTTTACTTGAATCGTTGTAAAATACTAACTTGTTGAGTACAAACTGTTTAATTGTAATAATTAAAGCTGGGTATTAGTGATTCCATTGGTATCTTGTATTTTGTTATCCACTGTACCATACGACGATCAGTCAGTCCGGCGTAATAATAAGTTCAGTTATATTAATTGTAAAGTTGACTCAGTAAAAATAAATCCAATTGTCCACAGTAACAATTGTGAAAATATAAATTTATTGTTGTTAGGACGTATTGAAAACATAAATAATTAGAAGGATTAGCTAAATCACTACATTAAATATAGAAACACAAAATTTATGTTATTAAATTTAGATTAATCTATGTAATACGCTTTCCTTTCATTATATTTGAAAAATAAATCCGTTTCTACAGTAGCGCGGTAACTGCACAAACAATTCCAGCAATGAATAAATAGTATTCAATATGTTGATATTGTGTAATTGAATCAATAATTATGAATTAGGTAATTCCAATAATTACTGTGGCAATTAACTTTCATAAATTCAAGTATCACAAACAGTGGTATTTCCAATTTGATATGCTGTAAAATTAGCTTGAGTAATAATTACATTTAATGTATGAATAAATGCATATTTGTGCACATGCCTATCTGATATTTAACATAGATTGTTTTAATTTGTTGAACGGTAAGAGAGAAAACGCATTTGACGACCGTTATAGTGGAATTGTTTAAACAACAATATGTAATACGGATTTGCTTTGTGATTGTGCGACAACAAAAGGGAATTAAAATTAATTAATTTTCTTGCCAATACTAGAATCATAAACAGAAGTTTGAGGAACAAATTTTTATTTCTGCAAGCCTTTTAGATTTGTTATTTAGTTACACAAAGTATCATCCTCAAAATCGTCATCTACGCTTCGTACATTACGCGCTTTGCCTCACTGTAAGTAAATTTCTTCTCCTTCCTCCTCCTCCACCCCCTTTTCCCCCTCATGTTCATCCGCCACTTCCTTCTCACCTACATACAGGCTTGGCAATGAAAATGTAAAGCCGTTTTCAACCCTGACAGAGTGATACAGTAAATTCGTTGTTTTTAAAAATGGCAGAGTGGTGTGCGTCGCCACCCGTTCTTTTGTCCTCTTTCGTGTTTACTTTTACTCTATTTGACTTCGGCAAGACCAATCAATTATACGCATATACCGCCGACCACGCCTGACGAAGACTTCCAATGCCGCCCTGTATGCGCTTAACACCCGCTTCCTTGACCTTGATTCCTTCCTTGTTAAACTCAACTGGAAGTATTCCCGCACAGCCTCCCGCCGCAATTCCATACAAACGATAGTCCCGTCAATTAATAGAAAGCCGACCTTCCTACCTACTAAATCGCCTCCTCGCAATAGCCAATGGTCCTCCCCTCGCCTCCAATCACGCCGGCGTCAACGACACAGACCTGCTTAAGCAGTAATACATACTATTTCCCCGCCAAGAACTTATCTCTCCCCTGCAGTAGCGACCTGTCTTCCTAAAGCAGCCTCAATAATCAACACACGATAAAACTCCCCCACACTCTCTTCACTTCACCACTGTAAACACACGCTATAGTTTCCCACACTTACGTACCCGCACGTAACCCGAATCTGTTCCTTCCGCCTCCCTTGACGGCTCCCTGTCGCCACCCAACAGCTTTGGCGACCAGCGTCACACGTCCCAGTCTTGGCCGCCCCCCCCCGCAAGAACGTCGCAGAAAAATAAGAAGAAATAAACACAACAAAGCAAAATTAATAAATAAAGATGCCCCAGAACAACTATAACGGCCTCATTCACCTCTCCAGCTCGCTTATGGCTACACACTACACCTCACACAATATAACCAACACACAGTACTCTCCCAGCTAAGTGCCTCCACCTTCTCTGCGCTCCGGTCGTCTGGCGTACATCCCCCCAAAACCCCTTACCCACACAGCTGAAGGGAGCTCGTCTCCAAAACAGCCCGAGTCCGACCATACTGGTCGGTCTCAAAAAAAAAAAAAATTATACGTTTTACCGTAAATGTCCCACGACAAGTAGTTTTACTAAAGAAGGAAATTTATTCCCACGTGGAATATTTTACAAGCGTTAAGTCCGTGGTGTGGTAGTTTCTAGAGGAATTTTATATTGAAACTAATTATATTACAATCTATCCAGCAAACGTCTTCTTCTTCTACACTTCAGGGAGTAGGTAATACGCCTGTTCCGACTTCATATTATAAGATCCATTTCTTTCTTGGCCTTCCTGCATCCCTTCTTACAAAACGGATGTATTTGTTTACAATTGCTGGTATTCTATCTTCATCCATTCGACTTAAAAGCTGTCTCCATTTTTGTCCTGTATTCTTTAATTTTCTAATTTATTTTTTATATATTTAATAATTAATTTTTTATATGATCCCTTCTTGTACGTCCTTTATCCCTTCTTAAAAATCTCAACTCTGCTAATTGGACGTTGCTTTTATCTCTTTGTTTTGTAATCCAGGATACACTGGACATATACGAGGGACATTCAATAATTAAAGAGACAAACTGATCTAGAGAAAAAATGGTGTATTTTTACAAAATAACAATTTTCCTAATTTTCAACATAATCCCCCCCAACACTAATACACTTGTCCCAAAGATGAATCAGCTTTTTTATGCCTGCAGCAAAGAATTCTTTTTCTTGACGTTTGAACCAGTCTCCCACAAATTATTTGACTCTTCGTTGTTGTTGAATTTCTTACCACGTAGCAATTCCTTGAGTGGGCCAACCCTGATGGTGCCAAGTCTGGGCTTTACGGGGGGTGTGGTAGTGTCTCCCAGACAATAGCGTTGCTTCAGCTCTGTGCACACTCTGAGTCTGTTGTCCTTGTGTTGTTGCGTTAACTCTTTTGGAACCCATCTTGCACTTGTGTTGCGGTACCTAAGCTTGTCACTGATAATGCTATAAACTGTACCAACACTTACTTGCAAATTTTCAGCCATTTGTTCAACTGTAACACGACGGTCTTCACGAATCATTTTGTCTATTCGAGATTCAAACGCAGGAGTTGTAACTTCCTTTGGACGTCCAGATCGCTGTTCGTCTGTGACTGAGGTTCGACCGTTTTTGAACTGATCCACCAACTTATAAAAATTTTCGCGATTCATGGAACTTTCACCATACTGTTTAGTCATTCTAGCATAGATATTAGAGGGTTTTTCACCTTCAGAAAGTAAAAATCGAACCACTGAACGTTGTTCAACTAATGTGGAAACTTCTAGCGGACTTGCCATTGTTAAATGAGATTTTGAGGTTATAAGCAAAACAATTTTCATGAAACAGCTGCTCAGAGATCATCCCAGGGATGCTAACATGAAGTCCTAAAAGTACCTAATTTTCCTGCCAACAGTTTTTTCTCTAGATCAATTTGTCTCTTTAATTATTGAATGTCCCTCGTAATAGTACTGGGACAGCCACTGTTTTGTATAACTTAATTTTTTCTTACATCTCGTTTTATTTCTCAGTGTTCTATTTACAGTTTTACATATGTGTTGAAATCTATTAACTTTAATTTGTATATCTTTGTCAACGTCACAACTTGTATCACAACCTAAGTAGTTTAAATTTGAGGTCTGTTCCAAATCTTTATCCTTAATAATACCCTTTGAGCGTACTGGAAATTTTCTAGCAAAAGTAAGCAGTAATATTATCGATAAAACGTAAATATTTACATATTATTCTTCTCTTCTTTAAGGATTACATTACATAAACCTGTTCCGGCACCCATATTATCCTCGAACGACCCACGTCTCTTCTACCACTCCCTTTATAGTTCAGTGCCGCTTTCAGCAATCGATACTCTGACATCCTCTGCAGATGATCCCACCATTGTCTTCTGTAAATTGCAATCATTTCATTTATGTCCTTTATTTCCTTTACTTGTTGTTCTGTTCTGACATCTTCATTCCTTGTTCTATATTCCATTATATAATTTAAAGTATATCGAGGAGACTCCATTTCAGTACTCTGAATCTTGCCGCTTTCCTTTTTTGTCATGACCCACGCCTCACTTGCATAAATCAACGTGGGTATTCAAATTGCCTTGTAAAATTTAATCCTTGTGCTATGTCTTGTTTTATTTCAATGAATCATACAACACATATTACTAAATTTATTTATCTTCTCTATTATATCATATTCAGATTCATAGCTTACTGCACAGCCGAGATATCTGAAACGGCTCACTTGTTCTAAAGTGCTGTTGTTTATAACTCTCTTAGTCCTCACTGGATATTTACCTTTAAAGGCCATGGTTTTGGTCTTTCTTACTGAAATTGTCAGTGAGTACTCTCTTGCCACTTCTTGTAATTGAAAAATAGCTCTTTGCAAGTTATTCTCATTTTCGTAAATCAGAACCACCTCATCCCCATATAGCAGGGAAATCATACAGTTTGATTTGTTAAGTTGTATTCCCAAAGTTACTCTGGATTTCCACGCTCTCAACATGTCGTCAATGTTGAGGAAACAAGTTTGGGGAAACACAGCAGCCCTGCCTAACTCCCTTATTCATAAAATGTTTACATGTTTAATATATTTTATATAATATAATTCGTAGCTGTACACACAGGCTGTAGACAGCCAATGTGAATCAAATAAAACACATATTAGACAACGCGATAATGATCAGCGCGCTCGAAAGCCTAACAATACGATTTACACTCATAGTGGTGTTTGGAAAATTTACAACACAACGTAGGCTGTTGCTCACACTTACACGTGTATATCATTTAGACAGTAGAGAGCAGTGTAGTGGTAGTGATAAGTTGCTCAACTAAAGCAACAACA
Source organism: Magicicada septendecula (assembly GCA_034769895.1). NCBI lineage: Eukaryota > Metazoa > Arthropoda > Insecta > Hemiptera > Cicadidae > Magicicada > Magicicada septendecula. The sequence goes on along the minus strand of CM068371.1, from coordinate 487,296,551 downwards.
ACAATTTATTTCGTTAACGAATTGCTCAACAGTCAACAAACAGACAATAAATAAATAGGCTTTAAACTATGGTTATGGTATTCATCGTCCGGTGTTTTCAGCCAAAAGCACGTATTGCAGAGTACACTCCTTCCACGATTTCCTATTCTAGGGTAGCCTCGTCATTTCCTGCTACCCGTCGCATCCGTATGTCATCTGTCGTCTGATCTCTCTAGAGTCATCTATTCCGCTTTCGATTTACCAGCTGGTGGTTCAACAATTTGGTGGTTGCAGTAGTTGATTGATTTGGTGGGGGTGGGGATTATTAATATAATTTTATAATAACAAGTTGATACCGAGTTTCGGTCTAATAAAAATGCAGGTTTTAAGCGACGTTTCGAGATTTATTTTATCTCATATTCATGCCTACAACATAAAATATAAAGTAATATAATTGTAATGAGATTTAATTATAATATATAAGTTGTATGGTATTAACAGTAGCGTTGTTTTGTATAGAATAACTAATAGTACTTACACATATTGTTGAATCACAAATGTACATACAAGTAACTAATCATTTCAAACGGCAGTTGCTTGAAATTATAACTACAGAAAGAAATAATAAAAATTCCGTTAACAAAAAAACCGAGGAACGGATCCTCAGTAAGTGTTTTTGAAACCTTATACATTCCCAGAAAACAAACCTTAATAGAAATGTTGACTCACAAGTCAACAACCCCATCAACTCCTCCACTGGTACCGATAATAGTTGAAAATTCTTAACTTTGTGAGTCCGCTCTTTCTTCAATCACGAAATAGTTTCACACACTGCCACTATGCAGAATACAAGGTGAGGAAAAAATATAATTAATATGTATCATGTTTTTGCACCGTAGTGTAGTGTATAGTTTTGTGTAATGTGTATATCTGTGACTCAACAATATATGTAAGTACTCTTAGTTACAGTAGAGCAGTGGGTATGGCACCTGGCTACTAATCTAGAGATCCTGGGTTCGATTCCCGGGCCCGTGCCATAAAATCAAGGTGCGTTTTTCAGCCCCCAGTTCAGGGGTAATATCCTAGGGATAATAATGGGCGGCTGAAGCGTAGTGCTGGCCACACTTCCTTCCTTGTATGCCGTACGGCACGCATATGGCAGCCTACCCCGCTTGACTCCTAAACTGCTTCAGTGGTACACATGGGAGCCATTATTATTACTATTAGTTATTCTATACAAAACAACGCCACTGTTAATACCATTCAACTTATATATTATAATTACTCTCGTTATAAATATATAACTTTATATTTTATGTTGTAGGCATCAATACGAGATAAAATAAATCTCGAAACGTCGCTTAAAACCTGCATTTTTATTTAGACCGAAACTCGATATCAACTTGTTACCATAATTATTAACACGGTCGATAAATAATTTTCTTATTTATAATTTTATATCGTCAAACAACGGACAATGTTTGCCTTTAACTAACGTAAACACTAAACCTGACGCAAATCGAGAAGGTTGTGCTGATTTCATAACACAACTAAGTCGCGCTACAACGCAACTAGCGGAACGTTGCGGAAACTTTACATTCGCCTAGCTAACTTTGGGAACTTAGGGCAGTAGCGCACGTCCTCTCATATACGAGGGGGGACCCAAAAGTAACGAGAATTTTTCTCTGGCAGTTGGTAGAACGCTAGTTCCGACTTCTCCCGCTAGGTTCCTTCACTAGACACCATTTTGTATCAGTTGCCCTAGCGGCATTGTTGTGGAAACATTAGCGTGGTCAGTGTGACTATTTTTTGTAAGCGCTGTTTCACGTTTTCGGCGACTTTTCAATGGCAGGCATTAAATACCAACGTGCCAACATCAGTTTCTGTTTCCTGTTAGGGAAATCAGCAGCAGAAACTGTCGCAATGCTTCGGACGGCTTATGGGGAGGAAGCTTTTAGCCAGGCAAGGATTATAAGCCGACAAGAAAGCACACGCGGAACGAATTTTGCTGCAACACGTTTCGTCTTCAGATCTTCAGTCAAAATTCGTTGGCATGAACTTCAGGATACTCCAGTCATTTCCTCCAATTCATCGATTGTTCTACGACGATCAAACATGATCGCAACACGGATTTTTTCAATGTTTTTGTCCGTTTTGGAAGTCGAGGGACGTCCCGGTCGTGGTTCGTCTTCAATTGACATTTGACCACTTTTAAAACGAGAAAACCACTGGTAAATCCTAGCCTGGCTCAAAGCTTCCTCCCCATAAGCCGTCCGAAGCATTGCGACAGTTTCTGCTGCTGATTTCCTTAGGTTTCCCTAACAGGAAACAGAACCTGATGTTAGCACGTTGGTATTTAATGTCTGCCATTGAAAAATCGCCGAAAACGTGAAACAGCGCCTAAAAAAATAGTCACACTGACCGCGCTAATGTTTCCACAACAATGCCGCTAGGGCAACTGATACAAAATGGTGTCTAGTGAAGACACCTAGCGGGAGAAGTCGGAACTAGCGTTCTACCAACTGCCACAGAAAAATTATCGTTACTTTTGGGTCCCCCTACGTATGATTGTGTAGTAAGCTCTGCCATTTACAGTTCAAGTTGCAAGCGGCCTACAATCACCAGGCTGGGCGCCACATTTCAATTGTAGGCGAATATTGCCGCATACAAAACCAGTACGCTTTTAGTTGCAATTGATGACAGTTTAAACTGCTTAATGTTTTCGTATATTACTTTACAGTTTAGTTATTCTATATCGACGGTTGTGTAACGATGCAACCATAACACCAGCCGTCACTGCTGTCTACCATCACATTAATTACCTCGTGTTTGGCGCATACAGTGTCCCGACCAATTTATCTCCCTGCCCTCGATGATGTTCAACGCTCTCCGTTCCTCTCCTACTCTTCCAAGCACCTCCTCGTTGATCACCCTATCCTTCCATAAAATCCCTTCCATTCTTCGCCGTGTACTCCTCCTCTCCTCTTCTTTCATAAATTTCCCAGTTTCTGATTCGCATGGCAGCACGTTCCATCCAAAACACTTCACTATTCTGTTACTCAGCTTTATGTCTGCTAAAAGGAGGACCGTAATGGATCAGTTTTCCAGACAATATAGTGTTGTTTGCTGAGGATGAAAGGACATTAAATGAAAGCCAGAGGGAACAAACCTCTGGCCCATGTGAACAGTTTGGTACAAAAATCAAAGTAAAGAAGACATGAGGATCAAAGTGAATAACATGGTCGTAAGGATAACAGGCATTTCTGCACAGATTAAAATAGCAAATGAGGAAAATTTTGCGTCTATTTTAAAGACACCTGGCCGCCTGAGTTAAGGCGACTGTTACATACATAGTTTTCGGCGCATTAATACGCGTATTTAACATATCAAACAAAACCGAGGAATAAAAAGAGACAGTGAGAGATAGACAGATAGACAGACAGACAGAATAGGAGCCACAGTTTACGCGTTAATTGACTCAACTAATACAGTATAATGACAAATTCCTCATCTGCGACGCTGGCATTCCTTATTACAACTTTAGTTACATAGTTTTTCAGTCTAAATGTTTTGCGTGCATGTGTGTGTGTGTGCGCGTGCGCTCGCGCGTTACATGAGCGAACGTATATCTCATTAATTTCAGTAATTACACAACACAAATGACCCTTTTGTGGTGACAATTTACTATCACTCCTGTAGTAACTACTAAGTACTAAAAGCCTGCGTACATTTTAATATGTATACTGAATACGTAAAATGTTTAAACTCTGTGAATATAATAACGCACTAATTTGTAATACATCGTAATAGGCGTGCTCATTAGTGACACATTACGTTATTCTAGAAAAGTGAATTCATGTTTATTTGTTTCACAAATGTTATGGAAGAGTCATACGAGAGCGAAGACGTATTAAACAAAATTGCTCACGAAGAGTACACAAAGGTAGGCCAGTTTGTCTCAGCCAAAATTCGGTATTATTGGAGCTTATTGCAGCTTATTGCTTATTGCAGTCTATACTACAGTGAAAAGTACCGAGAATCCTACTACAGAGTTGGATGACCGAGAATCTCATGGGTGAGAACTTTAAGGACCTGGTATGGCATGAATACAACTGACTTATTCCGTAGACCAGTACAAAAGATAAAATACTCTGAATGATATCCAACATCCAAAACGGATACGAACTACCAGAAGAAGAAGAAAATCCGGTACGTTTTTAGAGAACACATTTTTTTTCAAAAAACACTTATATTTCAGCTATCGTATCACACACTTTGTTTTATTGAAATTCATACTGTTAACATTATTTATTATTACTGTTCTAATAATATTATTAGCAAATGCCTGTTGGCTCATAATTAATTTAGTAACAAAAGTTGAGAGGTAAAATTATACATGTAGACCTTACGTGACCTCTGTACGTCTGTAATTATGTACACTGGATGTTTGCAGACAGAATGTCATTATTCAAAATAATGTCCGTGGCACCGAAAGGTTTAAAGATCTTCCTATCGTGCAACTCATACAAATTAACAGATTGCGTTGGGCTGGACATGTGCAGGGAATAGAGGATAGAATCCCAAAAAGAGTTATGAATTATTTGCCGATGGGAAGGAGAAGGAAAGGAAGACCGCGTACAAGATGGATGGACCAGGTTGGTAAGGAGGCAGTGAGGCTGGGTGCAGCAAACTGGTGGACATTGGCCGGGAGTAGAGACCAGTGGGGACGATTTCTTTTTGGAGGCCGGAGCCCGGACTGGGCTGTAGCGCCGAGGATGTATGTGTGTATGTAATGTCCGTGGCACTCAACATATTTGCGTTAATTTTGCGCAAATACTTCTGTTAAACGCTTTAGAAAGAGTATGTAAAGCACATTGCCAGTCGCACCCTATTTTAATATTTCATCTCTTGTGTTTCATTGAATCTGGTGATCCAAAGGACACCTTTCAGTGCACCAAACGAGTGAAGTCTACAAGTACAAGAACAGGACTGTAGAGAAGATGGGGAACTATTCACCACCACAAACCCCCATGTGTACAAGGCATTCATTTAAGCCTATAGAGTTGGACAGGTGTCAGCCTTCCTATGGGCTGACTAATATGTATTTTTATAAAATTGTTATGTCTTTCGTACTGATCGTCGTGTTGTATAATTTTCTTCTTCTCCACATCAAAGTATAGCCTGACAGCCTGTTCCGACTTCACTGAAGCCATCTCTTTCTTGGTCTACCTATATCACGTCTTCCCTTAGGTTTGTATCGTGTTGTTTGTTTAGGTAGCCTCAAATCTTCCATTCTCTTGATATACTGCCTCCGTTTTATTTGTCCTATCCTTATTCTCGTGGCCACAAAATATACATTTAGCTAATTTCTTATATCTTAATTTCGTATTTGATCTCTAAGGGTGCAACCTTTAGGTTTCCTTCAAGAACTTGATTTCACTTGTTTGTATTCTTTGATCAACATTTCCATAGAAACTACTTCTTACTACTTCTTGTTTCAGCCGTAACCACAGTACTGTGGTCACTAACGTATACCACCTCACGTTAGCGCACTCAATTTTCATTGGCGACGGCAGTCGATGGCACTGCCGAAACGTCTGGTTTTGCAGAAAACATTAGACTACGGCCAAACAGCCCGGGGAGAAATTTTAACAACAAACTAATTTTCAATAATAGAAAATCACCCCCTCCTCCTTCAACTACCCTTTTCATTTATAGATATTTCCTCTACCTTTCTACAGTGGATTATTATGAACTTCTTTTCAGAATACTTAATTTATCAAAATTAAGTACTTCACTCTTGTTAAAACATAAAACGTTGCTGGTAGACTACCCCTTCAACTTAACCGATCCTAACCAATCAATAGGCCTTGGGTCCTCTACAATTCAGGACTGTATGCAAAACATTATTTGATTTTGTTTGAATTTGCGGCAGTTATCGTTTGCCATAGAAAAAATTCCACACACACACACACACGCACGCGCGCGCGCGCGCATTTCGAAAAGTGACGTTTCTTCACGTTTTGAGGGTAGTAAAATCAACATCAGCCTTTATCTGGAACACGATTTTTTTCGCCATCACCATACTTCCATTTCCTTATGGAACATGGAAGTAAAAAGTGTCAATGTCCAACCTTGGTAACTCCGGACAGACAGATCTCAAAGCGTCCGGAACAGCTTCGTGCGTTTCCCCGTGTTAAAAGTCACTTAGTCATCATCATCTTAAAGGATTAAACCAAGGATGGTTTGTCTCGGTCTCAAACAGGCAAAGATTACAGCTGGTCACTCCAGCGCTTCCTCCGACGTCCCACACGTCTCCGTCCCCTCGGCATAAAGTTCCAGAGTTGCTTGGGGATGCGGCAGTCACCCATACTGCATAGATGTTCCCACCAATTTAGCTGATACTGGGCAATCCTGTCGAGTATACTCATAATATCAGTTCCTGTTGTATATCAGTGTTTCTTCTATGATCATGGAGAGTATACCCAGCCACGTTCCTGAGAAACCTCATTTCAAACCCTCGGATGCGACTGGTCTGGCATTTCGTTAAATAAATGAATTTAACTTTCAATAATTCGCCGTGATTTCTTATAGAATTCTTCTAAAACGCGTTCCGGAGGCTATGCTCCATCTTCAGATAGTAAAATCAAATGAAACTATGTCATTCTTACGAATTTATTAATTCGATTAGGTAGCTTGGATACCAGAGTCAACATGAGTATTGAAGTTCAAAAATGTTACTTGGTCCCTTTTGTTATTTTTCAGCTCAACGTAGTCGTATGTATTATATTTTATTCTCTTAAAATATGACAGTCCACTATAATTGTCTAATTCTTATTTGGTTTGTTATCTCTTGTTCTCCTTACTTCTTAGATATCTGCTATTCGCCAACTATTACTTTCCCATTATTACTCGTCCCATTATTTTCTTTAAGAGATTCTTCTAAAAACTGATTAACCTCTGTTGTTACCTTAGTGCTATCTAGAACTACAACCGGTCATGACTACCTGGCCTCCCACCTCCACCGCATCGGCGTGTTGTCGTCTCCTGAATGTGTTCTCTCTGGATACGCTTCCATGGATGCAGATCACCTGACTACATGTCCAGCCTTGCTCTCAGACACGCAAGTCCAAGACGAAGATGATACGGCAAGGCTGTCACGTCTCTACTGGTCAGCGCGCCGCCTAATGGCCCAACAGCCAAGGGTGGGCGTTGGCTAGTAAGTAAGTAAATACCTTAGTGTTATCGTCCACGCCTCACGACCATATAATGCTACTGGTTTTACTGCACCATTATAAATTCTTAATTTAGCATTTATCGACAGACATTTTGCATGAGAATGAACAGCATAAAGCAGCAAATGGTTTGTTTCCATCGTTGATTCTCGCAGTAATTCCTTCGCCTACGCCATTTGCATGTCACAGTGGCATACAGAGGTTCCTGTTCTCTTATATTGTTACGACGGACTCACTGATCGTCGTATGGTACAGTGGAAAACAAACAACAGGCACCAATTAAATCACTAATCACCAGCTTTAATTAATCACAATTAACAATTTGTAATCAACTCGAACAATTATTTCATTTAAATTTATCCACACGCAATAGTAATGTCAAATAACACAGTTCCTCACTAATAATAACACAATAACACTTCGCCACAATATTTCCAACCTTATTTGAATAAATCGCCTCTTGAACTGACTTCTACGTTGTACCTGTTGCCTATTTATAGTCTGCAAATGTTCCGTAATATGCGTCGTTAACAATCACTCGAAAAGTCTAGAGGGTACTTTTGTACGGTCTTGGCAGAAACACGGATCTGCGACACACTCCAGTGTTCGAGAATGTTTCTAATTGCGTAACAATATTTTCAAAGGTATTCTGATCAACTGCTAGAACTTGTACGTTTTTCGTTTCTACATGTTTCCATAATTTTGTTTGTTTTTTTATTTTTACGCGAAATTCTTTTCTTCATAACCTTTCCATACCATTCTATGCTTTTTTTCCTTCCATTCGTTCCATGCTTCCATACCATTCTATGCTCCATCCATCTCCGTGTTTTCTGGAAGTAAAACGATATTATCAGCAAATATTAATATTTTTATGACGATTATTGTCTTAACAAATTTATAATATTTTATGTTATTTTACTTTATTATTATATAAATAAATTACGTTTATTTTGTTGAATTATCTTAACATTTTATTCGAGTCTAAATAATCTGGCGATGTGCCTCACTCATAATTTAAATGTATATAATTCACTACCGACTCGGAACACAAAGTTTTTTTATGGGTAAAAACATAAAAGTTTTACCTTATAGCCTGAACCAGTTTTCGCTTTTGAAAAGCTTCTTCAGAGGCTGCTGTTGGGAGCACTGTCCGTCTTGTTCGCGGTGACGGTTTTACCCATAAAAAATTTTGTGTTCCGAGTCGGTAGTGGATTAATTATATTTAGTTAAGTAACGGACACATCATGGACAAGGAAATCCAAGAATTTAAATGTATTATTTATTAAACCCTGTTAAATCTTACAAAGTAAATTTATAGAAAGTAAACACTCACCACTCACGGGTGTTCACGCACGCACGCACGCACGCACGCACACACACACACACACACACACACACACACACACACACACACACACACACACACACACACACACACACACACACACACACACACACACACACACACACACACACACACACACACACACACACACACACACACACACACACACACACACACACAAGTATACAATTATATTGTTACGTAATGCGGAAAAGTGTTACGCCATTACAGATGTTATGGTACGTTGGAGAATATTGTTCTAGTCTTTTCTCGGCTATTCCCGTAGCTGTAATGCGTACGTGACGCTTGACGTGCGACGCAGTATTACGTAATGCGGAACGTCTGGTGCGGTTGGATGGTGTTCTAGAACAGTGGTCGCCAAACCGTCGATCGCGAGCTACCAGTAGCTCGCGGGGAAATTTTAGGTAGATCGCGGTCACGCTCAGGTTGGCTAACCTGAAGTTGCACTACTCAGACTAAGGTTATGTCTTTATTATTTTCGTGTGTATATCAGACATTTGTTAATGTGGATAGTTTGATTTAATCTTTTATACTAAACTAGGTTTGTTCTAATGATGGCGAGTTCAAGCAAAAAACCAAAAACTTATCTTTTCATCTCGAATGGGAAACCGATTACTTTTTTAGCCAGGTAAAGGACAAATGTGTGTGCTTACTTTGTAATGTAAGTGTATCAGTTGGGAAGAAAGGGAACGTCGAACGTCATTTCAAAACCGTTCACTCAGGGATTGAAAAGGATTTCTCACTGAATTCTGCGTTAAGGAAAGAAAAGGTAATGCAGTTAAAATATCAACTAAATGCTCGACAATCTACTTTTTCCAAGACATTAGACAAGAATAGGGCAGCAACTGAGGCATCATTCCGAGTTTCCAAAGTGATTGTCCAAAATAAGAAACCGTACGAAGATGGTGAGTTAATCAAAGCTGCATTTTTAGAAGCTGCAGGTACATTATTTGACAATTTCAAAAACAAATCTGAGATAATGTCTGCTATTAAATCTGTACAGCTTTCTGCAAATACAGTAATGAGAAGAGTTGAAGCTATGAGTTCTGATGTAACTTCACAACTTAAAACTGACTTTGATCGCTGCAGTTATTTTTCCCTATAACTTGACGAATTAACTGATATAGTTGATACAGCTCAGTTGGCCGTTTTTGTAAGAATGGCTTTTGATGATTTTGAAATAAGAGAAGAGCTGGTAAAAGTTGTACCACTTACAGAACATACTACGGGACAGGACATATTTTTAGCATTTAAAAGGCTTATCGACTCTGAAAGTATTCCTGTAAAGAAGTTGGGCTTAGCAACCGATGGAGCTCCTGCGATGGTAGGTGGGGAGAAGGGATTCATTGCCTTGTGTCGTAAAGACAACAGCTTTCCGAAATTTCTGACTTACCATTGTATAATACACCAGCAGTCATTATGTGGAAAGTTCTTAAGTATGAACAATGTAATGAAAACAGTCGTAAAAGTAGTAAATAAAGTGAGAGCACAGGCACTTCAGAGACGTTTGTTCAGGGCACTGACTGAAGAGTTAGAATGCCAGTGTGGTGACCTATTGCTTCATACAGAAGTTCGTTGGCTTAGCAGACGCAGAGTTTTGCAACGTTTCGTAAAGTTGCTTCCTGCTTTGGTAAATTTTTTTAAAGAACGAGGTGAATCTTTCCCTGAACTAGAAGATCCGGTTTGGCTGCAAGATTTTGCTTTTCTTGCAGACATCACCGAAAAGCTAAATATCCTTAACTTGCAGCTTCAAGGTAAGGATAAAGATATTGGTGGAACAATTTCCGATGTGGTTTCATTCTCAAAAAAGCTGGAGCTGTGGGAAAGAAATCTCATCCAGGGTGAATACAAGCACTTTGCCTGTTTGAAGCAAACCCTTGACAAGCAAGGCTCTTCACAGCCTCCTTACAACAACAAAGAATACATTGCAATTCTTTTAGATTTGAAAAGTCAATTCAATCAACGCTTTCAAGACTTCAAAAGCATTTCAATTGTAGCGCAGTTCGTCAAATCTTCTTTTATTGAGATTGATGCTGAAGAATTCTCTACTTGTGTCATGCAACATTTTGAAGAAGACAACGCTGCAGTGGAGATGGAACTGATTGACTTTCAAAATGACCTTTCTTTAAAATCACTCACGTCAAGCTCTGGAAATATTTGGCCTTTTGTTCCTAAGGAAAAATATCCAATTTTGGTTCAGGTTGGTCTACGAGTGAATGCAATGTTCAGCTTTACATATCTGTGCGAGGTTTCTTTTTCCAGTATGAAGTTTATAAAAAACAAGTACAGAAACAGATTGACTGATGAACATTTGGACAACTGCATTCGAATGGCAGCTACGACCTACTCACCTAACATTAAAAAAATTGTTGATGATAAAAAAGAGAGCCATCCTTCACATTAAACTTAATTAGTCAGATGAAAAAATGTTGTTCTTACACTTCTTATTAAATTATTTACAATATAAACAATTTTATTCAATTGGATGTAATATTTACTAGAAATGTATGTTTATAGGTAATAAATAAATGTGTGATTTAGAAAAAAACATTATTTTTGTCCTGGTTTCTTTTGGTAGCTCACAGTAAGATTGACGAACAGTACGGTTGCTCAGTGGCTTCAAAGTTTGGCGACCACTGTTCTAGAGCTTCTCGACTAGCCCAACGGTGTGTGTTTCTGCCACGGCTGCGCTGAAGCAATCTCTACAATTTTTACGTGTTTGGTAAAGACGCATATTATAGAACCCTGCAGACTATAAATAGCCCATACCTGCCGCTTAGTGTTCAGTGTTATGTCGGGCGATTTACACAGTGCGTCGCAAGTGGTGTATTAATGAAAAGTGATCATAGCGCGGAATTCTTTATATTTGACATTATTATTGCGTGTGGACAAATCTAACTGGAATTACTGTACGAGTTGATTATAAACTGTTATTTATGACAATTGAAGCTGGTTTCATAACTTCATCGGTGTAACTTCGGTTACTTCATACTGAACTTCTGTTACTTCATTGGTGTAACTTCATAAGTAACTTCATTGGTGTCTTGGATTTTGTTTTCCACTATAGCACACGACGATCAGTAGACCGTCGTAACAATAAGCCAGGCATTGTGTATACAAAATATTGAAACCTGTTTTCAATATACGGATTTGTGATTTGCATAGTCGGTTATGTTGTAACATCTGTGACAACAGGAACACGCTCAGCTGATCCACTCAGCTGCAATCTACCGTGTTCCGATTTTATGAATAATGTAAGACGGATTTAATTAAATCGATAGCCGGTCGTTCCCATATGGCTGCTGAATTGACTATACATGATTTCTAGTTTGTAGTTAAAATGGTAAAGTAATTAATTATAAATATAATACTACTGACCCGGAACACTAATTTCTTATTAGTAAAAATGTTAAACTTTTATCTTGTTATTATTTGATGTTCTGCCCTAAGGCAGGTCTTCAAATGGTAAAAGCTCTAAAAGCTGTCCTAACGCATGCCAGTCTTATCGTATTTTCGTAACACCCTCTGGTTTTAATGATATCTACCAATTTCAATCTTGTATGCCTTTTTCTTTTTTTCACCTTCTATGACTCCCTTCATGGAAGTTGTAAACAAGCAGTCTCTTCTAAAAGAATGACCTAACCAATTCCTTTTGCTATTTTCTATTACCTTCAGATTCTTCTCTCTTCTCATATTCTTCTTAAAACATAAACATTCCTTATCAACCCACCTTACTGTTTCCATTGCTTGCCAAACCACGTCTCAAATTAATCTTTTCTCATCCTCCTTCTTCCGTGTCCATGTCTCTGCACCATACACACCAACGCTCCACACATAACATTTGGCCAACCTTTTTCTTAAATTCTTAATATTTTTGCCACACAGCAGTCTTTCCTTCCCATTAAATGCTTCTTTCGCTATAGCAATTCTTACGCTAATTTTACGAGTGCAGGACATACCTTGTAGGCTGTTAAGAAACTATACCAATGAAGAATTAGTGTTCCGAGCCAGTAGTAATATACTTATAATTAGTTGCTCAACGAACACGTTCTGGTCAACAAAATACAAGTAAAGTAACTGTAATAGAAATTAACATTTCTAATTGTGTGTGTTTCGTAATCACTTTTGTGAATCTTTAACAATGAACTGATTTATTTATGAATTTAGTGAAATTAAGGTAAACGGTTACTGCTTGAAAATTTCAGTATTAAGACTGCTTGCTTCAGTATTACCAACACGATATTAACGTAAACCGACATGTTTATGGGATAAACATGGGAGCCTACGACACCCCGCTTCGTCGCATCTCGCATTTCAGCTCCCAGTAATCTCTGTTTTCTCAGTCAGTCTCCTGCAGAGTGCTGCTTCTTATATCCTTCACCATAACTTGTCACTAAGTTCTTCAAGGCACACTTCTTTCCCAATTATTAGTATCCTTGTAGACTATTTTCTGTTCCTAATTAGCTGTACGTTGGCACACCATATTAATCTAGGTTGCTCAACTGTTGTAAATGATGGAAATCCTGAAAAATATTGGATTAGTGGAAAAGACCTAAGAATAATAGCTACACTGTATTGAAACCAATCTGCAGTGGTTAGAATAGATAAAGAGAAAACTGAAGAGATACAGATTCTGCGTGAAGTAAGACAAGGATGTATATGCCCTACTATCTCAGCTTTTAATCAACATCTACTCGGAAGTTATTTTCAGAGAAGAGTTAGATGAATGTGATGTGGGAATCTCTCTGAATGGTGAAATAATGAATAACATACGTTATGCTGACGATACCGTCATATTCGCCGATAGCTCAAAGGGGCTGCAACAACTAATGAATAGAGTGACAGAAAGCAGCCGTAAATCTGGTCTATACATCAATGTTAATAAAACGAAGCTAATGATTGTATATAAGAACAATTTCAGAAACTGGACCTTTAATATAAGCCAAAGACCAGTTGAACGTGTAAGCAAATTTACATAGCTTTGTAGTACAGTCAATGAACAATGGGACCACTCTCAAGAAATAAAGAGCATAATTGAAAAGGCAAGAGCAGTCTATTCACTAGAATGAGCAGTTTATTCAAAAGTCACGATTTAACAATAAACACAAAGATGAGACCTTTACGCTCCTACGGTGTAGAATAATCGACATTGACTGAAGCCACAACTAAAAAATTGGAATCTTTCGAAATGTGCCTTTACCGTAGAATACTGAGCATTTCATGGACAGCACATATAACTAATGTTGAAGTTCTTAGAAAGATGAAGATAGAAAGTTATTAACACAGTGAAGATAAGAAAGCTTCAATATCTGAATCATCTCACGAGAAATGAATAGAGATTTTACTTATTGCAGTCCATAATACAGAGGAAAGTACTTGGAAAGAGAGGAGTTGGGCGACCGAGAATATCATGGATGAGAAATTTAAGGACCTGGTTTGGCATGAATACAACTGACTTATTCCGTGCAGCAGTACAGAAAGTTAAAATAGTCTGTATCATATTCAACATCCGAAACGGATAGGAACTATCAGAAGAAGAAGATTCGACTATTCCATTTTTTTCACATTTTCATTCCCCTTTATAACCTCATTCCTTAGATGGTGCAGCCGGGATACACGAAGAGATCTTCTCTAAAATGCATTCCACCGTAGCCAGTCTTCCTTTCTCTTTTTTGTCATCTGCCAAAAAACTGATACACATGTTGTAACTAGCTTTACAAATAATCTATATGAATTCATTCTAACATTAATTATAACTTTATATAATAATGAAACTTTCAACTTGTGAAACTTACTTGTCTTTTCTTGTCGAACGCGTTTCGGCGTGGTGTTCGCCTTCGTCAGCTTTGAGACAGACTGCCATTAATTTGTAACGGTTTTTACATGGAAGGTATAGTGGGGGTGGTGTGTGGTGGAAGGGGATTGGCGCGGGGATCCAAATTATTGTTAGTTTTTTGTATAATTGTGTCAAAAAGTGTATGCGATTTATACTGTAATTGGTCGTTAAGTATGTTGTTTGGTTGTGTTGTGTGGTGTTTGTATATTTCATAGCTGACGAAGGCGAACACCACGCCGAAACGCGTTCGACAAGAAAAGACAAGTAAGTTTCACAAGTTGAAAGTTTCATTATTATATAAAGTGTAGTGCTGTGAAAAAAGATGATGAACAATCAAGACAACTATTAATTATAATTTGTGATGCCCGTACCAAACAGTTTAGTTTTGGATAGTCATTCATACTTATTCGGATCTAATATTAATATATTTATTGAATTAATCTTTGTCTAATTCATACAATCAAAATTTGTCGATGTCTTAGTTCTGATATTTCCTTGAGGAATACAAGACGTTTCGTTTGTACGTATGACAAGCATCGTCAGCAGAACGGCAAGCGAGATCTCGTTGCCCGCGTATAAAATCGATTGAAAGTAGAAAATCGAGATTATAGAATTCCATCCAGTTCCTACGCGAGCGGTAAGTTCTTGGTACCCGCTCCACTGATGACGATTGTCGCGGACCTAATCGAAGTGATTTGTATACTACGAGGATTGTTCAATAGACCCACGTTTAGAGGTTGTAAAGCATTTTCATCCAACGATTTTGAAAGAAGTCTCCATTAACATTAAGGCATGAGTCCCACTCTTGCACTAAGCTGTAGATTCCCTGCTGGTAAATTTCTTGCGACTGTTTGCGGAAGCATTCGCTAACAGCAAACTCTACCTTAGCGTCCGATTTGAACCGCCGTCCTTTTAGTGATTTCTTTAATTGCGGAAAAACATGATAATCGCACGGGGACAAGTCGGGACTATATGGTGGATATTGTAAGACCAAGTAGATCTTGAATCGTCTGGGCTACATGGGGTCGAGCATTATCATGCAGAAGAATGACACCATTTGTGAGCTTCCGGGAAGTTTATTCTTGATACTGAACCGTAAGCGTTTTAAGCTGTCTGCATATCGCTCAGCGTTGATGTTGACACCAGGTTTTTTTAAGATCTAAGAGCAGCACACGGACCAAAATACGGTCACCATTACTTTTCCTGCCGAAGGTTGGGACCGACAATTTTTCGCCTTCGGAGATTGTACATGCTTTGGACTGCATACTCTGACGTTTGGATTCTGGTTCGTAGTGATAACACCAAGACTCATCACCGGCAACAATTTGGTGTAGAAAGGCATTACCTTGTTGTTGATAGCGCATCAAATGCTGTAATGATAAGGCCGAACGCAAATTTATTTTTCTGCTCATTAGTAAGCAGTCGTGGAATCCACTGAGCAGCAACTTTGTGATAGCCAAGAATACGAATGATGGAATAAACAGTTCCCATGCTGCTGCTCAACATTTGAGAAAGTTCTCCAACTTCGATTCGCCTATATGCGCGTAAAGCAGTTTCCAGCTGTCTCACATTTTCATCTGATGGCGCAACAAGTGCAGGTCCGGGACGGCCATATCTTTAGTGGATTCTCTTCCTTGTCAAATTTTATTGCACCATTCAGCCACTGCTAGAATAACTATAGTCATCATATACAACTTTCATTCTCGTATAAATTTCTATTGGTTGACGTCCCTCAGCGTCCAAAAACTGGATAACCTCACGAAGATTATCTTTGGACGGACTTTTTATCATAGATGCCATTTTACAACGCAATCACAACGCTTAGAAAAGAAAAAACTGTAAATATTTATGACAGACGCGCCACTAGTACTAAACAGACAATTAAAACAAATGAATTCCGTTGCCATGCCAACGAAGTCACGGCTGCGCAGATCAAACGTGTTTCTATTGGACAATCCTCGTACATGGACATCCTGGAGCACGGTCTATTAGCCTGGCAACTTCTAACCATATTGACATCGTCCGTAAGGAGGCTGCGTTCTCCTGTTTCCTGTTTCATTCTTTGTCCTTGAGGCCTGTGTATCTCATACTTTTTTGTTGATATGTGGCCATCTATGTAAAGTACCCGCTTAGTTTTCCTTAATATGGAAGTTTCTAGTATTTTGTCATTCACAGTAGCGTAGTTGAATCCAGAGTCTGACGCTTTGTAAAGAGCAACTTAATTAGTTTTTAGACTTTAGATGTGTCCGGACCTTGCGTTAGTTCCAAGGAAATGTATACAAGGCGTACGCTTTTTTAATGCCTGTCTTATAACTTTTTCAATTGTTTAACGATCTATACCTTAAATTACGAAGATATATACCTTAAATGTATCTACACCTTAAACTGCATCCACTTCCTTTTCTTTATAGGTTGCATCTGACCATAATTCCTTATAACATCGTGTAAACAATCTAGTTTAGTAATGTTATTTATTTCTAATCTGTCCTTATCTTCTAAACATAAATGTCGTATTACATGAAGACACTTTCCTTTGTTGGTTGTATAAATTATGTTCCAAATCAATAACTAATCTTTTTCAAATCCCTCGGTGTGTTTTTACAACAGCGCTTTGCACTATATATATTTTTTTTTTTAACCTGTGCTTTTTATGTCTTTAATCACTAGCTCTAATCTGAATCCACTTTAGATAAGCATCCATCTTCCCCTTAATCACTGTATCCAGCTCATTGTTTCATATTTTTAACTCTCTATTTCTTCATTTTCTCAGTCGTTTACCTAAAGCTTCTCCTACTGCTTTTTTAATAACTTTCTATACAATATATTCTTTCTTCTATTAAATATTGTTATTTAATAATAACTAAATTAGTTACTACTTGTTGTAATAACTAATGACTTAATCAGTTTTGATAAAACTGTCTTGTACAGCTCTTGTAGGAGATCTACGGTATATTTTATATCCTTCAGTACTTTTTTGATCTTTCTTATAAGCTAACACCTTCATTTTTCTAACTACCAAAAACTGATCTGTATATAATTCAGATCCTATGTATACATGTACAGTCTGTATGTTGTTGGTAAGGTTTCATTCAGTATGCTGTAGTCAGTGACTGATCTTTGTCCCGTTTCAGTCTAGGTATATTTGTAGATTCTTTTACCTTGAAGAATAAAATCATATTATTATTTTTATTAACATATTATATAACCAAATTATATAATTTGGCTACCACAAAACCAATTAAAAACTCCAGGTTGTATAAGAACTTAATTAGAACAGGTGTGGCTTACAGCGGTAAAGCCTAGATCCTTAAAAGACGACAATACAGCTGCGGGGTATATTGAAACAAAATTGGTATGAAAGGATTAAAGGCTGAAAATATGAAATGGGATATGGCGGCTAAGGAAGAGCAGAGAATTTTATGAACCGTGTGTTAATCTTAGCATTACATCTCCACAAAGATACAAAGATACAAAGATTATTGTGACTGTGTCTTGTCCTGAGAATGGAAGGTAGTAAGACAGTCAAAAAGGTATAGAAGGGTGGTTCTGTATGGTGTACGGCCCAGGAATCTGTAGAGAGTCAATGCCCTGAGCGACCACAAATTGCTTAGACAGGCCAAAGGCACTCTGTATGCAAAGTAGGTAGTAAAGTATTAGTTTAACCAGGCAGGCCGGACAAGATTTTTACAATTTCTAGACATGCAAAATTATTCTTCAACTAAAAATTCCCAGTCGACCACGTGTTGATAGTTGACAATGGACGAAATGCGTTTACGAAAAATTGTTGTCGATTCACTCTCTCTGGTTTCGGGTTACTGTCACGCCAGTTACATTTTACACATGGAAAACCCGTGTCACAAAACATATTTATATATAAAGTAAATAAATATGAAATTAAATTTAAACTTAAACACGTTTTCCGTTCAGGTTACAGAGCGCCAACAATTATTACCAACAATTATTGCCAACAATTACGTTTACGCACCACTGGATTTACAGTGTAAAAGGTTTAGCACAATACACACGGTCAGGCAGTAGCGCAGACGGACACTATGTTGTAAACGTATACGGCGATAATTAACGAAAGTAATGCAGTGGCAATTCATTCTGCCCGAGTAGCGTGTTGCATAACAGGCAGGCAACAGTTTGTAATACATTCTATTGCTGTTCTCATGTAATTGTGTACAGAACTTAATGCGAACTCTTCAGCGCCATTAATTAAATTTGTCTATAGTATGGACGGCCATTTGTCGTGTGGTACACATAATTGATACCAGAGAAAGTAAGAATCGGTATGGAGAAATATTTAAGATTTTTGTAAGATTTATATTTTTTAAAAATCATTTAAATATAAATTGAAAAATTTTACATGTGTGACAAATTCAAATTAAGTATTTCCATACAAACTATTTATTTGTTGGTGATAACGTAGTACACACAAAAAATGTGTACACAAAAAATCCCTTCTTTTCATTTATATAAAACTACCCCTACCCCTTCAAATACCCTTTTAATTTATAGATACTTCATCTACTTTTCTACAGTGGATTATTATGGCCTTCTTTTCAGGATACTTTATTTATGAAAATTATAGACTTTACTCTTGTCAAAACATAAAACTTTCCTCGTAATCTACCCCTTCCCCTTAACCGATAGTCACCAAAATCAATAGACATTAAGTCCTCTATAACTAGGGCACATATGCAACAAATTATTTGATTCTGTTTGAATTTACTGCAGTTATTGTTACAAAAATTCTACAAACAAACATATAAACTATTTCGGAAAATAAATTTTCTTCATGTTTTGAGGGTAGTACAATCAGAATCGGCCCTTATCTCAAACAAGATTTTTTTTTCGCAATCACAATACTTCCATTTCCTTACGCAACATGGAAGTAAAACGATCATAAGGTTTTGAAAAAACCGTCTTTGTAAAAGTCAGAGTTAATTCCATGATTCTTCTGAACAGTAACAGAATCCAGCGGATTTTAAAACAGAAGCGCTTAGGCGTTCCACACACACACACACACACACACACACACACACACACACACACACACACACACACAAAGATAATGCGAACGTCTTTGAAGTAGACAAACTAGGCAACAACCAGAAGTGATATATACCAGATTGGAGAGACCATGAAGAAACAATGCGTTAGAATAGGATACATTGTTTATCTCCTTGTCCTCAACACAGAGTTTCTTGAGCTAGCAATTAGTTCAAGACAAGTCTCCAACTAAATCTCCAGTATACCTTATCAATCAGTTTATCTCATTAATATACTCCTTATACTCCTGTCGGGAGCTTCTTCTCCTACTACACCCCTCAATGATTCTCTCGTCATGTTGGTGAACCAGTTTGAATGACGTGGCAGGTTGTCAACCATATTGATTCTTTTTTCGGCAATATTTTTAAATAAAGTCCTTTTTTTAAAAATATTGTCAATATTTTTAGAGTTTTCGCCAACTCTTTTCAGTTTCTCACCTTTAGTCAATTTTTATGTCCGGAATGTTCTTAAGCCGCTTCTTCAGAACAACATTTCAAACCTTTTAAGGCAAATTTCCTAAGAATTCAGGTTTCTGAGCCATATGTGCATATATGCTCCAAACGAAACGTTTTATGAATTCCTGCTTGGTTTGCCGAAACACATTTCTGGACACCAGAACAAACCTTTACTTGAAAAATGCCCCTCTTGCTTTTTAAGTTATACTTTTTATTTTATTGATGCATGTCCCACCTGATTTAATGCAGTTCCCAAGACATCAACTCACATCGTCCAAAAATATCTCAGTTGTCTATCTTCCATTTCTGAAATGTATCATGCTCTTTTGCTTTTCTTTATTTATTATAAAGTCACATTTATCTTTTAGGATCTCAGGATCTGTAGTTGTTTCTTGTTGTTTCCTAAAAGCACAATGTTATCTTTTAAGTACAGGATACCGAATTAAATGTTCTAATGCACCAGTAACAATGTGGGAAACATGAAGGGTAGATAGCCGGACCAAGCAACGCGCAACGGATCGGAAATCTCGAAAATAAAAGAAAAATAAAACGAAGAAAAGGAGGAATTTGAAAGTGTTATTTAGTTTCCAGTCACCAGTTATTTATATTCTTTCATTTCCTACTTTCAGACTTCTCTCCTGCACGGCTTTCTAAATTCATTTTGCTCACGTTGCCTTCAGTCTTCTCTCTTCTTATGTCTCGCTGGTACTCAGTATTGGCGCGTGTCTCCAAAATCTCCCTATGAGTCTATTCTTATTGGCACCATTATAGTTTTCTCTGTTCTGTAAGTTTTGATTTAAAACATTGCGTAATTTAAACTTTTTCCCACTAGGATTGTCCCAGACATTTTTGAGGTCTTGCTACGACTGCTTCTACGATAATGACATAGGTTTTAGCCATATTGGATGCATTGTTTGGATTCGACATCCAGTTGATTAAGCTGTTAATCTTGTTATTTGAATTAGCAGTCTCCGTAACTCCAACGTTCGTCGTGCTTATTTGCTAAATTGCTAAATATCATGTTCTGGACGAGGCCTTTCAGTGTTTCCACCATTTTCAAGTCCTAAATCACGGCTTAGCCCTAAATCATTTGGTCGTGATTTAGGAATTAAAAATGGTGGAAACACTGTAAGGACTCGTCCGGAAAATGAAATTTAGCAATTTAGGAAATAAGAACGACGACGTTGTGATTAAGCTGTGTTTTGAGTTTAACGATTTATTTTAAACATTTTATGTGTTCTATAAACTTTTTAACTATTTACAGTGCAGGATGTAACAACCTGCGGTATACGATTTGTGAAATAAATGAGAAACGTTCTGTGACGCCGTTGAAAGGTTGAAAAAATCTTTTAGCATGTGCATGTGCGAATGTCAGTTTTATAAGCGGTACACAAGCTTAGAAGGCACTCCTAAATGAATTCAAAAAAGTGATATTAAGGTGAATTTGTATTCCATAACATTATATCATTCGGTGCAACGGTGAATGAAGAATATCATTTTACGCCACGTGCTATTAGCTGAAAACGGCCACATTTATATAATGATTTTTTGTTGGGTACTTCAGTTCTTTCGACTGGTTTGTACCCTCCGCGTATATACCCGTGATGCGGAGTCTCTCACAGGTATATGGGACTTACAGTTTAACGATGGATCCGAACGGCATAGTTGTGGAGGGTTTACACTAGGCAGGTTACCTCCCCCTGGTTTCCCATCGCTTTGCGAGGGCGAACGGTCGTATCTAAATCAGATGGGCCCGGCGGGAATCGAACCCGCGCCGACAGCGTATCGGCGCCACAAGCTAGCCACTACGCCACGACCGCTATATAGATTGATAGTTAACTGAAATTTGGCCTTCATAATGTACCACCGCAGACATCATAGATTGTTTAAGTTTTTGTAGACAAAAATAACACCGAATTCAAAACGCAACCGCCGTACTCGCCAGATACGGGTCCGTGGCAGTATTTGCACTGCACAAGGATAAAATCAATGACGGACTGGGAGTCGATCCATTGTTGGAACACCTACGGAGCAACAAACGAAGGTGGTATGCACATTCAGGAAGAAAAGCAGGTGACACGATTCTAGTGCTAGCAATAGAATATAGAGTGGTGTGGAAGAGACTTGTAGGACAAGGGAGAACAACAAGGCTATACCATAAAGTGTTTTCCAAGAATGTGTTGAAGACTAGAAGGAACGCTGGAAAGAGGATCGTATTGAAGGGTACAAGAACTAGGATTTTCATCATCATCATTTGCAAGGATAAAATCAAGGATGGTTTGTTCCGGTGTCAGATATTCAAATAGTCTAGAGCTGGTCGGTCACTCCAGCGCTTCCTCGAACGTCTCACACTTCTCCGTCCCCTCGGCTTATAGTTCCAGAGCTGTTTGGGGATGCGGCAGTCATCCATTCGGCAAAGATGATCCCACTACTTCAGCCGATACTGGGCGATCCTGTCAAGTATACTCATAATATTCAATCCTGCCGTACAGCTGTGTTTCTTCTATGGTCATGGAGAGTACACCCTGCCATGTACCTGAGGAATCTCATTTCAGCCGCTTGGATGCAACGGGCCTGGCCTTTCGTTAAAGTCGTCCAATTCTCAGGCCCGTAAAGAGGTTTGGGAAGGGCCATCACCTTGTAGAATTTTAGGCGTGTTTCTTTACTTGCTGACTTGAGGGTTCGCCTAATGGTCCCGCACATAAGGTTCAACTTGTGCAACTTATTCACAACGTCGTTGCATGCATTATAAGACACACTGTAGCCCAAGTATTCAAAATTGCTAACTTGTTTCAGGAGAGTACTATCTATAGCAAGTTTTACCCGTACGGGGTCAGTTCCATGAAAACCATCACCTTATTCTTACGTGTGGACATCTTCAATCCAGAGTCTTTGCAGATTCGATTTAACAAATGTATCGCCATCAGCAATCTGTTTTCAGAGTCCGACTGAATAGCCTGATCACGTTGAAATAAGTTTGTGAAGAATTGTTTTTATCTCGCTCGTAAACGTTCGTGATTTTTGTTAACATTGACAGTTTTGCTGTTTAACACAAGTCTGTTTAACGTTTAAAACCAAATGTTTTGCGAGTGCTACGATGAAGGATCCTCAGTCACTGAGCTGAGACACTATTTACACGCCCTTAACCCAACCCTATCGACACTGTAAAACAGCACAGCTCATCAGTACACAGTAATACAACAGTACAGAATTTGTTGGAGGGGTTTGAACATCATGTGCCTACTCACTGCTAATCACTGATCAACCCCTTTCACATCTCACGCTTTGTACTCCGTCACTAACTAGTCCTCCGCCGTACCATTAACGTCATATTTGACTCTCTATTTCGTCGTCTACGTTTCGTACTGCTAGTCCAGGATGTTTTGGCACTAGAGTTTGACACACAATTTTCCCAAAACTCTTCTAACTGTATAAGAAGTCTAACTACACAATACACATAAACATAATCACACCTGCCTTTAGACTAACAAGACTAGATAAAGTGAGAAACGTAGAGATAAGACAAGCGATGGAATTAACCTTGACATTATGGAAACAATAGAAGCAAGAAACTGCATTGGTTTGCACACCTAAAAAGAATATCGGACGAGAGATGGCCAAGGAAGGTATGTGAATGGACTCCACATTCTAGAAGAAAAAATGAAGCCTAAACATTCATGGAAAATGGATGTCGAAGATGCAATGAATTCTAGAAACTTACAGAACAGGACTGTTTAGACAGGCGCCAGTGGAAGCTAGGATGCAAGTGGCGGCGTCAGCCGTAATTAAATCGGCTAAAAAAAATCACCTGCCTTTACCTTCTCAGGGGCCGGCCTCCACTGGCGTTCGTCCTCCCTCTGAACTTCCCTCCTCGCTGTCCCCAAAACAGCCCGAATCTTATCCAATTGGACAAGAAATAGATGTGTGCCCCCGTCACTGTCGAGCCACTGACAATGCTCTGTCGTAGTACGGGTGAAACGTTTGACAAACAAACAAAAAAACAGAGTTGTTTTTAAGCAAACAAGTTAAATCTTGTAAACACGAACGATTTTTTAAATATGAAGGTGTTGAAGAACTGGTCAAATCTTGTATATTCCCCATTAATGCTTTCACATTTTAATGACATCTTCCAAATAGATAATTGAAAGTGTCGGTGAGATACAGCAATTTCGTCTAACTCCTTTGTCTGTTATAACGGTTGCTGTTGATAGCTTACCTGCATCGATTTAAACAGAGGCGTTTTGATATTGAGTTTTGGTCGTTTTGACAAGACGATAAGGGACGAGACATAACCTAAGCTTACACGGCCAGTGTCAACTTTGTTAAATTGAGAATAAGCCAGACTGATAGACCGTGATCGGTTGCGGACACCGTCGGCGCCCAGCTCATTGAAAAGAGTAGAGAGTATCAGCTGCCCACGTACATACCTTTATATACAAAGGTACAAACTTACCTATTTTTTTTTATTTTCCGTCGTGCGACTTCGTATATTTTATTTATTCACTACGCGTTTCGGCAACAAGTTGCCATCCTCAGGTGAAACATTCACTCAAAACGAGGTCGTTAAAAAGTAAAATAATTTATTAAAACAGTAAAACTTAAAGTCAAAAGTGGACTTTCAACATACGCGAACATGAGCAGGCCAGTGCTATACACGCGGGTATTAACGGTCGACTAGCACTGGCCTGCTCATGTTCGCGTATGTTGAAAGTGCACTTTTTACTTTAAGTTTTAGTGTTTTAATAAATTATTTTACTTTTTAACGACCTCGTTTTGAGTGAATGTTTCACCTGAGGATGGCAACTTGTTGCCGAAACGCGTAGTGAATAAATAAAATATACGAAGTCGCACGACGGAAAATAAAAATAGGTAAGTTTGTACCTTTGTATTAGAGCGCGACTTGGAGACAAAACAATAAAATGTATTATACATACCTTTCATAGACTTCGAGAAGGCGCTTGACAGAGTGAATCGGAGCAAACTATGGGCAGTAATGGTAAGGAAAGGGATTCTACAAGATCTAATTAGAGCAATACAGAGTCTGTATGTAGAGAATGAAATCTTAATAAAAGCAGGGAGTCCGAAAACAGCTCCTAGAGTTGGCCTGACCAATTGTGGAGTACGACAAGGTTGTCCATTATCACCTTCTCTTTTTAATTTATACATTGACGATGTCATACAAAACTGGCAGGTGTGTCTTCTAGACAATTTTATGATTGGTCACTCTACAATTGACACTTTGTTGTTTGCGGACGACCAGGCTATTCTACCGGACACTGAAAACAAATTCCAGATGGGTATATTAAATGGAATCTGCAAAGACTCTGGATTGCAGATATCCACAATTAAACTAAGGTGATGGCTTTTTGTCGAACTGATCCCGTACGGGCAAAAATTGTTATAGACGGTACTGTCCTGGAACAAGTTAGCAGTTTTGAACACATGGACTAGAGTGTGTCTTATAATGCAAGCAACGACGTGGTCAACAAGTTGGATAAGTTCAACCTAATGTGCGGGACCATCAGGCGAACCATTAAGTCAGCAAACAAAGAAACACGCCTAAAATTCTACATGGTGATGGCTCATTACACACTTCTTTATGGGTCTGAGAATTGGACTTTAACGAACAACTATGGAACTATAAGCCGAGGGGACGGAGAGGTGTGGGACGTCCGAGGAAGCGCTGGAGTGACCAGCTGTAATATTTGCCTATTTGAGACCGGAACAAACCATTGTTGGTTTAAACCATGAGGATGATGATGATGACATCGTCGGCTGCGTTTCAATCCCACCCTCGAAGGTCTTCTTTAGGCCCCAAAGCGACAGAGTGTTAAACCAACAAATTGTCGGTTATCGTTCGGCCGAGATCTGCCGTACCTTATTGTTTCATACTCTGTCGGTTTGGAGCCTGAAGAAGATCCACGAAGTTAGACTGAAACGTTGCCGACGATGTCACTAGTAGACAGCAACCGACCTCTGCCTGGCAGCCTGGTTTTTTTTCAATTCAATAATGAAACGTATTTTGATCAAAATTTCTGTAACAAGTATGTTTTCAATTCCCAGTACTATTCTTTGTCGGTACATTGGTGAAAGTCTGCGTAAAAAAAAAAAGAATTATATAGATTATTATGAAGTGTAAAGTTGGAGAGTAGAAAGGTGCGTATGTTTCTGATCAACATTTTTGGCTGAAATGGTTTTGTTAAATTTTGAGCTACATGGTTTGGTACAACCGGACAGCTAGAGGTCTTTAGAAGTCTGAGGACTGATGTGTACTGAATACAAATCCACACCCTTAAACCGACTGCCACCAAATTTTGCACAGGTTACCTGTCACACAAGGACTTGGAATTTGATACTTTTCCCCGTTCACACGATTTAGGCCCTTTTAATTATGCCTTTTCGTTGACGCGTATAAAGATGTCATCAACACTATGGAGACCAGAATTAATTACCATAGTAAGAAGTAAATAAAAAAATGATATTTTGTGGCATCGGAACTGTAAATTTATCCGTTCCTGCAGTTTTTAATGTATTTAATATGCGATTGTATCGATATATTTTGTAATTTTGTATACAGATATGTCTATATATTTTGTAATTGTCTTAAACAATTATAAAATTTATGTTTATACGTATTTTTGATGATGCAATGAAAAAGTAATGAAATACGTTAAATACTACTACTAAAGAAGTCAACAACACCATGGAGACCAGAACTAATTACAATAGTAACAAGTAAATAAACAGAAGCTATTTAGCGGCATCGGAACTGTACATTTATCCATTCATGCAGTATATTTTTGATGTTTTATATAATATGCGATTCTATCGATATATTACGAAGTGGAAAAAATAAGTGTACTAATTGTAAATTGTCCTATTACTTAATGCAAAGCGAAAATACGGGTTGTCTTCATTTGTGACGTTAGGTGACAACGGTTTTTGGTTTTTAGTTTACTGCTGAAATGAAAAAAACCTATGGTTGAGGAAAACATAACTTTTAATGTGTTATACAATGCTTCTACCACAGTAACACTTAAAATAAAGAATTTAGAGTTTTTGAATTAACAGGTACTTTATAAATATCTCCAAAGGCTTTATAAACGGGTACTTTTAAATCTCCAAAGGCTGTTGCACCAACATAATAATTTAGTACTAGTTTTGAAAACAGCTTTGGTGAGAATTTGACTAATCAGTACAAAATTGTTAAACGAGCTGACAGAACGCCATATGGACATAGACAATAAAAATTATATTAAAATAGTTATTATAAGTCCAATATTCGCGTGCGAAGCCGTGGGTAACAGCTAATTTACTTATAAAATAAAACTGGTTTCCTGCATGACAGGTAACAATCAGTTATTCCGTGTTCCATTCAAATCACCCCCCCCCCCACACACACGCACACACCATAAAACACGTACTATATGGAATATTATTATTAAATATGGTATTTAAAAGTAATATACTCACAATATAAAATGTGTTTTCAATCTTTATGGCTTTAGTTCGTCAAATAAATATATACTATACTATAAATATTATTTCAATAAACTATTATGTGAAGAATTTACATAATACGTAGCGACCGTCGCGCCAACTGTTGTGAAACTGTATAAACTGATCAGTACAGAGCGTGGCTTTATGAATAATGTAAGTCCAATTTAATTAAGTATAGAATACCCACAGTGTTGGACGCCATTTGCTGACAGATTGAACACACTCTCCCTCTCTCTCTCTCTCTCTCTCTTTGGTTTAGTTTATCTGTCTAATGTGACCAAATTAAATACCCTCACGCACCCCCTCAATCTTTCTCACTCTTCTTCTTTCTGTATTTCTAATTTCTTTCTCCCTCTCTCTCTTACTCTCTCTTTAATTTTAGTTTATAAATAAATGAATTTGTCCAACGTGACCAAATTAAATTTGTCCACAGATAATACTTTTTAACATATATATTTTGCTTTTAAATAAATTCGAAAAATCGGCGTTATCATCAATCGTTTTTCAAGGAGTGCTTTTCTAGTTTTCTAGCCATTTTCAGGCAATAAAATAATTTTTAAAAATTAAAATATACAGTGAGCATTATTCTGGCACTCTTATTATAGCCGGTCTCATTTTCAGCTGCGTTCCAAAACTCTTGGTTGGGACGATACGCAGATGTGAGCAACGCTTTTCTTAGCGGTTGGCTGGTACTGTGTAGCTTCTAGTCACTTCCTCTCTCCCGTTTGGTTGGTAATTGGCTCCTTGTACTTCCGCCTACAACCAGGGCCTTACTCCGGCTATATTCTGTGAGGACTTTCTCTACTTATCTTCCCAACGGGTATATCGTTAATACGGTCTCACGGATCGTCGTGTTGTACACTGGAAACAGAGTAACTGACACCAATGAAGTCTAATTACAAACTTCAATTAGACACAATCAAAAGTAAAGAGTCAACAAAACTTTAGACGGAGAGGTGTGGGACGTCCGAGGAAGCGCTGAAGTGACCAGCTCTAATATTTGCCTATTTGAGACCGGAACAAACCAGCCGTGAAGACGATGATGATGACTTTCTACTAAAATGCAACAATTACTTAGATCCGCACTTGTAATTTGGCCAGGCGTACTAACAGAATTAGCTGCTTTGAAATCCAGTATTTCTACTTCGGCCGCTAGCATTGGTGTGACACAGAGGGCCAGGATACTGGTAGAATAGTCGAGGAAGCGGCGCGGCGTGCCGAAATACTGTATCTAAAGCTTTACATAATTATGCGTGCGCATGGAACAACTTTTTACGCTGCCAAGAGTTACATGATTGCATTTCATCTCAACGAAGCGCTAAATTTCGCCCTCTTGCTCCTAAATTTGTGGAAACAGTCAATTATTTACGTTGTCCCTAATGCCTTTATTCGTTTCAATGAGACCTTTATGATTGCTGTCGTGAATTCAGCTTCCGAACTTAAATACTGCAGAAAAGTTATTTTGAAGAGACAGCCAATTATATAAGACGTCGTGATTTTACTTGTAAACATTAGTATTCCTTTAGGTGAAAGGTTTAAGAAACCATGCATCAATGTTCTTTAACCGTTACTTTATTTCTAGTTCGTTGGTTTATTTATCTAGTATCATATGGCTTAGACAGCATTCGACAACCTTTGCGCCCGTCGATAACGTTTGACGCGCCTGCGAAACAATTTGTAATTTTATTTTCTTTGAAAGAAGAAACCTGCTTCGAAGTACTCTGTTTAAAATAGTACAAGCCGTTTCGAATTTTACTTTTTTCTAATACAATATCTACTGTAAGTTAGTTTTTGTTTTCAAGAAAAGGAATTGAAACCTTCGTTTATGTTTTAAATGTGATTTAAAATGCATTTTATTAAAATAAATAGTGTTATTGTGGCAAGTTCTTTAATTTATTTTTAATAAAATGTGTTCTTGTTTAACCGCGTTTTCGTATAAAGTTTTATCAGTTTAAACGTGCGTGTGCATGATGACAGATTGTTAATAACCTACTCCTAATGTGAAAAAGTTTCACAAGTTTATACGAAGAATATTGCAAAGCCTTTAGTACATATTGTTACGCTACAAAATCTCCACCAGAATAACAAATGAAACAACGTTAAGAATTAACAACAACTGTGCAGTTAGTAACGCAGAAGTTGAGAAAAACACAGTCATTTTACACAATAAAAAAATAATAAAATATAGTGATGACCAATGACCAAGACTATGACAAAGACAAGACCCCACCCCAAGTGATTGGCATGAATAATGACAGTCAATATCAAATAACTTTATAGATAAAAAAAAGAACATGTTTGATTATAACAAACATTGAAAGTACAATACCTAACTTCATTAAATATATAATAAAATAATGTATGTATAATTTCAATATAATACTATTAAATGACAACGAAATAATAAGTGTTAATTATAAAAATAATTCACATAAATCAAATCAATGAAACCAAGTGATAAGTAGGTACACAGTGAGTGAAAAAAAACATTGTGTTAAGTGATATACAATAGTGAGTGGTTATAAATATCTATTGGAGAATACTCAGTCACCCGTATACTAAAAGAACAAAAAGTATTGAACACTAAAGTGAAAGTTAACTCAAATACATGAAATACACCAAGTGTAACCCATAATCACATGTGAAAACAAAACAAACGTTACATCCCATAAGGGATGAATGATGTTTTATTTATATTTTGTAACCGATAAATAAGCAGGAGACTTTTAGAGTGAATTAACAATCATTATAAAATATTCACAACAACTTTGTGTTATATATAAAATATAATGTTTGTCTGACTTTGTAAACGATGGATAAGTAGAAGGCTCATGGAGTGACAATAATCAGTATAGAACAATCACTATTATTTGGTATTGTATATGATAACTGATGTTATACTTGAAAGTTGTAATTGATGAAGGAAGAAGAGATTCATGGAGTGAACTGACATACATTGTAAAAGCATTTTCAACAAATGTGTGATAAATTGTAAGACTATAGATAAAGATGACATGATCATCAAAAGACTTGATACAAACAGTATCATAATATTATTATACGTATAAATATGTTTCAAAAGTTGTGTTAAGAAAAAATAGGTAATTAATATTAATTTCAAGAAGTTCCAAGTTAAAAGATAGTCATTATCAAAGTGATTATGTTAACATGTATGTTCATTTTAGTAAAGTTCAGTATCTAAGTTATATTTATACTATGTGGTAAAGAATGTTAACAGTTAAGTAAATTTTGTTCAAATGTTAACTAAGTTTAATTAATAAGAGTCAGTAGATTATATAATGAGTGGACAGGAATATAAAGTGTTGTAGATAAAAGGTAGCAAAACTAGGTATCAAAATTAAGAAATTGTTCAAAAATAAGAATAGGCCTAAAGGAAAATGTTGAAATTCTCGTTAAGTATACAATAATAGAGCAATAGTATATAAACTTGAACTACTCAAAGGTGACTAAATTATATAATTTACTAATAATTGTAAACCTAGGTAAACCTAGATCAAAGATAAGATTATTGCAAATTGTAACCAGTAAATAGATTTAAATGAAACAAAAGGCATGTAAACATAATATAAATAGATAGGGGAATAGTAAAATCACAAATAATACTAACAAAACTCATTAATAAAAGAATTAAGTATAAAAGGTACACAAGGCCTATACAATAAAATGTTAATTCAGTAATTATAGATCACACACTAAGCACGTTTGGTCTCAAAATAATTTATAGAAAGAAAGGAATCCAAAGATAATCAAAACAAGTTTATTAAACGCATCATAAACTCAATATTTAAATTAGAAACATTTTCGACAGTTTTATAGAAAATTAAGACGAATATAACAATGTAATAAGAAAACTAACAACCAATGAGAGGACAGATTTATCGCTTAGCAACGAAAAAATTCGTTATAAACATCTAAGTTTTTTATTGAACTCTGAAGAGAACGTATGAGAAATTAATTGCTCCCGAATAAAAATCAGTATAAAACATAAAATAAATGAAAAAACATAACATAAAGCATTTCAAGTAAAGCATATGTCCACCAAAAGAAGAATCCGACCAAATTAAAATCTAAAATTAAAGTAAATTATAAACGAAAATTCCAAATTTCCGAAAGTACAAAATCACGAGCCAGAAGTAAGGAAGTATAACCAAAGACATCCAATATATCAAAATCAACCATACTGAGGAACAGATGAAAAGGAATTTTGTAAAGTCTAACTAAAAATATATTTTCACTACAAGACATCATACGTTTGAATTTCACGACACTTTCAAAGACACCTCACTTGGTTTCTACCACAATATTTTCGAACATTATTAATAATTGATTTATTATTATATTTCACTTAAGAATTTTAACGACACAACACTTTATTTAAATAAAATTATTATTATTCAGTAACAAAGAATTATAACCTATCTGTAAGACGTTGAATCTAACCAATTTTAAAAGATTCACATCTGAATTTTGTAAAAACTGAAAACTTCAGCAATTAGAAATAAGTATATTGTAAAGGTTTGTACATTCAAAACATCTTGTTACCTTTCTCTGTAATCACAAGAACTCTGTAATCCAGCATATTTATAAAAATCAACATAACAGCCTAATAAAATTGGATTACAACGATCCTGCCAACCGCTGAGTGAGTAAGACTTTATCGCCGAGGCAAATTATTATATTATCATTGATGTTTATATAATTTTAATTCGAATCATTAACAAAACTGCTACTAAAATTACCTGCAGTAAAATAAAACTTGTGTATTCATTTCAGAGAATTGTATGCATGTTAATCTTTTTATATAGTTAAGTGGATAGCGCTGCCACAAGAACACTGAAGTTGGCAATCCTGACGCTGAGGAGCGTGATTCAAATTCGAACTTCAGGCGGGGGCAAATACGATTGTAGCGAAAAATATTGAAAAAATTAAGAGAATCAACTATTAATTCTTTTAATTGTTTTGTATGTAAAACCATTTGGCGCCTAAATTTCGGGATTTTTCTGAATGCATACAGCAGGTAAGATAGCGGAAAACCCTTAAACAGACGACAAACCGACCATACATCCAGGATAGGGGTTATTGTTCATAAAATTCATAAACTTATTAATCTACACACAGTGAGTCGTAACAGATTGACGCCAACAACGTGTGGCATTTTAGTACGAAGCAAATTTCGTGTTGTAACAATATGCACCACCATAAATTCAAAGGTTGCCTATGACTGACTTAGACAGTGAAGCTATGTTCTGTTTATAATAATAATGGCTCCCATGTGTACCAGCAAAGCAGCTTAGAAGTCAGGCAGGGTAGGCTGCCTTATGCGAGCCGTACGGCATACAAGGATGGCAGTGTGACCAGCACTACGCTTCAGCCGCCCATTATTATCCCCAGGATGTTATCCCAGGTACTCATTTTCAACAGCCTGAGTCGACCTGGGGGCTGGAAAACACACCTAGATTTTATGGTGCGGGCCTGGGAATCGAAGCCGAGACTTCTAGATTAGTAGCCGGGTGCCATACCCACTGTTCTACTGGGCCGGCATGCTCTGTTTATACTGCGGCAAAACATGTTTCCAAAACACGCGCCAAAACCACCGACCATCCAATATCCTAAGGTAAACACACTTTGCGTGTTTGGTGACGCGCATCATCATCGTAAAGGCAGCCATTAGGCGGCAGGCAAACTGCTGCAAAATCACCGCGATACATTCTCAGTACCAGTTGTCGACTTACTAAACACTCTGAGTACTCGATTTGTGTTAGATATTTTTTCATGTTATGAAGCCAATGCTACACTGTGTTTCTTTTTGTCGTTGCCTTAGAAACGAGTTAAAGGTGGTACCTTTTAAATGTCTTCTCGTCTTTTGTGAACATCAATCCGGAGGTCCGTCGTCGGTGTCATTATCATGCGATACTATTTCCTCTTCCCAGTTATATTTTCAAGCGGACTTAGGTCGGCCGCACACTGGAGCGACGTTTTGTTTTGCGACAGAATCGTTTTGACGCATCGTGTTGCAAAGCGTTTCTTCAGTGGAGACAGGCTTGAGCATGGCCGGCTCTAATAGGAGGCCGGAATATTAAACGTGGCAACACTGAAACCAGCTGATATTTGAGGACGACTAGACGATCACTTAATTTATGTATTTCAATAATAACCAACTCGCGTCATTTTTAATTGCCGGTTAACAGCAGTTTTATAATTCTTCATTTTTTGCAAATTAAAAGTTTACTACGTAAAATAATACTACATTAGTTAAGAAATATAATAAATAACTCCTTCATATGATACAAATTCAATAATGTGAACAAAATTAATTCATTAGTACTTACTTACTAGCCAACGCCCACCCTTGGCTGTTGAGCCA
Organism: Magicicada septendecula; assembly: GCA_034769895.1. Lineage (NCBI taxonomy): Eukaryota > Metazoa > Arthropoda > Insecta > Hemiptera > Cicadidae > Magicicada > Magicicada septendecula. The sequence goes on along the minus strand of CM068371.1, from coordinate 487,262,740 downwards.
TTAGGCGACGCGCTGACCAGTAGCGTCGGGCTTCGGCGATCTCGGTGTCCTCGTTGGACGGGGTGTGGTCTAAGGCCGGGCAGTCTCTCAGATGGTCGGCGTCCATCGTCGCGTGGTCGCACAGCTGGCACTCAGGGGTTGGCAGCGCGTGGAGGCGGTGCAGATGTGAAGCGAGATAGTCGTGTCCGGTTTTTAGTCGGAAGTTGGCGACACACACTGCACGAGGGAGGCTGGGGTTGATTGGACCCTCGGTGACGAGGCTTTCCCATTTTTTACCGGCGGCCGCCTCAGACAGTCTTCGCTTATTCCGTATGCTGACGGCGGAGTTTATTTGAGCTTTGGAAGATTGTAGGGACTGCGGGCGGGTAGGCTGGGGTAGGGTTGTGCCTTGCTTGGCCAGTTTATCGGCCTCCTCGTTGCCCCAGATGTTGACATGACTGGGTATCTATTGGAGTTTTAGGATCCACCCTCGACTCGCCAGGGTCTCCAGTTTCCTTCTACAGTCGATAGTTCTTTGGCAGTCGGTTTGAGAGTTCCGTGATAGACTGCGTATTGCGGCCTGCGAGTCGACTAGGAGCACGGCTTTTGAAGGGGGAGTGATTTTTTCCAGTTCATCAACGGCAGCAAGAACTGCTTCGATTTCCCCGTCGTAGTTACTAAGGGGGCTGCCCACGGCTAAGTGCCCTTGGAAAAGGCGGCTATAGTACCCAGCTCCTGTTTTTCCATTGCCCGGAATTGATGAGCCGTCAGTGTAGATATGGATCCACTCTTGCTCGGGATAATCTTCGTGGATCGTTTGCAAAGCTGATTGCTTTAGTTCTAAATCTGTGGATGCATGTTTAGGTGCTGAGTGGTTCTTAAGATGGTAGCTGGCTTGGGGTAAGAGACTGAAGAAGTCCTGATGGGTATTCAGCGGAGCTGTTTCTGTGAGGGCCATATCGTATTTTTCAGCGATGCTTTTGTACATGGTTAATGGGGTTATTTGAGTCTTTAGCCTGGGAGTAGGTTGTCGGTAGTCGTTCCATAGATGCTTGTAGACACGCCTGGAGCGCTCCCAGAATCGCAGTGCTGACCTTTCTCTATATGACTGTAATGGTTCTATCTGGGTTTGTGCCTCCATGGCCTCGATGGGGGTGGATATTGCAGCGCCTGTTATTACTCTTAGGGCTGTATTTTGTGCGAGATCGAGTTTGTTTTGTACGCTGGCGCTTGCTGTGACGGTGACTTCGCTTCCATATTCTAGCATGGGTCTCATATATGCTTTATAGGTAGTCTTTAGGACATCTTGGTTAGCTCCCCACTTAGTGGCTGTCAATCTCTTTAGTAGTCTTGTTCTTTTTAAAGCCCTTTCCGCGCTTTGGTCCACATGAGGTTTCCACGTTAAGCGCCTATCCAATTGTACTCCCAGGTATTTAGAAATGGTGCTTTCTTCCAGCGCTGTCCCGCTGTAAAATAGGCTTATTGGCGGTACTTTTGTAGAGAGTGAGAACAGTTGAAAGGTGGTTTTGCCAGAATTTACTGTCATTGCATTTCGCTTTGCCCACATCTCGAGTTTTATTAAGGCCTCGTTCAGGCACGCCTCAAGTGACAGTGTGTTTCCACTGGTTGCCCAGATGAGAAGGTCATCCACATAGAGGAGCGCTTTGACGCCTGGCACACTTCTTACTGCTTCGAGAATGTCATCGATCATGATATTAAACAGCGAGCAGCTCAGCACTGCTCCTTGGGCTAGTCCTTGCTGTTGGATGCGAAATTTCGATGTGCAATTTGAATATCGGACTCGGATTTGTCTTTGGGACAAAAACGACTTAATCCATTTGAATAGTTTGCCAGATATTCCGTGTATGGTCAGCTAATTAATTCATTAGGCCTACAGTAGTGTGCAAATTAATGTGAACAAGAGGGAATTTTCACATAATTTGATTTTCAGAGTTTGGCAGCCCTGATTTACAGCTGATATTTACCTTCATTTGTTCTCAGCTGTTTATTAACCTCATTTCCTTTGTTGTTTGTGGTTAATAATGTGTTGTCGCTTGTTTCTGTGAAACTTTAATCCTGTGAACCGTGTTAAATTCTGTTTTATTAAATGTAAGCTATGGATCTCGCTCCAAAGAAAAGAAGTAAGATTGTGGCATTGAATGAACACACTAATATGACAAAAAGGGACATTGCTAGAGTATGTGAGGTTAGTTTGGGAGCAGTCAGCAAAATTATTAAACAGTTTAAAGAGACTGGCAGAGTTTCACCTCAGGGAAAAGGAAAATGTGGAAGAAAACGCAAAACAACTGACAGGGATGACTCAGTTTTGCTAAGAAAATCAAAGGAAAACCCTAGGCTGACAAGTTTTGACCTACAAAAAGACTTAGCACCGTCAGGTGTTCATATTCATGACTACTGTTCGGCGTAGGCTACTGGATGCTGGGCGTAGGCTGTTTGTCCTCAGAAGAAACAGCTTTTAACCATCCCAATGATGAAAAAAGATTATCTTGAGCCAAAAAATATAAGAAATGGAATGAAAAAGATTGAGAAAATGTCCTGTTCTCAGATGAAACCCACTTTATTGTACAGGGTCAACGGTCACGCTACGTTAGGAAATCACACAGTGAGAAACCTTCTCCTAAACACATTGATCAAAGTGTAAAATACCCGACTAAGAAAATGTTTTGGGGTTGTTTTTCTATTCATGGGCCAGGGCTCCTTGTTCCAGTTGATAGAATGATGAATTCCGACAAGTACATTGAGGTTGTTAGAAGAAAGTGATCCGTACTCTCAATGACAAGTGTCCAGAGGGAAACGGCATTTTTCAACAAGCTCATGCTCCCTGCCATAAGTCGCGAAAAGTCACACAATGTTTTCAAGAACATAAAGTTAAGCTTTTAGACTGGCCAGAATATTCATCGGACCTCAATCCGATTGAAAATTGATGGGCTATCCTTAAAGGAAGAATATGCAAAATGAACTACACAAGCAAAGAAACCATGATTTATAGTTCAAATTATAAGTTAATCAATTTATAGTTCAAAGACAATGAAGTGAAAATGATGTGTCAGAAATTGATCCAATCTATGCGAAAACGTGTAAAACGAGTTATTCAAGCCAGAGGTGAACATATTTCATACTAGATGTATAATATAGTATTAATTCTGTATGCGTTATTAAAAATGAGTTAAATCAAGCGTGTTCACATTAATTTGCACACTACTGTAACACTAAATCACTAATTTTTTCAACTTAAACGTATAGTACTAAGTGCGCACAGACCTATAATTTAGATTCAGCTATAAATAGGCCTATTCATGATTTTAATAGTACTATGAAATTAAATAAAAATATAACATGTTCACTTTAGCTGTTTTATTACACTGTGCTTATAAACTCAGACGCAACGTTGCCGAGTTTAATATTCCGGCCTTTTATTAGAGCCGGCCATAGCTTGGAACATTGGCTCACGGCAAAACAATTTCTCATCTGCTGTTTTTGAGTTGTAAAAGTGAAAAAAGAAACCTTCCAGGAACTCAAAGATGAAGCAGGAGAGATAGGATTACAGGTGAATACGGTTATAAATACAAGATATAACCAAAGTTATGATTACAATTCTTAGGAAAACCAGGAAACCTGAACAGTTTGAAATCAAACCACCAAACCTGGAAATAGTTAATCGGCTAAATATTTGAGACGTTGAATGGCAAAAGATAATGAAGAAATAAATGAAATAAGGAAGAGAATACAGGCCGTAAGTGGGACATATGCTTCGTTAACAACTATATTCAAGACAAGGAATATCGACCGCCAGTCGAAGGTCACAGTTATGATTTGACCGGTGATAACATATGGCAGCGAGACTTGGGCTCTGAGCAAACAAGCCGCTAACATAGTCAATAACTTTGAAAGGAAAATTTTGTGGAGAATATGTAGATCAATCCAAGTCAATGGGATATGGAGAATACGTCACAGTGAGGAACTCTATAAGCTATATAAAGACAATGATCTGGGCACCACCATCCGACTGCATAGATTGCAATGAGCAGGACACATCATTAGGATATAAGGCAACCGAGTACCTAGGAAGTAGGTACTGTTTAGTCAAATCGAGGGTTGAAGGCCTGTTGGAATACCCAACCATCGCTGGATTGACGCAGTGACAAGGGATGTTGATACTTTGCTTAAAATAAAAGGACATAAATCGGCATGGACAGGAGAAAATGTAAGCGGATGATTATAGAGGTCAAGGTTCGACTCCGCACTGTGACGGCATAGAAGAAGAAGAAGAAGAAGAAGAAGAAGAAGAAGAAGAAGAAGAAGAAGAAGGAGAAGAAGAAGAAGAAGAAGAAGAAGAAAAGAATTCGTATTCGGGCTGTTTGTCCATTGTTGATTGCCTTGTTCAGCCATTAAATAAACGTTTCGGCCAATAATCAGAGGACATCTTCAGTAGAAAAAATTTAAAAGTGTTTGACAAAGAGTGAAAAGCCGAACGTACCCTTAATCAAGGTAAAAATAAACGATCGACATTTTTTTTAAAATAGCAAACTTTTAACAATTTTTCCTACAGGTGTGCAGTATTTCTATTCCTTAATTACTTTCCAATTGTGTTTTAGGATTTCTTGGAGGCAATTTCTGTTCCTGTGTTATTGACGGAACAGTTGAAACTTTTGTAACGGTATCAACTGACGATTCTGTGAGTCGAGAGAGCTGACGACGTTACAAACGAGTATTATAGCACTTAGTTTACCACTCAGTGCCATATAAATTGGAACTGTCGACTGCGGAAGGGAAATTAGTAATACGGCACGTTTTGCCTTGCGCCGGGTTTTATGTCGTCCGTGTGTCTGCCTGTCGTTTGCTCTCTCTTTCTTCTATGACTTTCTCTCTCCGCCCGTATAGAATATCTTGCTACACCTATTTCGACAGCTTTCTAATTGCTTGTGAATAAAGTTCTATTGTTAAGTACGTCGTTGTTGTTTAATAGTGTAGGCCGAAAAATATTTGAATTTTTATTTCGATTCGTTATACCGCGGAAAACTTACCCTTAGGACAGATAAGTAAAATAAAAAAAAAATAAAATAAAATAATCGGTTACTATCTTCCGGTCAAGCATCACCCCCAAAAATCATAAAATTGATCAATTTTAACAATTGTTCGTAATAAAAAAAGAATCTTTTTTTATGTAAGTCAAATTCTACAGCTACAGCTAAGTAAAAAATAACACAGGGAAGATAAATAAATTAAAACAGCATAGATATTACAACTTTTATTGGTCGCGCATTGCACCTGAAAAACACATTTTTAATATTAAAATTGCAAATTTTACATTTTGACATAAAATAGTTAATGACAAAAGTTACGAGCTATGGCATTATGTCAATAGTCTTTTACTCATTCTCTCTGGTACTTGCTGTTTTATATTCCAATTTGTGCGAAAAACGCGGCATGATGGATAGTGAAAGAACTGATGGACTCATCCCTGCACTTGGACGCTTCTGTCACCAGCTTTACACACCACTCCACTGCTTGTGTATGGCATGAAAACTTGTCAAAATTCCATTCTGCTGCTGCTCCTGACTTTATACAGATGAAATTTCTTCATCGTTTACTATTCGCATCAAAGGTGGCGGCGAAAGATTACAGGTACTCCAGATATTGCTAATACCATTACTTCCCATTTGTCTACGTTCGATGACCCCGCTACATGTCATCTTCTGCCCCCCCCCCGACCTTACAATGTTTTACCTTCCCATCCCTCCCGCCTACACTGCGTCCGTGCCGGAGCACGGAAGGCGGTTTCGCTTGCCTTGTGCCGCCTTTTGTGAGCGCATTGTCTTTTTCTGCTCTCTCCCGTGACCCAGCAATGTCTAACAACAGACTTTGGAGACTATTTCTCATCTGACTGATCTGGTTGGAGGCGCTCCGGTCGTTGTGGGCGAGCAAATACTGCCTCCCAACCGCTAGGTCATTGAAGACTCCCCTGTTTCTCTGTTGCATGTCCCTTCGACGTCCAGAGTCCCACAAAATTACATCTTTTTCAGCGCTCCAAAAATAAAAATAACAAGTAGGTTCCAGACCTTAATGCGAGGGTGCTTTTGGTGCTACAAACATTTAAAAGTTTTCCATGAACAGGTAACTGACTTGTTGCACAATCCCCTACCAGGTGGACCAGAGACTCTTCTGTCAGCGTTACAATTTACCCAAAAGGCCCCTGTTTTGAGGCGCAGGCGTCCACACCAGGAGGACCAGAAAAATCTTCTGTCACAGTTACCATACCTTAGTCGAAAAGCCACCGTTTTGGGACGTAGCAGATTCGTCCTCCCCCTTCTCTTTCTGAGATTGTATTTGACGGCTTTGTATCAGTTATTCTGATACTGAATGTTTCATAGTACTTCCAGTGCTCACCTATCGGTATCAGTGAGCACTCTAAGATCCTAAGCCACTAAAAAATCAAAAAAATAAAATTTAAAAAAGAAAACACCTAGCCCTTGATTACTCTAATAGCGTCGTGGTCAGAAAAGAACTAGAAGCAGTCAAGACCGACTAGACAGAAAACAGTAAAGAAGAGGATTTCATTCAAGATAAGTTGCAAAAAATATAGGGGATATCGGGGTTGCTAAACCCGTATCCACAAGATGTGGTCCCCTGATGTAAAATGGAAGCGGGCAAAATGAAATAACAAAAAAAAATGCGAATCGAGTCCTGCAAAACGCGAGATTGCTGTTTAAGATAACAAACAGGCAACAGGCAGTCATCCTCGGGTTCGCCAGCAACATAGGTCCACCGGAGCACTTCAAGCTGGTTTCCCGCACACTTGGACCGCAAAGTCGGAAAACTTTCAAAACCCATGCACACAAAAACAAACATACGAGTGCCAGTAAAAAAAACAGACGTTGTAATGTACGACTCGTCGGATGAAGCACATGTTTGACTTGTGTAATTTAATCGTAAGGTAACTACTTAAAGGATTTGCTTACTAGTGCAAGTAGTAAACATACGTTTTACTTTATTCGAACGAAATAATATCGATCAGATTAATGAAAGCGTAACGGTCTGTAATGTTCAAGAGCTGAAGGAGAAAAATAAGAAGAAGAAGAAGAAGAAGAAGAAGAAGAAGAAGAAGAAGAAGAAGAAAAAGAAGAAGAAGAAGAAGAAGAAGAAGAAGAAGAAGAAGAAGAAGAAGAAGAAGATAAATATATTCGCAATGCGTTTCTAAAACTTACTAATCTTATTTAGCTACTCACTGTTTTAACAATAAACACAAATTTCCAGACATTCAAAATGTCAGATTTATTTTAAACGTACAAGAAGGTAACAAAATGAATATTGGTAAAATCTTAATATTTACAAACACAATAATAACAATCTACTAATTAAAGAACAAATACAAATAAAAACAAAACAAGACAATTTATTTAATACCATACATTTATAATAATAATAATAATAAAATAAACATTAAATATATAATAAATAGCTACTACATAAACGTTAAAACAATCGAAAATATACTCGACTATCCGATAGCTGTAATGTAAGAGAGACATTCAATTACAATTCATACAAGCGTCTGAAGATACAGAATAATTTCTGTGAAATGTGCGTCAGGTAAAATAAACCTACTTGCAGTGTATTTATTTGAATATACTAATTATGATTATGAAATATTTCAGTCCGTTATCGTACATATAGTGTGTGCATCGTACGATAACATAATAGGGACATGAGATCTACTCACGAGGTCACGTTTGTAGCTACTCTGTAACCCCATTGTAATGCAACTTGAAATGAACTGTCGCCGATGGCCGGGAAACAGATAACGTCACAGTGGTCAAACACTGCGGTACTAATATTGCTGTTGTAGTCCACGATATTGTCGGTTTGCATAATTCTGTGAGGCAGAGCGCAGTGTAACGTTGGCGCTAATGTTACATTGGTCTCTGTGTTGCTTTGCAAACTATAGCTCTAGACGACAACTATTAACACATAAAACTATCGATGCATAATCAATAAATTATAGGCCTAATTCTACCGTCTTACGAATTGGTGCTGATTTTACTTTCATCATCAGCATCATTACCATCATTTTCTTCTTCTTCTTCTTCTTCTCCATCGATTTTTCTGTCTCCTTCTTCTTCTCCTTCTACTTATTATGCTCCTCCTCGTTCTTCTTCTTCTTCTTCTTCTTCTTCTTCTTCTTCTTCTTCTTCTTCTTCTTCTTCTTCTTCTTCTTCTTCTTCTTCTTCGTTTCATTTCAAGGATTAGGATTACAGCTTGTTCCGTCTTTACAGCCATCGTTTTCGTAGTCTGCCCCTATCTCATTCTCCAAGAGACATGCTGAATTTTTTTTTTTTCATATTCTCGAGTCACCCATTCTATTTATGTGTTTTATCCGGTTTTCTTTATTTCGTTTAATTTTATCGTTCGTCAAGTAGGTATATATATTCAGCTGTTGCCTTATGTGTGCATTTCTTATGTGATCTCTTAGGGTGATCTCCTTCACCTTTTTTTCTCCTACTCCTTCTCCTCCTCCCCCACTCTTCCTCCTCCTACTCCTCCTCCTCCTCCTCCTCCTCCTTCTTCGTCATCATCATCATCATCATCATCATCACCATCGTCGTCGTTGTCATCGTCATCATCTTCTTCTTATTTTTCTCCTTCAGGCCTTGAACATTACAGACCGTTACGCTTTCATTAATTTGATCGATATTATTTCGTTCGAATAAAGTAAAACGTATGTTTAATATTTGCACTAGTAAGCAAATCATTTAAGTAGTTACCTTATGATTAACTTACACAAGTCAAACATGTGCTTCCTCCGACGAGTCGTACATTACAACGTCTGTTTTTTTTACTGGCACTCATATGTTTGTTTTTGTGTGCATGGGTTTTGAAAGTTTTCCGACTTTTTGGTCCAAGTGTGCGGGAAACCAGCTTGAAGTGCTCCGGTGGACCTATGTTGTTGGCGAACCAGAGGATGACTGCCTGTTGCCTGTTTGTTATCTTAAACAGCAATCTCGCGTTTTGCAGGACTCGAATCGCATTTTTGTTATTTCATTTTACCCGCTTCCATTTTACATCTGGGGACCACATCTTGTGGATACGGGTTTGGCAACAGCGATATGCCCTATCTGGATTCTCACTTTGTTACAACTTATCTTGAATGAAATCCTCTTCTTTACTGTTTTCTGTCTAGTCTGTCTTGACTGCCTCTTGTTCTTTTCTGACCACGACGCTATTAGAGTAATCAAGGGCTAGGGTGTTTTCCTTTTTCAATTTTATTTTTTTGAATTTTTGGTGGCTTAGGATCTTAGAGTGCTCACTGATACCGATAGGTGAGCACTGGAAATACTATGAAACGTCCAGTATCAGAATAACTGATACAAAGCCGTCAAATACAAATCTCAGAAAGAGAAGGGTGAGGACGAATCTCCTGCGCCCTAAAACAGGGGCCTTTCGGCTAAGGTATGGTAACGCTGACAGACGATTCTCTGGTCCTCCTTGTAGGGGATTGTGCAACAAGTCAGTTACCTGGTCATGGAAAACTTTTAAATGTTTGTAGCACCAAAAACACCATCGCATTAAGGTCTAGAACCTACTTGTAATTTTTATTTTTGGAGCGATGAAGAAAGATGTATATTTGTGGGACTTTGGACGTCGAAGGGACATGCAACAGAGAAACAGGGGAGTCTTCAATGACCTAGCGGTTGGGAGGCAGTATTTGCTCGCCCACAACGACCGGAGCGCCTCCAACCAGATCAGTCAGATGAGAAATAGTCTCCAAAGTCTGTTGTTAGACATTGCTGGGTCACGGGAGAGAGCAGAAAAAGACAAAGCGCTCACAAAAGGCGGAACAAGGCAAGCGAAACCCCCTTCCGTGCTCCGGCACGGACGCAGTGTAGGCGGGAGGGATGGGAAGGTAAAACATTTTAAGGTCGGTGGGGGGGGGGCAGAAGATGACATGTAGCGGGGTCATCGAGCGTAGACAAATGGGAAATAATGGTATTAGCAATATCTGGAGTACCTGTAATCTTTCGCCGCCACCTTTGCTGCGAATAGTAAACGATGAAGAAATTTCATCTGTAATAAAGTCAGGATCAGCAGCAGAATGGAATTTTGACAAGTTTTCATGCCACACACAAGCAGTGGAGTGGTGTGTAAAGCTGGTGACAGAAGCGTCCAAGTGCAAGTGTTCGTCAGAACGGCGTTTCTTTCACTATCCATCATGCCGCGTTTTTCGCACAAATTGGAATTTACAACAGCAAGTGCCAGAGAGAATGAGTAAAAGACAATTGACATAATGCCATAGCTCCTAACTTTGGTCACTAACTATTTTATGTCAAAATGTAAAATTTGCAATTTTAATATTAAAAATGTGTTTTTCAGGTGCAATGCGCGACCAATAAAAGTTGAAATATCTCTGCTGTTTTAATTTATTTATCTTCCCTGTGTTATTTTTTACTTCGCTGTAGCTGTAGCGTTTGACTTACATAAAAAAATATTCTTTTTTATTACGAACAATTGTTAAAATTGATCAGTTTTATGATTTTTGGGGGTGATGCTTGACCGGAAGATATTAACCGATTATTTTATTTTATTTTTTTTATTTTACTTATCTGTGCTAAGTATAAGTTTTCCGCGGTATAACGAATCGAAAAAAAAATTCAAATATTTTTCGGTCTACACTATTAAACAACAACGTCATATTTGACAAGATATTTTACACTTGCGGAGAGAGAAAGTCATAGAAGAAAGAGAGAGCAAGCGACAGGGAGACACACGGACGACATAAAACCCGGCGCAAGGCAAAACGTGCCGTATTACTAATTTCCCTTCCGCAGTCGACAGTTCCAATTTATATGGCACTGAGTGATAAACTAAGTGCAGTAGTACTCGTTTGTAACGTCGTCAGCTCTCTCGACTTACAGAATCGTCAGTTGATTCCGTTAAAAATGTTTCAACTGTTCCGTCAATAACACAGGAACATAAATTGCCTCCAAGAAATCCTAAAACACAATTGGAAAGTAATTAAGGAATAGAAATACTGCACACCTGTAGGAAAACAGTTAAAAGTTTGCTATTTTGTAAAAAAATGTCGATTGTTTGTTCTTACCTTGATTAGGGGTACGGTCGGCTTTTCACTCTTTGTCAAACACTTTTAAATTTTTTCTACTAAAGATGTCCTCCGATGGTTGGCCGAAACGTTTATTTAATGACTAAACAAGGTAATCAACAATGGACAAACAGACCGAATACGAATTATCTTCTTCTTCTTCTTCTTCTTCTTCTTCTTCTTCTTCTTCTTCTTCTTCTTCTTCTTCTTCTTCTTCTTCTTCTTCTTCTTCTTCTTCTTCTTCTTCTTCTTCTTCTCTTCTCTTCTCTTCTCTTCTCTTCTCTTCTTCTTCTTCTTCTTCTCCTCCTCCTCCTCCTCCTTCTTCTTCTTCTTCTTCTTCTTCTTCTTCTTCTTCTTCTTCTTCTTCTTCTTCTTCTTCTTGTTCATCTATACCGTCACATTTCGGAGTCGAAGCTTGGCCTCTATAATCATCCGCTTCCATTTTCACCTGTCCTTTGCGATTGATGTCCATCTTTTATTTTAAGCAAAGTATCAGCATCCCTTGTCACTGCGTCAATCCAGCGATGGTCTTCCAACAGGCCTTCAACCCTCGATTTGACTAAACAGTACCTACTTCCTAGGTACTCGGTTGCCTTATATCCTAATGATGTGTCCTACTCATTGCAATCTATGCAGTCGGATGGTGGTGCCCAGATCATTGTCTTTATATAGCTTATAGAGTTCTTCATTGTGACGCATTCTCCATATCCCATTGACTTGGATTTATCTATATATTCTCCACAAAATTTTCCTTTCAAAGGTATTGACTATGTTACCGCCTTGTTTGCTCAGAGTCCAAGTCTCGCTGCCATATGTTATCACCGGTCAAATCATAGCTTTATATAATGTGACCTTCGACTGATGGTGGATATTCCTTGTCTTGAATATAGTTGTTAACGAAGCATGTGCCCCACTTACGGCCTGTATTCTCTTCCTTATTTCCTTTGTTTCTTCATTATCTTTTGCCATTCAACGTCTCAAATATTTAACCGATTAACTATTTCCAGGTTTGGTGGTTTGATTTCAAACTGTTCAGGTTTCCTGGTTTTCCTACGAATTGTAATCATAACCTTTGTTTTACCTTGTATTTATAACCGTATTCACCTGTAATCCTATCTCTCCTGCTTCATCTTTGAGTTCCTGGAAGCTTCCTTTTTTCTACCTTTAAACGAATTCTTTTACCATTGTATACATTTGTCACGTTTAACGTTTAATATATCATTTTAATAAGGTTCAGTAGGAGTGAGCTGAATATTACGTTTGGGGGGGGATATCGTAATTCAGGCAGCAACAGAGTACAAAGCTCTATGAATACCTTAACTCTAGTTTAATTAAATGTGGACACCGGTTCGATATCGTCATGTAATGTCAGATTGAAGAGCGTAACCTATTCTCTAAGTATTTTGTTTACGTATAAGACATCTATTTTTGTTACTTTTTTCTTTATTTTAACATATTTAACTCAAAAGTTTAAATTTTCTCTGTGCAAAAGAATACATACGCACGTTTTACTTTAGAAAATACAGAATTGTAGAAAGTAGACAGCAATAAATAAAATATGTAAGTTGAATAGAAGAGAACAGGTTAATTTAATGAAATTAACAGTTGTGTGTTTGGCGTCAGCAACATTTGTCCTGATGATGACAGTAAACACTGTTGAAACGTCGACACAAATATGTTAAAATTTGTGTTATATTTATGACCGATCCACACGAACCCTTCAGCGAAAAATTTATTGATTGACAGTCACTACGAATTTAAGGATTTAATAAAATTAAAAATATTGGTATAAAAGAATAAAGGATGTTGGCACACTGTACAAAAGTGGCCGGATCGAAAGACATGACGTGAACCCGGTTACAACGATGAACCAGCTTCGTACTGACGTTGCGAAAACTGAAAATGTATTCAAACAAGTAACCTGTTTTTAGCAGAACATCAAAAAGAAGAATACAGCAATATTGAGTTCATAATATGAAGAAACGTTTGTCGTAAAGTGGCTAAATGCAGCAGTTAGTAATTTCACCCCGCCGCTGCTGAGATTGTATCGCGGTGACGTAGCTTATTTACAGCTACAATATGGCTGCCAAATGGCTGCCTTTACGATTATGTCACGTACTGCAGCGTCTAAGGTCTGTTTACCTTAGTATACGGTATAGTGTTGCGGGTGAACTCATTTTGTGTATACACAGACCTAACACTAGATTGTAAGCCAACGATAAAAAACATTTACGTTTTAAATGTCTTGTGAAATTAGTCGTCACATAATTATATGCTATTGGAATAAGTTTAGTTACATCCACTATAATATTGTTACGACGGTCGAGTTGATCGTCGTATGGTACAGTGGAAAACAAAATACAAGACACCAATGAAGTCACTAAAAATCAGCTTTAGTTATCAAAATTAACAGTTTGTTTTTTTATATAATCTGATTTAATTGTTTTTGTTATTCGTGGACTCCAAAGCAGACTGTTTAATTGTTTTGTTGCTGTCTTAGCTTCTCCTATTCCTACTTTTATTTTTTGGTTGCTGTCACCATCCAATGTCATTTTTACACCCTAATACTAAAGTTTTTAATATTTTTATCACTTATATATATATATATATATTATAACTATATATATATAGTGACGACGGTCTACTCGATCGTCGTAGGTACAGTGGAAACAAAATAAGTACAAGACAACAATTAAGTCACTAATCACACCTTTACTTTTTACAGTTAAACAGTTCGTAATTAACAACACAGTGTCTACAACAAATCAAATGAAAATTGTTCATACGGAATAAAATGTCCACTAATATTAAAACTCAATTGTATTACAATTATACCGTCCGAATATAAAACGCAACACTTCACAAATAACTACTTGAACGTACACAGTAATAACTCGAACCGCTCTGTAAATATATCGCACTAATACTCTCGAATCGCGCAGTCAAAAATTCGTCTCATACTAAACTGAACGTCGTTTGAGTACCGGTATTTATAGCTAGTCGAATATCTAGACGATTCCTAATTGCGTCGTAGCGTGCGTATGAACTACGTAATTAACTGCGGCCTTGACACAGGCCGAGCTCCCGAGCGAAGCCCGGCACAGTCGAGAAGATTCTCGCAAAATGCGTCTAGTAGCACGCTTACAATCTGGATCTCTCTGGAACGTTCGATAAACACGTAGATTGTTCGTGATGCCGTAACACTATATATAAAACTATAGTCGAAAGTATAGGCCTATATGGGGCAGAACTGTGGGAAAGTAATAAAAGAAATAAATACATAATAAGAGCTATGGAAATGGATTACTGGCGGAGGTGCTGTAGACTAACAAGACTAGACAGAGTGAGAAATGTAGAGATAAGACAAGCGCTGGGAATCGACCTTATAGAAAGAATAGAAACAAGAAGACTGAATTGGTTCGAACACCTAAAAAGAATGTCGGATGAGAGATGGCCAAGGAAGGTATGGGAATAGACTCCACCCTCTAGAAGAAAAAAAAGTAAGACCTAAACATTCATGGAAATTGGACGTCGAAGATGCAATATATGCAAGAGGACTTACAGAACAGGACTGTTTAGACAGGTGCCAGTGGAAGCTAGGATGCGAGAGGCGGTGCCAGCCGTAATTAAATCGCCTAAAAAACAAAACAGTCTGTAATCAACAAATTGTTTAACATAATTATACTTGCACAATAATTCAAATTAAATTTGTCTACACCCAATAATAATGTCAACTAATAAGCCTCGCACAATAATCACTTTTAACAAATAGCCATTTGAAACACTTGAATCGGCCGCAGTAAACTGAAACTAAGCGGCAGGTGTGGGTTATTTATAGTCTACAGCGTTCCAAAATATGCGTCAAAAACAGCCATCGAAAAGTCTAGAGGATAGATCAACGCGGCCCTGACAGAACACACACAGGCAGGGCTAGTCGAGAAGCTGGTAGAACAACACCATCGAACGCATGCGAACGTCCCGCATTACGTAACAATATATACACTATTTTGTAAGCATATATCTATTCTGGGTAACTAGAGTCTTTTAAAAGCAGTTGAAAGATGATTTTAGTTTTTCTAAAACAAATTTAGAAATATTTGAGAGTATATTTATTCGATTATATATTTTTCGATTGACAACCTAATTTTATTGACACCATAAATAGAATACCGACAAATATTTCACGTACTCTAGGATTACTGACTAACACGAATCCAACGTTTACTATACAAATGGAATTCACAAAAGAGAATGCCCGGATTGCAATAATTTCTACGTAGGGTAGAGGACGAAAAACTATTCGATACGTTCCGTCAATATCGCAATACATTTTTGAAACCTAATATTTACAAGTCTAATGTAGCACAAAACTGTTTCAATAATAAACATCGATTTTTCATACACTCAAAAGGTCAAATCAATTAAAAAGGTAGAAAAGGTAACAAAAAGAATACTTGGGAAAATCCCTACATTTACAAACACGATAATAATAATTTACTGATTTATGAACAAAGTCAAATAGAAACAAAGCGAGATGATTGATTTAAAATTGTATAATTATTAAAATATTGAAAATAAAATCAATAAATATTTTAATAAACAGCAGACTACGTAAACAAACTTTACAACAATCAAAAAGTTTAAATCGTAATGTAATCGATTATTCGTTAATTCATACTCGTTAACTTATATTATAATCGAGACAAATTGATTATTTGCTAATTCATATAGAAACTTCTGAAGATACAGAATAAGTCTGTGTAACGTGCGTCAGAGGAAAGTACAACAATATAATTCAATTTTACAATAATATAACCTTTACTTGCAGAAGTATTTATTATTAGAAGACATATTCATTATATATCAAATCTGCAAGAAATATTGACTTTTATACAATAAATAAATTGTATATATTTATTGATTGTATATAATTAAAGGATATGCATGTTTTTGTTTTAAACTTTATATCTCTTCTTAATTTTCAAGTCACAAAGTTTAATAATAGTAAATATTTACCTGCATCCGTGATTCCACTTCGGCTTTCAATGTATTACACGTTTAGGAACATATTATATTACATTATCAGATTTTTGCTTCTTCAAAGTCGTTAGCATTAAAATAAAATTATATTTGAATGTCTACTGATAATACTACATTACTATTTACATGCACACGCATTGTCAGGTGCGCACCTTGACGACGTTATTGGATCACTGCTGCTTTTTACTTCCATGTTCCATAAGGAAATGGAAGTATGGTGATGGCAAAAAAAAAGTGTTCGAGATAATTGCAGATTCTGATTGTACTACCCTCAAAACATGAAAAAAAATCATTTTTCGAAAACTGTCTGTGTGT
Source organism: Magicicada septendecula (assembly GCA_034769895.1). Lineage (NCBI taxonomy): Eukaryota > Metazoa > Arthropoda > Insecta > Hemiptera > Cicadidae > Magicicada > Magicicada septendecula. Next base: position 487,246,290 of record CM068371.1, on the reverse strand, counting down.
CTGTCTGTCTGTCTATCTATAGATTTTTTTTCTATGGCAAACGATAACTGCCGTAAATTCAAACAAAATCAAATAATTTTTTTATACCTCCCTGAATTATAGAGAACTCAAGGTCTTTTGATTTTGGTGAAGATCGGTTAAGAGAAAGGGGTAGTTTACCTGCAAAATGTTATGTTTAAACAAGGGTAATTTTTCTTATGACGAATGATATCTGCCGCACATTAAAAGAGAATCAAATATTTTTTTGTTTACATTCCTGAATTGTTAAGTACTCAAGGTCTGTTGATATTGGTGAAGATCGGTTAAGGGAAAGGGGTAGTTTACCAGCAACACTTTATGTTGTAACAAAGGTAATTTTTTTTATAACGGACGATAACAGCCGCAAATTCAAACAGAATCGAATAGTTTTTGCATGCGTCCCTGAATTTTAGAGGGCTCAAGGCCTTTTGATTTTGGTGAAGACAAGTTAAGAGAAAGGGGTAGTTTACCGGCAACATTTTATGTGATAACAAGGGTAATTTTTTCTATGACGAACGATAACTGCCGTAAATGCAAACATAATCAATTAATGTTTTGCATACATACCTAAATTGTAGAGAACTCAAGGCATGTTTATTTTGGTGAAGATCAGTTAAGGGAAAGGGGTAGTTTACCTGCAACATTTTATGCTGTAACAAGAGAAATTCTTTCATGAAGAACGATAACTGCCGTAAATTCAAACAGAATCAAATAATTTTTTACATATGTGCCTGAGTTGTAGAGAACTCAAGGCCTATTAATTTTGGTGAAGATCGGTTACGGGGAAAGGGTAGTTTACCAGAAACATGTTTTGTTGTAACAGAGTAAAGTACTTAATTTTGATATATAAAGTATCCTGATAAGAAGAGCTTAAAAATCCACTGCAGAAATGTAGATGAAATATATATAAATGAAGAGGCTAGTTGAACGGGGTGGGGGTAATTTCCTATAAATAAAAATTATAGTTGAAGAGGGAGGGAATAATTTTTATTTATATGTCATGTGTACTACGTTATCGGCAACAAAGAAGTAGTTTTGTTGTTAAAATTCCTTCCTGGGCTGTTTAGGCTTGATCTAATGTTTTCTACAAAACCAGACGTTTCGGCAGTGCTATCGACTGCTATTATCAGTAATAATTGAGTGCACTACCGTGAGGTGGTATACGTTAGTGATCACAGTACTGTGGTTAAGGCTGAAGAAAGAAGTAGTTTCTATGGAAATAGTTTATTTCGAAAAGTGTTTTAAATATAAATCTTAGAAGATGGAAGTCATGTATGGTTCTCCATACCGATATTTTACGTTGGTCTGGCTATTTGTAAGGCGCGTTGTGAAACTTTGTACTTGGTATAATCATCGCGGTGTCACGTGAATTCATGAATTTGAGTTAAACTTTGTTTGGTCATTTAGTAACTGACTCTTGTTAACTTTGGTGGCCTTAGAATATGTTTGTGTGTTGCCTCTTTCTTCCAATATTTTTGTTAGGTTAGGTTAGGTTGGGTTAGGTTAAGTTAAGTTAGGTAAGGTTAGGTTGGGGTAGATTAGGTTAGGTTAGGCTATGAATGAATAGAATTTTAATGGTAATTTCTCAATTATTATAATAATAACGTCAAAATGCAGTTGATTGCAATTGGCAGGGTCGCAATTGACAGGGTTCAAATTCGCAACTTCGGTCGCAACTGACAGGGTTTTATGCGATTGGGTCGCAACTGACAGCGGTCCTTCCCTCAAAATATTTCGTTTGCTATTGGTAATATAACAAGCTAGCTGTGACCAATATTTAGTGAGTCGTCTGACAACGTGTGCTTCTTTTGTCGTCCTCTTCACAATCTGACTTCGCCGAGGTGACCTCCTTCCTCGAGGAATTTGACATGTTCAATGTTGCCTGTATATCAAGACCAACGCCTTCAGACGACGACCCCGACAGAGAAATTCCTCCTTGCTAAAGCTACATCGCTATAGATTCTGTAATGTTCTACGACCATGAGGTAATGTTGCTGCAGCGTGACCTCGCATATAGTGGCGTGGAATGCCGACAGAGTTCTGTCTTTTCTCGAGAATTCTTAGCCCGTTGTTCAAGCCTGAAACCCGTTGTCACTTCTCATTTCTAAAACTTTTCTCAGGCCCAAAACAACTATGTGCTATCGGCGATAGACTTGATCTCCAATGGGGAGAGGCACTGCTCTTGCGATCAAGATTTGTATTGGTAGTCACAGCGTGCTTTCATTTCATCACCAAAATATCGTGACCACCGCCGGAGATCTCCCCTGAGTTCTCGGAGGCGTCCTCTTGGTTTCGGCTTAGAAACTGGAGTAGCCTTGTCATTACTAGAAGTCGACCTAGATTCGTTTTTCGGAGCTCATAGAAATGTAATCCTCGCAGGTGACCTGAACTGAAGATATCCCAACTGTGGTAGTCGCTTGGGAAAATGAAATAGAGGACAGAGTAGAGGTCAGATGATGGACAATGATATGGAAAGTATGGTGGGATAGAGGACAGAGTAGAGGTCAGATGAAGGACAATGATATGGAAAGCATGGTGGGATAGAGGACAGAGTAGAGATTAGATGATGGACAATGATATGGAAAGCATGGTGGGATAGAGGACAGAGTAGAGGTCAGATGATGGACAATGATATGGAAAGCATGGTGGGAGGGCATGTCGTGTAAGACCTGCCCTTAGGCAGAAAATGATGAAATGATGATTATAGAATTTTTTTTATAAAGGGAAAAAAAGCTTTATGAACCATAAGAGGAATCCGTGCTTCCTGTGGTATGTAAAATTCTCCCCCACAAATAACCTACCTTTAATTTTGATATTCATATCCATCCTGGAACCACTTAGCGTAGTATTTCAAGATGGAGCCTATTTTGTCCTTTTCGGGCTCCTTCTAGTTGTTCTTCATCTTTTACTGTCCGTTGGATCCAAGTTGGCCCGTTGCAATATTCTTGACTACACATATGTAGTGTTTTATAATTCGTATTAGTGTCTATACAGTTATGGTATACATCCATTAGATGACGTCTAAAAATGGATTTTGTTATTTTAATATCTTGTTCAGATTCGTGTTCTTTGAACGACTTAATAAAAGGTCTTCCTGTCTGATCTATGTAAAACCTATCATGGTAACAGCAGGTTTTTTGTAAACACATGTGTTTTATTCTGGCGGTTTACGTTTTCCAACTAAGTAATTGTTACATATTATTATTTGTTCTGAAGATTACGATTACATCTATTATTTAATGTGTTAATTATAACTTAAAACTAATGGTATGTTTAGTAAAACTCATTGTAAAATGTTTTAGTGGATGGTTAGTGAGGATCGGTCAATAATACAAATTTTAGATATTTTGCGTCGACGTTTCGACAATATTTATTGTCATCTTCAGGACCTGTGTATGAAATACAATAGAAATATCAAACATAACGAAACAATTAAATATTTGGGTGAACGTGTTGGTGATGTGAGTGTGTGCGTGCGTATGTATGTATAATTTTATATGTGAAGACTTATGATAGTTTGTTTACATCTTCAAATTATCTTTAAGAAAACGAGCAAATTATAGTATGAGAGAACTTAATTTATACAGTATAAATTTCTATGTTTGATATTTCTATTGTATTTCATACACAGGTCCTGAATATGACAATAAATATTGTCGAAACGTCGACGCAAAATAGCTAAAATTTGTATTATTCACCGATCCTCACTAACCATCCACTAAAACATTCATTGATTGACGGTCAATAAAAATTTAAGGATTTCATTGTAAAATGTTTCTTTTTTGAGACGATAAAACCTTTTTTTTTGTAATATGATTTTTCTTCTGGCAACTATATAGTACTGTGTGGCTTTTCTTCTCTATAATTCCTTCTCCAATCCATCTCATCTCCTGTAGAACTGCCTTATGCATCAGAGACGTGGACTTCAATTAGATAAGATGAGAGGCAACTAGATATATCTGAAAAGACGATCATCAGGCTAACTATTTTGTCCAGTGGCAGAGCTGGAGAAAAAGATAATTTACAGCTCTGTCAATGTATGATGTGATCATCTTTATTAAGTTAAAAAGATGAAAATGGGCTGGACACATTATACGTGCTTGTGAAAGTAAATTTATTAAGAAGATATTTAATGATGCACAGGCAAAAGGTAAAAGTATAGTTACAAGGCAAAAACTGAGATGGAGGGACGGCGTGAGCCAGAACTCTTGGAATTAGAAACTGGTAGAATATGGCTATGAATAGAGAAAAATGACGATAAGCCTGATGAAGGCCATGCCTTACAAAGGGCTGCAAAGCGAATGATGATGATGATGGTACCTTAAGTGGTCGGCATGTATTTTCTTTTGATTTCGTTCTTTGGGAGCTTTTTCCTATTTTGATGTTTTCTAAATGAGTTATCTACGAGTGTTAAGGAGCTGTTATAACCGTTAGTACAGGTATGAGTTTAATAGTTTTTAATTCTTCTTGAAAGTCAGTAGGGACGGTAGGATTTTTGAGACGGGTCAAAAGCTGCACAAGAAGAGATTTAGTAAGAAATTAAGACATGCGAAATGAACTAAATGTATATGCAATAAATGATAAAAATAGCTGAATATAAAGAAAGATGGAAACAACACGTAAATAGAATAGGAAATGAGAGAATACCGCAAAAAGTACTCAACTACAACACAAGAGGGAAAAGAGATATAGGAAGACCACGAAAACGGTGGTCGTAAGTTTGTGAGGACGGAACAGGCAAATGCCTAATCCTTGTAGTGCAGAAGAAGAAGAGGATTATACTCTTTATCCTACTGAAAAAAATGTAATATCCGTGCAGTATAATCTGTGAAATCTGTGCGATTTCATAACAACTAAACTAAGGATGAATAATATCGTCAATAACCGTCAGATACGCAAAACAAATAACAGAAAGTAGATGATAGTATCGGTATGGAGAACCATACATGACTTCCATATTCTAAGATTTATATTTAAAATCATTTTCGAAATGAAATATTACCATAGAAACTACTTCTTTCTACTTACTGCTTCAGCCTTAACCACAGTACTGTGGTCACTAACGTATACCACCTCACGTTATCGCACTCGATTTTCACAGATGATGGAAGTCGATGGCATTGCCGAAACGTCTGGTTTTGTAGAAAACATTGGACTACGGCCAAACATCCCGGGAAGGAATTTTAACAAAAACTATTTCTTTGTTGCCGATAACGTAGTACACATATATATAAAAAATATGCATAAAATTAATGGCTTGTATAAGTTAATGATTGATCTCCATTAAGTAGTGCTCAAGTTTCCAAAGTTTTAATATTATGATGTCCGTAATTATAACATCAGAGCAGGTTTAGTGTGTATGAGGGTACACCGTGGACAAAAATTTTCAACACTTCCTATTGAGCGTTGCTTAGAGTAAAGCTGCGAATCTACAGTGTACGTTTCACAGAACAAACACGCGGAAAAGAAGGAGCGCTCCGAAGTCACTCATGGACCCTCAGCATCTTGCAGAGGGTTCATTCCCTAAAGACGAAAAGTCTGTCTATGAATCGTTCCTCTGTAAACACGTGCAGTTACACTGCCCAGCGATCCACAGGAAGCAAATCGCTATCCACGCTGGACACTTTTTCGGCTTGCACGCGTTATGTTGGTATGGGTTTCGGCACTTTCCATTTAAAAAGCGTGCAAATGTAAGAAAATAAACATGAATGAGGTCAGAAATAACGCGAATTTTGTGTGTGTGTGTGTGTGTGTGTGTGTGTGTGTGTGTGTGTGTCTTCCCTGCCTTTTTATTGCGGTAGTCATAATAATAAAATGGAAACGTAAACATTACATAACTGAGATATGCTTGCCTGCCACGAACGATATATTTTCTCTCATACATGATTTACACTAAAATGAAAAAATTATAATTTTATTGCCTGGCAACAAAATTATTTTATTTTTAACAATTACCATTGTTTGAAAAAATTTAAATGAATTTTCAAGCACTTTACTGTTGTTAAAACGTAAAAGGTTGCAGGTAAACTACCCCTTCCCCTTAACCGATCTTCACCAAAATCAAAAGGCCTTGAGTTCTCTACAATTCAGGGGTGTATGCAAAAAAATTATTTGATTCTGTTTGAATATGCGGCAGTTATCGTTCGTCATAGAAAAAATTACCCTTGTTAAAACATAAAACGTTGCTGGTAAACTACCCCTTTCCCTTACCCGATCTTCACCAAAACAACAGGCCTTGAGAACTCCACAGTTCAGGGCTGTATGCGAAACATTATTTGATTCTGTTTGAATTTGCGGCTATCGTTTGCCATAGAAAAAAATTACCCTTGATAGAAAAAACCGTTGCTGGTAAACTACCCCTTTCCCTCAACCGATCTTCACCAAAACCAATAGGTCGTGAGTACTCTACAAATCAGAGCTGTATGCAAAAAATTATTTAATTCTGTTTGAATTTGCGGCTGTTATCGATTGCAAAAAAAAAATCTATGGACAGACAGACACACACAGAGACACTTTCGAAAAACGACTTTTTTCATGTTTTGAGTGTAGTACAATCAGCATCTGTAATAATCTCGAACACGATTTTTTTTGCCATCACCATACTTCCATTTCCTTAAGGAATATGGAAGTAAAAATGGGTCTCTATGAGAAGAAATAATCAACTAAGATTTCATCTATCAGGAGGTAACATGTTGCTCAGCATCATATAAGAGAAGTACAATGGAAGCGACATTTTACGTGACGTAAATGAACTAATGTGTTGAGAGAGTCTGTCACAGAAAGCATTATCGCGTGATAAAAATTTAAATCAGACATGTTAAATATAACACACTTTTATAGCTCGCAATTCAATAAAAATATGAAACTTTTTCTTGTAAATGTATTAGTCCGATGTTTATGGATGAATATACTGTATGTGAGAGAAAAAACTCAAAGAAGGACGGGAGAGGCAATGAGTGGTGAGGAAGAGGGATATAGAAAGAGAAAGGATATACACAGTCAGAATCCGACGGAGGAAATTTTTTTGTTAGCCGGGGTCCCATAGTCTATGCCGCATCCCGCATTTCGATCGCCATTTCTCCCTATCTTTCCAGTCATCATCTTCTATAGCTCGATCTCTCATGGTTTTCCTAATTCTTGTTCTCCATTGTGTTGTCAGTCTTACTTTTCTTCTCCTGTTTTGTGATGTGTAAATCAATGCCTTCTTTGGCCATCGCTTCTCCTCCATATTCAATACTGGACCATACCATAGCAACTGTCTGGATTCTATTTTTTCTGCTGTTGTAAATACCCGCTTTGTTTTCCTTCTTTATCTTTGTGTCTAATATGTTGTATTCTAGAAATATTACACGCCCTTCTTAAAAAGTCCATTTCCACAGTTTCTATCATCTTTTATTCTTGATCTGAAAGTTCCCAGCATTCGCAGTCATAAGTTAAAACGGGCTCCACAATCAGACGGAGGAAATAAAAAGAATAAAATAGTGATCGAGCTCAAGTTCAAAGCAACCACACACTATTAGGTGATTTACTAACTGTTATTGAAATGTATGTCGTATTACAAGTAAAGTATTATATTTAGTTGCCGAGAAATAATGTTCCAAGAACTGCTGTACTCTGAGGGACGGTTATGAGTTTTGCAAATTGATGAAGTCCATTACGCTACGGTCACAAAGAGAGTATCGCATTTGCATTATTGGCTACGTTATGACCGTCCTGATGACCTTTCTCACTCCCTACACTGACCTTTCGTAACAATTTGCCCGCAGCGTCTGTTTTGCAAAATGTTTCCCCATCGTTTGCCAACGCGAGTTTCTGCTGATTGCCAGATACAGAAAGTACATTTATAAGAATTCAATTGTATGAAATATGGGTATTCAAATTACTGTTATAAAGTTAAGCATTTCCGTTAATAGAAATGCATTCTTTTCATATTTACGTTTCGATTATATTATTATTAAAACAAATTATTTGAGTGTTCAATAATCATCGCACTGGCAATATTGTTAGGATAGAGAGGATAGAGGAAGATGGACCGCAAGGCTCATACCAAACTTGAAGGAATAGATCGACCGCCAACAAGGTGAGGTCAATTAACATCTGACCCTGTTGCTCAGTGGCCACGGAAAGTTTAAAGCCTACCTCCATAGAACGGGAATAGTTCAAAGCCCACCATGCCAATACACAGACTTTCCTTAAGAAGATGCCTCGCAAACGTTTTCCTAGTGCTGCAGATTCGCAAGACAGAGGATGGTACTGGAAATGGAGCTCGGGGCTTCACGCCAGCGAGCGTAGTTGCGCTTGTGCTTCGTGGTAAGGCGGAATGGGACCCCATGAATGCAATCAGTGGGTGCTACTAGAAAAAAATTGAGGCCTAACTTGCATCCAACGGGCAGTGAAAGATGAGGAACAACTAGAAGGAGCCTGATAAGGGGGCAATAGGCTTCATCTTGAAGTAATACGCTAAATGGTACCAGGATGGATATGAATACCAAAATTAAAGTTGTTTTTTTTGTGGGTAAGGGTTCCACACACCAGAGGAAGCACGGATTCCTCTGACGGTGCATAAAGCATTTTTCCCCTCTATAAAAAAAATCGATAATCATCATTTCATCATTTTCTGCCCAAGGGCAGGACGTACACGGCATGCCCTCCCTCCATGCTTTCCATATCATTGACCATCATCTAATCTCTACTCCGTAATCTATTTCACTTTCCCAAGCCACTACCCCATTTGGGATATTTTCAGTTCAGGTCACCTGCAAGGATAACCTTTCTACGAGCTCCAAAAGATAATCTAGGTCGACTCCTAGAACTCCTACGGCGACGCCGGTTTCTAAGCCGAAACCATGAGGACGCCTCCGAGAACTCCGTCCGGGGAGTTCTCCGGCGGTGGCTACGATATTTTGGTGATGAAATGAAATCACGCGGTGACGATCATTACAAATCTTAGTCGCAAGAGCAGTGCCCCTCCCCCCCTCCTGGAGAGCAGGTCTATCGCCTTTGCAGAACACATAGTTTTGGACAACCTCATGTTATTTTTGGGCATAAGAAATGTTTCAGAGATGAGAAGTACATCGACATTGTAACAGCGGGCTAGAAACTCCCTGAGGTCCTCAAGACAAGGCACAACACTGTCGGCATTCCACGCCACTATATGCGAGGTCACGCTGCACGAATATTATCCCATGGTCGTAAAAAATTGTAGAAGCAACTGCAGCTTCCGCAAGGGGGAGGAATTTCTCTGTCAGGATCGTCGTCTGAAGGCTATCACGAATTGTCTTGAATATACAGGCAACTTTGAAGGAGACAAATTCGTCGAGGAAGGAGGTCACCTCGGCGAAGTCAGATTATGAAGAGGACGACAAAAGAAGCAGACGTTATCAGACGGCTCACTAAACACTGGTCATAGCTAGCTTGTTATATTACCAAGAGCAAATGAAACATTGTGAGGGAAGGACCGCGGACAGTTGCGACCAATCGTATAAAACCCGGTACGATTGCGACCCAATGCAGTTGCGACCGAGGTGGAAAGTTTAACCCTGTCAATTGCGACCCTGCCATTTGCGATCAACTGCATTTTGACGTTATTATTGTAATAACACAGAAATTACCATTATAATTCTATACATTCATAGCCTAACCTAACCTAATCTACCCTAACCTAACGTAACCTAATCCAACCTAACGTAACTTAACCTAACCTAACCCAACCTAACCTAACCTAACAAAAATATTGGAAAAAGAGGTTACTCGCACCAATGAAAAGTTGGAGAATTGAAATCTCATCGAATTTCAGAATAGGATCGTTTCTAAATGACAGATTCAGTCAGTAAGTAAAAGTGCGGGGCGCAATTAACCTTTTTAGGACAGGTAAAAACGTTGTTTCGCCTCGCAATTAACCGAGACCGCTCTAACTATAACATTAAAACTGAATAATCCTCGACCACTTGCATGTTATGTTGCGTTATCGCTTTACTAGTTAAACAGAAAAGTTATTTTAAAAATGTTATGTGTAAGTAAAGATCATGTAGCCGTAATTTTTGTATGAAAATAGTTAAACAAATATTTTAATGAAAGCCGGCGGCGTTAATTCGTTTAAAGAAAAAATTGTACTTTTATATTTTTTGTTAATTAATTGCAATTTAATATTTAATTGTTTTTGAAATATTCATTTTTTATACAAGTGAACACACCTTTCTTAAATTATGATACCATTACGATTTACGGTTTCTTGGGGGCAATTAAAGTGGCTGTGTTAATGGCAGTGCGGTTGCAAACATTTGCGACCGAAACCTCACTAGCAGAATTGACGACGTTACAGACAAGGATTATTACCTTTTGTCTTCTACTCAGGGCAATATAAATTGACAGTATCGACTGGAGAAGGGGACATTAATACAACGACGCTGTGCCTTGTGCGCTGTTTTATTACATCTCTCTACCTCTCTCTCTCTTTCACTCGCTACCTCTCTCTCTCTCTCTCTCTCTCTCTCTCTCTCTCTCTCTCTCTCTCTCTCTCTCTCTCACCTTCAATATCGTATTAGCATCACGACAAATTTCTAAATGCTTGTAAACTGAGCTCTAGCTGCCAACCGAGCAGATATTAGTACTAGTGTATTTTACCACTACACATTACTCTCTTCAGCAAATTGAAGAAGGACCTAAAATTAATACCTTCACAAAAAGCTGATAAGTATTCAACACCATCGCAATGACAGGTTTACAACTAATAATAATAACAATAATGTTGTCGTTCTTCTTCTTCTTCTTCTTCTTCTTCTTCTTCTTCTTCTTCTTCTTCTCCTTCTCCTTCTCCTTCTCCTTCTCCTTCTCCTTCTCCTTCTCCTTCTCCTCCTCCTCCTCCTCCTCCTCCTCCTCCTCCTCCTCCTCCTCCTCCTCCTCCTCCTCCTCCTCCTCCTCCTCCTCCTCCTCCTCCTCCTCTCTGATTGCCTCTTCACTCTTTTCTATCGTCTCAACATTTTCTAGACAGTATAGACACCTCGTACTTCGTCCAGGTACTAGCATACCTTCTTCGTCTCAGTGTATAGATACTGATGCCTATGAAACAGACAAAACTGGAGTCTTGTACGCCATACATGCGTCACCAAAGTTTACAAGGCAGTAATTCTGAAGTCTTTCGACTGTTCAGTGGCTTCCAGAGTTTAATCGACTATTCCTGTACATTGCCAAGGAACAATTCTCCAAATGGCTTATTATAAACAGCAAATTTGCGGAAGCGGCTATTCAGTTATGATCTTGCGGTTCAGCGTGCCCTGTGGTCATGACTTTAACAAGGAGTTCAAACAATAACAGCCTAAAGACAGCGCAACGCAACAATTAAGACAAACTAAACAATTTACTTTATTAAATGAAATACAATACGATAGTCAGATAAAAATTTCGTGGGGCGACATGTTTCTTAGCGGTAGAACTAAAATATTTTGCGCGTTATGAGAGTCATATTTCTTGTAAACATCTGTTAATTTCCAAATCCGTCTGTCAAATTACTCATCGTTTACCAGCTGTTCGAAATTTACGTGTCAGCCGTGTTTTGAAAAGTGGACAAAATCAAACATCGTACCGTGATTGTCTGTTGAAACGGGTATAGAGCCAATAAAAATTCACAACAAAATGTTAAATGTGTTACAAGATGCTGCGCCTTCAAAAACAATAGTTTCTAAGTGGATAGTATAGTTTAAACGCGGTCGCACAAGCGTTGAAGATGATTCCTGCAGTGGGAGCCTAAAAAATTAATAACTCGAAATATCGTTTACAAAATGTCGTACACGGTGTTAGAAAACCAGCGATTCAGAGCTGATGGCATTGCTGAGGTCATAGGCATCTCACATTAGCGTGTGCATTATGTTTTAACTCCAGAACTTGGTGTGAAAAAATTCGGGCAAGATTGGTTCCGCATTTGGAGTGTTGGTTTTCTTTTTAGGACGTCCACTGCCGTGCTTATAATAATAATACCATTGACGTCTTCCCCGGAAATTGGTGAAACACGTTGCAATATTAATAAAACAAGTAAGTCATTGTAATTACAATGACTGCAATAGTTTCTACACAGGCCAGACGGGAAGATCTTTTTCATCTCGTTACTCTGAACACCTAAAAGCTTTATCCAACAACAATATACATTCCGCGTTTGCCACACACATACACACAAAAAACCACTGCTACACCAACATAGATACTAATCTTGAAATATTACACTACTTACCCAAAAGTCGAAAACTTAACACAGCAGAACAATGTGAAATATACAAACACCACACAACACAACCAAACAATATACTTAACGACCAATTACAGTATAAATCACACACACTTTTTGACACAATTATACATAAAACTAACAATAATTTGGATCCCCGCGCCAATCCCCTTCCTCCACACACCACCACCACTATACTTTTCAAATTAAAAACAGTTACAAGTTAATGGCAGGCTGTCTCAAAGCTGACGAAGGCGAACACCACGCCGAAACGCGTACGAGAAGAAAAGACAAGTAAGTTTCACAAGTTGAAAGTTTCAATATTCTATAAAGTATAGTTGTATTGTACAGTGGAAACAAAAAAAAACGAACGCCAGTGAAGCCACTAATTAACACCTTCAATTAGTCACAAAGAGGAATTTGTGATCAACAACGTACTATCATACAATAAATCAAGTTAAATTTGTCTACACACAATAATAATGTCAGCTATTATAATTCCGTACAATAACCATTTACTTCGTAGGCTTATACGGTCGGAGTCAATGTTGTTAAAATTTATTCCCGGGCTGTTTTGCATCGACTACCATCGTCATTGTAAATTCCACCTTACCCTACGTTAGCCAAGCTCGAATTTAAACTGATGATAGCAGTCGATGGCACTGCCGAAACGTTTGTTTTTGTATAAAACAATTGACCACGGCCAAGCAGGCCGGGAATGAATTTCAACACCACAATAACCATTTTTCACTAATCCGCGACAATCACTTGATACCCACTCTAAAATGTCACCAGGTGTAAAACTAACTAAGCCGGCCGTTGTTGCTTATATATAGCCCGCAAAAGTTCCAGAATAATTTTCCATTCTATTGGCGGTGTGTCGACATAACTAGCGTAGTTACAGGTACTCGAACAGTCTGGAAGCTACTTTAGTGTACGACCTTGACAGAGACACTGCAGATGCTCGACAAGCCGAGAAACGTGTACGACTATTACGTGAGAACTGCACCTGCCACAGCGTTACGTAATTATCGTAGAAGTATGATATTCTAGAATCCTTCTAGCCCATTCACTGCATCTGTCTATACAAAGTTAACCTACGTAGTTCAACTATTCCATTAATACTTTATTTTTGACATTGGTCGTTCGCTTATAACCTCATTTCTTACATGGTACAGCCGGAATATCCGACGAGGTCTTCTCACACAATCCGTGTCAACGGTTTTTAAGTTTTCTGTATTCTTTTCTGTCATCTACCAACAAAACGACAAACATTGTTTGTAATGGATAAATAATTATTCTGTTCGCTGCGCAGCGCCATTTAATGAAAGTAGTATCAGCTTCTAAAAATTAACAAAATTGGCCAATAAATTAATAAATATTACTATCAGCTACTGAATAAAAGTAGAGAGGCTGCTAAAAAGTGTTGATTATACTGCAGTTCTGACTGATAATAATTAAATATTAAAATTTTAAACAGTCGGGAATAGACGGAAACCCATCAGAGATTAGACTCGACTTTATTATTGGGAACTCGCACATTATATTATAGGAGGAAACAATTTTACAAAGAACAGCAGCAACACAATAATCTTCAAACAATACCATAACATTGACAACTTACCGGCCCACGAAAACATTACACAGAATTATTCTTTGTCGTGCCTTAAAGAACAAGTAATAACAATCAGCACCCGTACCATAGTAATCATACAGCCAGCTATAACCACATATACATAATGCTGTATTTTTTGTGTAGTTGTGTAAAAATTTTATTTTGAGTTTAGTTTTCTTGCTGTGGTCAGTTTTCGATGTGATCAACATTATCATCATCTTCACGGATTAAATTAAGGATGGTTTGTTCCAGTCTAAAACAGGCAAAGATTAGAGCTGGTTACTCCAGCGCTTCCTCGGACGTCACACGCCTCTCCGTCCCCTCGGCTTATAGTTTCATACTTGTTTTGGGGATAGAGCAGTCATCCATTCGGCAAACATGTTCTCCCCGATTCAGCCTATACTGGGCGATCCTGTCGAGTATACTCATAATATTCATTTCCTGCCGTAAATCTGTGTTTCTTCTATGATCATGGAGAGTATACCCTGCCACGTGCCTGAGAAATCTCATTTCAGCCGCTTAGATACGACTGGCCTGGCATTTCGTTAAAGTCCAATTCTGAGGACCATAAAGAAGTGTGGAAGAGCCATCACCTTGTAGAATTTTAGGAGTGTTCCTTTACTTGCTGACTTAAAGGTTCGCCTAACGGCCTCGCACATAAGGTTGAACTTATGCAACTTACTCACAAGTTTCGATCTACTTTTGTTAATTACGTTTACACCAAACTCAAGCAAGTTTAAACAAATACTGTTTAACGTCGGTAACTTATCTAAAGACAAGTACATATTCTGTTTTAAATTTTCAGATTCGCGTTACGATATCACGTACAAACACGACAAAATTCGCGTAAACAAAATTAATAATTATCAAACGTAATGAGGAGCACTGCCAAAGGCCTTTGGAAACATGTGTATGTGCTGTACACAAGGAAATCCGTGAACATCTACAAAGTGAAAGGAGCAGAGATGCTGAACATCGGAGACGAAATTCCTCAGAAGAACTACAGAAGATTCAGAAGCTGGTAGAACGTAGAATACAACCATACGGAGTTGAGTATAGAAACGGTATGAGAAAAGTAGAGAGATATAAGGTAATTTTGAAAGAACAGCTGTCTAAAGTGGATGATAATCGCACACAGAGAATGCTGTGTCTATATGGACCCAGAGGGATGTCCACGGGAAAGTTCGTCGAGCGGTGCAAGTCGAATGACCTAGAACACGACGACGACGATTTTTAGATTCTAGACGAGTTGTTTGAACTGTCATTTGTGAAATCCCTTTCACTTGATTTTTTCAGTTTTCTTTTAATAAACAAACAAACAACACCAAAATATAATACGCTACATTTCGATTAATAACTTTGAACCTTATGTCCTTAAAACGGTAACTTGAGGTTTATCAAGTAAACAGAATAAATAATATGATTATTGGACGATACTATGTTAGAAAAAAAAAAACAAATAGAGGAGGACTGAACATCAATCTGCTTCTTAGACACACTTTGTAATTACCACTTTGAATAATCCTATTCAATGCTGACTTACATCTCAAATAACAAGTTGACGTATTTAGATTTGGAACAACTCGTTCGTCCTTTGTACAAACAGCTAACTCTCAGTCAACTTATTTGGCCCAACGTTTTTGCTTCTATGTTGGAAAACAGCATAGAAGTCAGCACAGATTGTTGCCTACGTGAACCCTCACACGGCCATCATGTTTATTTATTTTACGATTTCATTGTTTTATTTATTTTGCGATTTTTGTATTTTACAAACTTAAAAGTTGAATCAAAATTGAAGATTGTATATACTTTGTTTGCGGTTTGTATAAATTTTTATTTTATTTCTTCTCTTTTGCTATAATTTAAGTTATCAACTTTCTTATTTCTAATTTGAAATACGACATTACTTTCAATAATTCTATACTTTTGGGTAATACCAAATTTTAAAAATGCAAAATAGTTTTATAAATATATTGAGTAAGTAAACATCTTATAATGTTTACTTCCATGTTCCCTAAGAAAGTGGAAGTATGGTGATCGCAATAAAAATCGTGTTCGAGATAATGGCTGATTATGACTGTACTATCCTCAAAACATGAAGAAATGTCATTTTCCGAAAAGTGTCTTCGTGTAGAATTTTTTCTATGGCGACCGATAACTGCCGCAAATTCAAACAGATTCAAATAATTTTTGGCATATGTGCCCAAGTTGTAGAGGACTCAAGACCTATTGATTCTGGTGAAGATCGGTTAAGGGGACGGGGTAGTGTACTTGCAATATTTTGCGTTTTATCAAGACTAAAGTACTTAATTTTGATAAATAATATATCCTGAAAAGAAGGTCATAATAAAGAAAGTATATTTAGAAAGGTAGATGATATATCTATAAATAAAAATGGCAGTTGAAGGGAAGGGGTTATTTTCTATAAATAAAAATGATAGTTGAATGGGAAGGCTGTAAATTTTTATTTGTGTACTATGTTATCGGCAACAAAGAAGTAGTTTTTACGAAAATATTTAATTCCAATTTGTCAAACGTGTCAAATTTTTTAATTTATATTTAAAAGTTTTAAATATGAATCTCAGAACATGGAAGTCATGGATTCTCCATACAGATTTTTCATATAAAATTATAGTTATTTAACGTCAAAGTAGAATACGTGAATCCATTTGAAAACTGAAATTGTATTTTCAGTTTGTTTTTATACATTAAAACTTAATCTTTTATTATTTTTATTATAAAATTGAAACGTATATAAGTGAACAAAGGTTTCTTAGGTTACGGCACTAACATGTTTTACGATTTAATGGAGACAATTCAAGTGGCTGTGTTAATAGCAGAGCCGTTGTTTGCAACTGAAACCTCACAAGGAGAATTGACGACGGTACAAACAAGGATTATTACCTTTGTCTTCCACTCAGTGTAATATAAATTGACAGTATCGACTGCAGAAGGGGACATTCATACAACGACGCTTTGCCTTATGCGGTGTTTTATTACTTCTGTCTGTCTGTCTGTCTGTCTGTCTGTCTGTCTGTCTGTCTGTCTGTCTGTCTCTCTCTCTCTCTCTCTCTCTCTCTCTCTCTCTCTCTCTCTCTCTCTCTCTCTCTCTCTCTCTCTCTCTCTCTCTCTCTCTCTCTCTCTCTCTCTCCTACTCACCCTAACACCGTCCCAATATCGTATTACACTTTTTAGCATTGCGACCAAATTCTAAATGCCTTAAGTACAGCTCTTGCTGCTAACCGAGAAATTATTATTTTCGTTTTTTAACATTACAACTACTGTCTTGCATAAATTAAAGAAATAGTTAAATTTAATACATTCACAAGCAGCTGATAAGTATTCAAAACCAACGGGATACAACGACTAAACTTTGTAATAAAAAAAGTATTAATAAAATTAATATTTTAGGAGGAAGAAAATGATTTATACACCTTCAGAGAAAACCGCCTGTCCCCATGTGAGTAAGAATGATACTCATCCATGGATCCATTAAAGAAACCATCCCTATTTCAGACAGAGGGAACACATTCGAGAACCAGTAAAATTGAGCATACTGCGTTCTTATATGGCGGCTTGTAGTTTGTCTCGTATGTGCTACTTCCATTGCGTGCAAGTTGTGCCTGTGTTTTCTTTCCATGCGGAACTCGACTGAATGAATGTAAATACGAATTCTCTCATTCCTCCTTGCAACGAACCATAATGGTAACTAATTTCTAGGGCGCAAATACCTGAAGTGTATCTCAAGAACCCTTCTCTACTTGTCCACCTCCTGTACTTGGAAAAATGTAAAAGGTATCATCATAGGGACAGTCACAATACTAGCATACTCGGTTTGCACCTTTCCCATTCCGTAGAGGCAGGCGTTATATATTCCTGTAAGAAGTGTTTTTTTTTTTTTTTTTTTTTTTTTTTCAGTACCAGGCTCAGGCTGTTCTGAGGCTAGTGGACTAGCCGTATGGGTAGGAGATTTGGTTGGTTGGTTTTGCACGCAAGGCCCGTTGAGAAGGTGGAGGTACCTAAATACCTAAACGTTAAGAGAAAGTGCCAGAGTTGGTGATGGTGTGACAGTTTCTAGGAGACGGTGAGGGAGATGTTTTAGTGCCAAACTTCAAGACATAGGCGACCAGAGACAAGCAGCGTGTGTCGCTAAAGATGGCGGGAGGCGTCGTAATGGGATCACCGTGGGACAGGTTTTACAGGTTTTATGTTAGATAGTTATGTTTTGTGGGAAGTAATTATTTTATTTTATTATTGCGTAGTAGGGATTAGATGATGACTGTAGAGGAGGCAGAGGGGTTGTGTACATATGAGTTTATTTTATTTTATTCAGTTTGTTATAGCCGTGTAGCTCATCAGTTGGGTCCAGGGACCCGCCTGATGCGAGTTCTTTTGCGTCGATTTTTGGGTGGAGGCTCATCCGCAAGAGCCAGGAGGCGGTTGATGAGGTAGTGGGGACACTGCGTACTTCGAACTGGTTTATTCATGGGAGTGGCGATGGATTGTATTGTTGTGCGCCTTTTGTCAGAAGTGCGGAACTGTGTAAGTGGTTGTTTACCTCGTTCTGGTGGCAGTCAATCCATTATCTCAAGTCACCAATGAGCCTCGTGATCCATCATCTTGTGTCATCATTATTCCAGCGGTTTTGCTAACAATGAATTGTCTGGCTTTATTCTGTGGTGCATTCTTCCGATTTCACTTCTTCTTTTGAAAAGGTGATTTTGCTCTTGAGCCAAAAGGTCTATGGTGATCACGCCAGCTGTCACCATTACTACCGGCTGTGGCACTGTTCGATATGAGGAGGCTACACTGACGTCTCCTCTTCTCAACCCCTATGGCATCCGTTTTTCGTGTTTATCGATCTCTAATATAACGCTACAGATTTCGCAATCATACATCAAATTTAATAGTAAACTCAAATATATTAAATACCCGGCCGTTGTCGGTTGCTGTATAGTCTCAACACCGTGTGCAACGTTTCGTATCCCACCATCGGCGGTCTTCTCCAGGTCGGAAAAAAGCTACAGATTGTTACGAAACTGTTGCGGCGGATACCCGACAACTTTTTCTGAGTAAAAGCGTAAAATTTTTACTTCAGTTTTTGGCCATTGCTGTCCTTAAATTTAAAAATAAAACACTTTAAAGTGAACACTACATTTGGCTTTGGTTTAAAATTAAATTTTGTGTGATAACTATCAGACGTTTTTAAAACTTTTCTAAAATTATTATAGCTTTATTGACATTTGGCCCTAAAACTTTAAGTTTTCAAAAAGTGTCCGCTATGTTTAGATCATCATAATATTTAAGGATTAAACCAAGGATGGTTTGTTCCGGACTCATAGGCAAAGATCAGAGCTGGTCACTCCACCGCTTCCTCGGCCGTCCCGGACCTCTCCGTTCCCCTTGGTTTATAGTTCCATAGCTGTTTGGGGATGCAACAGTCATCCATTCGGCAAAGATTTTCCCATCAATTCAGCCGATACTGGGCGATCCTGTCGAGTACACTCATATTTATACTATATTTATATTTCATTTATAATTCCGTTTAATTTGATACTTTACGTGAATGGTTGGGATTTAATAAAACTTTTAATCTAGCTTTGCAGCCTTGACGTCTCAAAATTTTGTAGTTTCCAAAACAATATCCGTTTTGGAAAATTTTTTTAAAATTTTGTATCTCACATCGATTTTCCAATTTTTTTAAATCTTGGTCTCCTTACATTTTTCACCAATTATTTTTTGGGGCAAACATTGAAGCCTATAATATTTACTGATATTTCGCTTACTTTATAATAAATTTAAGCAACAAATATACTTATTATGTTTATTTGCTTAATAATTCTAGTAGTAAACTATGCGTGTTAATGAGGCTTTATGCTGTCTGTTGTGTTAACAGAAAAAAGGAAGCCACTACTCTGCTGCTAGATTCGGTTAGATCTAAACAAATGTAATTAATTATTGCAGTAATTCTGAAATTTACTCTGATACCTGCTACAGCAATGGCCAGAACTACAGCATAAATCTGTTAATTACCGTTTACGGCCTCAGTAATTAACTTTGCTGAACGTAATACTACATAATTTATTGCAATAATCCTTTACACACCACTTCAATAGTATTTTGCACAAGCAATTTACTTAATAAATGTAATTTTGAAACCGGTAGAGAATGTGGACAGAGGTAATAATACTTCTATATCTGATAACAATAATAGTAATAATAACAATAATAATCGTAATTATAATCATAATAATAATAATCATTCCCTGAGGAACTCACGTTTGTGAACACGAGCTTGAGAGACTCGGGTACCATAGCTGGATTACCGTTTCCCGTTTCATCTTGTCTTGGGCAAATTGCCTGTTTTAACAAAAGTT
This sequence comes from Magicicada septendecula, assembly GCA_034769895.1. NCBI lineage: Eukaryota > Metazoa > Arthropoda > Insecta > Hemiptera > Cicadidae > Magicicada > Magicicada septendecula. The sequence continues at coordinate 487,226,063 of CM068371.1, read as the reverse complement.
CGTCAGGGGAGGTCTGTCTCTGTCCTTTGATGAACTCTTGTTTTTTCGAACCCGACGCTGTTAAAGTATTCGAGGGCTAGGGGCCGTTATATCTATTCTTGGTTTTTTCACTTTGGCTACTGCCATGTCGTGGTACATACTCTATCTGTATCATTGTACAAAGGGATTCCGCCGACAGTGCAGGACAGTAGGGACCCCCATGTTATTCTCCGCATGGGGAAGACAGAAACCCGGTAAAGGTAGCAGCTGGCGATTGAAGTGAACCTGTACTGAGAGTTTCGGAATCCAACACGTCTCTTTCCTGCACTCGGGTAAATTGTGGTTCAGGACTTAAACCACCTTGAACTAGCGGAAACACCTGGTTAATTTCTAGCCAGGAGGGTGTGTAGGGGAGCCTTCTTTGGAAGGCCTAAGGAACCTTTGTCCGCTCTCCTGCCTGGACATTGGCAAGTAGTACGGAGAGGGTAGAAGAACGGTTGAACGGGAAGACTTTCCTATAAAACACAGGAAATGCTGTCACTTGCCTCAGTTGCATTCCGAGAAGAGACTCTGTACCTCATATGAGACAAACAGTCAACTTATAATTCGGATGGTCATTTTAAAGACCACTGAGGAATGAGGGAAGTAAAATAGAAACCGCAGAAGGCCCTTAAAAAAGCCAGAGAGAGAAAAACATGGCGTGTATACAAATCCAAACACTCTGAGGTGAAAATTAAAAAACTCAATAAAGATCAAGAACCAAATAATAAAAATGTAACAATGCTATGTATTAATTTTCATTATTTCGTTACGGATAAAATGATTAACACCTCTTTCCGTTGAAGGCTATATTTTTACTACCGTCTTCTTTGTTTGATCATTTACACTAATCAAGTTTTATAGAGCTTATAAATTCTGGTGCGTCCCTCAAGTAACACTTTCCATTATGGGCTACCTCTGCTGCAGCATAACAGTGAATATCTGATCAATTTTTAAGATTACTCGGTCGTCTCAATAGCCATCTACCTATATTTGTAATTCCTGTTTCATAACAATACTTTAAAAATCCAACAGTCCTTCAGATTATATGTCTCAAGTAAGTTAGGTGTATTGTCATCATCGTCGTCGTCGTCATCATCACTACCTTCTTCTTCTTCTTCTTCTTCTTCTTCTTCTTCTTCCCCATTGACTGCTACAAGATAACTTAGTGCTGGTACAATAATCGACGGATGACCTAAAACTGGAACGAAAATCGCCAACACGATCATTCACTAGAAAAACATTTATTTGTTGCACTGCCGCTAGAAACGATTCAGTCAAGAGGAATCGCCTGGCTCAAGCCCAGCAAGCAGACGCCGTGAGGCATCGGTCTCCGGTGTCCAAGATATCAACGACAAGCAGCGTCCACAGTGTGCTAGCAGCAGAGGACAGTCTATTGAAGGACGGAAGGAAAGGACAGCTTTCGAAGGTCAAGTGGATAGCTCCCATGGTATTGTACGAAGTTTGTAAAAAAAAAAAAAAAACGGAACTATTTGTGTCGCACGTCAGCCTACGCATAGAGCGAGCTGCACAATAAAGTGCGGCTAGCGACAGGTTTTGACCCCGGGATGCCGTTATCACCATCCCATCATGATCGAGCTACATGCGCTATAATAGTGGGTACAGGCACACACCATCCGTAGGATTTATAACGAAGTATGAATGAAGATGTAAACACAAGGTGTGTGTATAAAATTTTGCTGCTAACTTCGTAAAATCTTCGCAAAGCAATTTCCATTGGATTCCAAAATTGCCATTACCATTTGCATTGGTTCGCAGTTGCTGACAAATTTTAAAACGGGTCTCTTTCTGATCGGGAGTCAGCAACCACAGTAAACAATTTTCAGTGATACGATATATTTAAGTTTTTCTATCAAAATTTAATTTTAAGATCTTATATGGATGTGACCAGCGAGAGGTATCCTGCCTAGTATAAACCCTCCCTAACTATGCCGTTCGGATGCGGCGTTAAACTGATGTCCGTAACACACACACCACGAGTATGCGGAGAGGGTACAAACCAGTCGAAAGTCTGAAGGATCCGACAAAACAATATGGATATGCTTTCTCTCAGACAGTCTTGACAGTTAAACGATAATTTAGAATTACCACATCACAAGATCTCTTGCCATGATCTTTGACATCGCTTTGATCTGCACCGACCAATCTTTTGCCCTCTTTAAAAATGCTTAAAATTTCAGCTCATGGAGGCCTCCCCGTATGCTCAGTTGAACAACAAGAATGTCACTGTGATGAAGTTTTAACCTAGTTTTGCCACAAGGATTCATTCGTAAGCATACGTTGTTCTTTGAAGTATTTCTTAATCACTTTGATTTAGCCTGCTTCCGCACTTTTTCACTCAATATGATATATTTTTTTTAAATTTATTTAACTATTTGTAATCAGTATAACATAAAAATAACATACTATAAGCAAATCTTTTGTATGAGAAAAAAATAGGTGTTGACCATGTGGAGCTGTTATCCTGTGATAACAAGCTCAGTTATTCCTTAAAAGTAGGTTACCAAAAGAAACAACAGTCACAAAGATTATGGGTGCTTAAATCTACATGGTAAGTCTAGTATTTTTTGTCTCTTTAGCCTATGAGTGTCTTCACTATTGTCTAGCAAATTGCAAGAATATTAGGGTGTAGTTCTAGTTTACTTAAATACTTTTCACTGCACTTACTCACTTCATCTTTAACAGATGACACTTTTAAGTCACAGAGGATTTCTCTATTTGGTATAAACCAGGGTGCAGTTGTTATAATCCGTAGAACTTTTGCCTGGAATCGTTCTAGAATCTCTATATTAGACGTTGATGCCGACCCCCACAGCTGTATGCCGTAGGTGCAGATTGGTTTGAATGCCACTTTGTAAAGGAGTAATTTGTTGCTAAGGGACATAGGTGATTTACGTCCAATCAGCCAATAGTATTTGCTGAGTTTATGGCCAAGTTGTTTTCTTTTGTTGAAAATATGCGTCTTCCATGTCAAGCCTTTATCCAAATGAATGCCCAGATATTTAACATTGTCCGCTTGTGGTAGGTAATGGCCATTAAAAGAGACTTGAGGTGACGCTCCTCTGCACTTAGTGAAAGTGACATGGACAGACTTTGTTTCATTGATCAGGATGCGCCATGATTTCGTCCAACGTTGAATTTGATACAAGTGTTGTTGAAGCATTCTCGCAGAAATGCCAGGATCTGCATGACTAGCCAGTATTGCTTTTCAATATGATATAGCTCAAAGAATAATGCTGATGGCAGAACAATTATGGATGGCAGTTTGTTGAGAAAGACTATTGCTAGCTGCCCCCAAATTTGCAGCGCGTTGTTTGTGCGGGTTGATGTGTTCATTATGTTTTTGAACCTTAGACCTTAAGGTCTCCTGGTTTTAGACCTGAGGTCACTCATTGTAATATGAGTGAAACGTTGTCATACAAGACATTTTTGTGACGCGATCCATACCGGAAGAAGACTTCAAGAACATAATGGACACCGGCCGCGGAAGCCTACGTGTGAACAGGGTTGATGTGTTGTTCAGAAAGTTTGGTCTTTTCTTGAATACACCACTTACGTATACTATATGACAGTAACTACCTGAAATATTTTTAAATTACCTGAAAGTAGATAACAAAATATAAGAATTATTGTGAAAGACGTGGAAGAATAACAGAAGCGCGCAGTATGTGAAAGCAGATAAAGGCAAGAAAGATAGGTGACGTTTAGTGGAGCGAGCGATTTCTCAACGCGTACAAAGCAGTAGCAACAACGGGACTTCAGTCTGTTGCTGCGGTGTGGAGCACATTATTCACGTTGGCAGTTACTAAGCAGAGTTTACAACAAGTAGTTGAATGTTTAATGAGCTGTCGACAGCTACACTACGGTACGATGTCGGCCCATCTTTATTGCATTCTCCCTCTCACTTCACTCGGCCACGTTCAGCACCTGACTCTTACAATGTTTAATTAATTCTGCTAAGTTTGTAATAAATATTAATATCTGTGAGTCTTTTAAGAACACTATGTTCTAAAAAATTGCAAAAAACTACAACCTTCACTGACTTTTAACACTTAAAAAATTCTCCTTTTTACAATAAATAAAACAACTGTATACGAATAGAAAATTCACAGTGAAAAAAAAGTCCTGAAATTTGTTGTTCATGACATGTTCTATGTCTTCTTCTCTTCTTCAAGAATTAGTTTATGTAAACCTGTTCCGGCGCCCATCTCATCCTCGTACGACTCACGTCTCTTCTACCTATGGGTTTATAGTTCAGTGCCGCTTTCGGCAATCTATCCTCTGCCATTCTCTCTAGATGATCCCACCACTATCTTCTCTAAAATTGCAATGATTTCATTTATGTCCTTTACTTTGAATTCTGCTCTGATATCTTCATTTTTTATTCTATCGTGCAATGCATAATTTAAAGTATTTCGAAGGAACTGCATTTCAGCACTCTGAATCTTACACCTTTCCCTTTTTGTCATGACCCACGTCTTAGTAGCATAAATCAATGTGGATATTGAAATTGTTTTATAAAATTCAATATTTGTGCTGTGTCTTGTTTTATATCTAAGATTTGTATGGATCATACCACAAATATTTCTAAATTTGTTTATATTCTCTCTTATATTTTCAGATTTATAGCTTACTGCACAGCCGAGATATTTGAAACGGCTCACTTGTTCTAAAGTGCTGTTGTTTATAAATATCTTAGTCCTCACTGGGTGTTTACCTTTATAACATGGTTTTTGTCTGTCTTACTGAAAGTGTCAGTGAGTACAGAATCAAATACTTTTTTGCACAGCTTCCTGAATTATAGAGTATTCAAGGCCTGTTGATTTTGGTGAAGATCGGTTAAGAGAAAAGGGTAATTTACCAGCAACGTTTTATGTTTTAAAAGGGTAATTTTATTTTTATGACGAATGATAACTGCCGCATATTCAAAGAGAGTCAAATAAATTTTTGCATACATCCCTAAATTGTAGAGAACTCAAAGTCTGTTGATTTTGGTGAAGATCGGTTAAGGGGAAGGGGTAGTGTACCAGCAACATTTTATGTTGTAACAAGAGAACTTTTTTCATGACGAACGATAACTGCCGTAAATTCAAACAGAATCAAATAATTTTTTACATATGTGCCTGAGTTGTAGAAGACTCAAGGCCTATTGATTCTGGTGAATATCGGTTATGGGGAAAGGGCAGTTTACCAGAAACATTTTTTGTTGTAACAGAGTAAAGGACTTAATTTTGATAAATAAAATATCGTGATAAGAACATCTTAATAATCCACTGTAGAAACGTAGATGAAATATCTATAAATGAAGAGGCTAGTTGAACGAGGTGGTGGAAAGAAGTAGTTTCTATGGAATCATTTCATTTCGTTTTAATGATTTTAAATATGATTTTAAATATAAATCTTAGAACATGGAAGTCATGTATGGTTCTCCATACCGATATTTACACTGATGATGCCAGTCGATGGCACTGCAGGAACGTCTGTTTTTTGTGATAATGGACTAACGCCAAACAGCCCGGGAATGAATGTTAACAACATTGACTCCTGATTTATTCATCATCAGATCGTAACTGATGATGGACGGGTACGATCGAAAGCGCTAATCGGTGTCAAAGGGACTAGTGGTGTGTGCAACAAGTGAGTGTAGCATAAATTTATTTAACCACTAATAAAATTTGTAGTTTAATTATCTCAAGTCTGAAGACTCAATTATCTCAAGTCACTAAGCTTTAATTATCTCAATTAACAGTTTGTAATCAACCAGATACTCTCTTACAACAAATCAAATAAAGATTCTTCACAAGCAATAATAATGCCAACTAACAGAGACTTGCACAATTATTAGAAAACACATAACTCTTCACCACAATACTTCAAACCGCACTGGAGTAAATCGCCACTTAAACTAAACTAAGCACCGCTGAATGCCCATTTTTATACTGCGTTGAAATTCCAGAATAATTCATAATACACGTCAACTCTATACAAGAGCGTAATTGCTTGCGGCAGTGACACAGTGTGTGCGGCCGGCGAAGTCTGGAACGGTCTCGTTAAGAACCACATACGCACACAACATTGTAGCTGGTTCCACTGGAATAGGCGAGAAACATGTAGATTGTTCTGCAACGTCATAACAATATAATACGTTAATATAATACAATAATATATATTATATTTCAAAACTGTTGTCAATATAACGAATTTCTCCGCTTGACAAACAATTGTTTTCAAATAATTTTTCCTCGCTGCTAAAGACTTGTATTTGGTTATTTATTACAAAGAGAGAATTAATTAAAGACGGTCATTGAGTGAGGGAAAACCACGTCTGTCTATCAATGGCCCATTAAGCATTCAACTACTCGCAAAGTCGACTTAATACCTGCCACTTTAAATAATCCCAGTTGGTTGGAACTACACTTCCCCTCACCTCACCGTACCGTACACTCATTTACTCTAAAAGCAGTATACGTTGAGAAATTACTGTTGTCTGTACTTCTTTATTGCTTAGTTCGCTCCATTCGTCTCTCATTGCTAACTCTCGCTCCCGGTCTGGTTATCTATTGATATCATTTGCAACTTAACTCGTTCTGATCTAGTCTCACTAACAACGAATTAAATTGGCACTAATTTTTTCTTATTCGTGTTGCTTCAGATTGCAAGTCTGTAAATAAATTGTAAAGATGTTGATAGATTTCCCTACGCAACGTCAACAAGGAAAAATGTGCCTACGGCATGATTGCCTAACCGCCATATATATTCAGAATGTTAAACACTGGGTCTATAAGGCACATACACTGGTTGACATTAACACTTAGTGTCGACACGAACACAAAAAATACAGATATTACAGTACATATAACAAAGACATTAAAATACAGATAATACAGAGTACACATTATTCGTTAAACCTGAAGGATAGGTCTAACAAATTATGTATTTAAGTCTGTAAATGACTTTACTATTATCAAACAAATTGGTTCTTAGGGGGTTAGGATGGTATCCTAATTTAGAGATGTGTTTCCTGCAGAGAAATGTGTCCCTCTGCAGAGAGAGATGTGTTTCTCTCACAGTGGGAACTTTTACGTCTCTGTGTACAGAATTGTAGGGTACAAACTATATAGCGTCGACCATGGATCTTAAAGTCTGACATATTTAACTGTCTCTTTTTTATAGTATTCTAGAAATGTTAAGGAGCCCAAAATTCGTTCGTGCGGTTGCTGTACTAATATTTTGAATTAAGGCATAAACAGTCATGTTGTTAATGATTTGTAGAATTAAGGATCTGTAATAAGTATCGATTTAAACGCGCCATCCCGAACCTGGCTGAGAGTGTTATGTAAATTGGTGGTGCATTGATTTACCGTATACAGTGGTTGTGGTAATGGTGTGGGTTGCTGTAAGCAGCTTTGGTCTCACAGCGTCTACTGTCTAGCAATATAGAAGCTTCGTACCGCCATGTTCTGTGCAGTGTTGTAAGCGGCATTAAGGTGCGACTTTGTTGGTATCTGCTAAACACAGACAGCAGGGAATTATGCTTTAACAAGGTGCAGTAAATTTCAAAAATAACAGCGTAAAGAAAGCGCAACAATAAAGGTAAATTAAAAAATTTATTTAATAAATGCAGTACAGTACGAGAGTCAGATGGAAAGTTCGCGGAGCGACATCTGTTGCTTAGCAGTAGAACTAAAATATTTTGCGCGTTCTAAAAGAGTCATATTTCTTGTAAACATCTGTTAGTTTCAAAATCTGTCTTTCAATTTGCTCATCGTTTACCAGCTGTTCGAAACTTACGTGTCACGTGGACAAAATTCAAACATCGTGCTGTGATTGATTTGTTTGTTAAAACGGGTCTAGAGCCAATAAAAATTCAAAACAAAATTTTAAATATCTTAGGAGGAGATGCTGTGCCTTCAAAAGCGGTAGTTTGTAAGTGGGAAATAGAGTTTAAACGAGGTGGCAAAAGCGTTGAAGATGACTCATGCAGTGGGCGTTCAAATAAAGTAACAACTCCAAATATCGTTAAACAAATGTCGTACACGGTGTTGGAAGACCAGCGACTAAGAGTTGTTGGCGTTGCTGAGGTCATAGGCAACTCATATTAGCGTGTGCATTATGTTTTACTCAAGACATTGGTGTGGAAAACGTTCGTGCAAGATTGGTGACGCATTTGGAGTGTTGCTTTTCTTTTTAGGACCTCCACTGCCGTCCTTGTACGAATAAGTTTAAACTCAAGTCCCCACTTACCAACCATCCCGTAACACACTTACTATTTCATTGTGAATTTCCGTTAGCGTTAGACCATTTTTAACTACGAATTAATGATTTTGCCAATTTTTCAATACACGCGTGACACGTAAATTTTAAATAGCTGATAAACAGTGAACAAAGTGACAGATAGATTTGAAAATTAACAGACGTTTAGATGAAATAGGAATCTTATAGCATACGAGAAATGTTAGTTCTAGCCGTAAGCAATAGACGTCACTCAGCTAAAGTTTCAACTGAGCCTCGTACAATAATAATACTGTTACGTAATACGGAACGTTCTACAAGTATCTCGGCTATTCCAGCTGTAATGTGTGTACGTGTGCATAATGCTGCTACTTTGCGATGAAAGACAATTACGCGTCAACTATCGACTCTGTACCAGACCGTCAGCGCAGTATATCCGATGACACTGTTTCTAGTAAATTCTCCAGAGCGCCTGTTTGTTTAACGAGTCATCCAAAGTGACAGATTATTCTGGAATATCAGCGGGGTATATATATATATATATAGCCATTCAGAGACGGTCAAGTCAGTTTGAGTGGCGATTTATTCCAGTGCGATTTGAAGTATTGTGGCCAAGTATTATGTGTTTTATAATTGTGCAGGATTCTATTAATTGACATTGTTATTGCCTGTGAACAATGTTTATTTGATTTGTTGTATTACAAAATGTTATATTACAAAGAGTATCTTGTTGATTACAAACTGTTTAATTGTGATAATTAAAGCTGGTGATTAGTGACTTAATTGGGTCTTGTATTTTGTTTTCCACTGTACCATACTACGATCAGTTAGACCGTTGCAACAATACTGACGTTTCGTCCGGGTGAAACAAGTTACAATTAACAAGACAAATATAAAGTTTGGTAAATATTTTGTTTATATTACTATTTTATCATCTTTGAGAACAGCTTGACTGACTGAAATCAATGTCAAAGTGTTATTGTGTAACACAGAGCAATGAATTCTCAGTAAAATGAGTGGTATTCAAACGTTGTCTATTAATTAACGTTTCAGTCTAGTTAAATCATAGTTGAGAGTATGAATGGACGTATCACTGCCTTCGTTTTGATGTGCAAAATATCGGAAATTCTTGTGCAAGTTTCCATATTTCCAGTAAGGCACAAAAACAACAGTGAACAATGTTGGCTGAACTGAACATTTATTTGTTTGTCTTTGTATACTCTCAGTGCGACGGATATAGTTTCACTTCCTCGTGTATTCTATGATTATATCTCCAGTTATCTATGTTTTGGTACAAGTCTATCTTGTTTTCATTTTAGTAAAGTCAAACCCAGTAGAGACCGCACATTAGTTAGTCGGACATACTATGTCCAAAGTATAAATCATAAATCTGTTTATCTGCACTAAGAAATTTTTTAAAACTGATACTGTCAGAAAGGATTTCAAAGCGTATTGATTATTCTCGTTGCAGATCACACTGTTTAATAATTCAATCACTTTCTGCTACAGTCCGTTTCTTGATGTATATAATACATTTAATATTGATAAATAAATTTACCTCAAAATATACTTTTTTATCCTTATTAGGAACAAAATAAGGAACAATAGGAACAATTTTTATTATGTATACATGGTGTATATGAACAACTTAGTTATTTTTCTAAGCGTTTTTACCAAAACCATGTTGGTATATTTAGTTTAGTTCTGAGTGTACATATTAAAATTAATTTTATTATTAATTAAAACATGGAAGTTTTGAGTGGTTCTCCATACCGTTTTTTTTTTTTTTTTTACTTTAACACCGTTTCTGCTACTCCTTGGTTTATAGACAGATCCTTCACCTCCTCAATGCTCTTCTTCAAGTTTGTCTGTTTCTATATTTTCTTCCGTAATGCTACAATTTTCTAGCCTCAGATCGTACATTTTTTCTTTCATACATTGTACTTGTGCCCTTCTAATCTTCTGAAAGGGGAGCATCTGGAAGGTGTGCATCGTACTTGTGTCCTTCTAATCTTCTATAAGTGAGCATCTTTCTTCCAATCCTTTCTTGTTCCATTATTCTAAGGTGTCCATAAAAAGTAATTTATCTATTACTTCCATGTTTCATAAAGAAATGGAAGTATTGTCATGGCGAAATAAATCGTGTTCGAGATGACGGTTGATTCTGATTGTACTACTGTACCCTCAAAACATGAAGAGAAGTCATTTTTCGAAAGTGTCTGTGTGTCTGTCTGTCTATCTGTGTAGAATTTTTCTATGGCAAACGAAATACAAATACAAACAGAATCAAACATTTTTTCGCATACAACTCTGAATTGCAAAGGACTCAAGGCCTATTGTTTATAGTGAAGACCGGTTAAGGTAAAGGGGTAGTTTACCAGCAACGTTTTATGTTTTAACAAGGGTAATTTTTTCTATGACGAACGATAACTGCCGTACATTCAAACAGAATCATATAATTGTTTGCATACAAAACACGTTGATTGATAATCTCATCAAGAAACATAAATTTCGAAAATCCAAGCCCCCAATAGATAAGGATACAAAAATAACTTTTATTTCTACCGCATACACAAATATAATGCCAAAGATTCTAACCTCCACACTTAATAAATTTAATAAATTGAATATTACTGCTACCTTCAAAACAAACAATAGTCTATTAAAAATACTACGTCATAGAAAACCCATACCATTAGAAAAGAAATCCGGCATATATAAATTATCATGTAACGACTGCAACAGTTTTTACATTGGTCAAACGGGGAGAGGTTTCCTCAAACGATTTAAGGAACACACACCAAAACGTCACCTAAATAATCTCACTTTGTTAAATAATATCAAGTCCAACTTTGCCCGCCACTTAATCTTACACAATCATAATTATACTGATTTTAAATCTAATTTAATACCCCTACATGTGTGCAACAAAGGCCGTTACATGGACGCAATAGAGGAGTTCGAAATATACAAAGCATATAATAACATAAACAGCCGAGACTTCATATTGAATGACCACTTAAATTTTAAATCCAACCCGCTATACGATACAGCTTTGAACCTGCTTAGGCGTAATCGCTCAGATAATAGTTCAGTGTCCGATCGGCTTCGTCGTGGTGCGCACCATTTAGGAAGCAAGTGAATTACGTAGTGGACAATTATGTGTAACATGTGTTTTTAACGTTTAACGACCTCAATAGAGCGATTTTATCTGATGATGGAACAGATGTTCCGAAACGCGTCATTTTAATCGACGTAACGAAGTCACACGACGGATATAAGGTGATTTATTTATAATAATTTAAAATAACATGGTTTTAAAACTGAATGTTTCTCAATAATATATATTTATTCTTTTTCTTCCTCAATACGGATTAGGCCTTGGACCTGTTCCGGCTTTATAGGATACATTTCCATCGTTTCTTTTGTCTCCCTACTCTTCTTCTTTCAACTAGTTTGTATCTACTTGCTGTTTTGGTAGTCTTCAATCATCCATACGTTCCAGATTGTCCTTCCGATTTCTTTTGTTCAACTCTAATTATTTATTTGAGTTGTATATTTCTATGTCTCTTCTAATTTCTTCATTTATAAGTCGATCTTGTTTAGAACAACATTTGACCGATCTTAGAAATTTCATCTCCGCTGCTTTAATCTCTCACCCCATTATCCATGACGCACTATCGTAACGAAGCATAGGGACAGCCATTACCTGGTATAACTTGGACTGAGTATACCGTGTTCGTTAATACATACAAGAAATGTTTGTTAGCAAAGAACGACACCTACAGATCGAATTTCAGAATAACTGCCTTTTATTTTAAATAACGTGTCAAAGTCTACATTTAACTTCAGTAGTTCCAAACACTTGTTATTATCAAACGACTTGATTAGACCTTTCGTTTCAAACTCGTGTTCGTAACTTTGCTCCGTGTTTGCTTACACAAATTGAAATGATTCAAAATGCAAAATTTATTTTCAAAATTTAATACCAAACGCATAAATAATACAATGTTTTATGTATACAACTGTTTTCCAATTTTCTTTTTCAAAATATTAAACTATCATTAATATTAAAATACTATATGCTCAGCGTGTTGTATGATTTAAACTTCTGTAGGCTGAATTTAGATATTTTAAGTAAATGAGTTGTTTAGTAATGGTCTGACAATACATGACAGTAAACACTTTACAAGCATCGGTTTAACAGTGGTTAGTTTGGAAATTTGTGGCCTAGCTAAATACTTTTGTTTTGAAAGAGTAAATTTCAACCGATATAAAAAAGACCGTGATTCATCACTGGAAGACTCTTCTCTACCTAAAACAACGGTTAAGATAGAATAGTTGGGTTGCTGAATTTAAAATGTATTCACCCATTTAACAACTTACGTATTAAAAGTCCCATTAAAATGACTACGCTAGAAAAAAAATAGAAAAATTCTAAAAGTCCTTTTGCCAGACCATAGGATGAAAGTTAACAAGCTATTAACTACTGGCGGTATATCAACGGAACGAGTGGGCAGTGTCTTATACGAAGTCATCGGAATGGTTTGATTAGAGACAAACCATGGAGCGTTTGTTATTATGCGGAGAGTTTTCGATTGAAATGTTTGGAGAATTTTTGTGTTAGATGGGCTTGCAGCAACCACATAGCTCGACGCCATAATTCCATATTGGCTTTAGTATCGTTTTGTTTGCTCTCCAGAGATAGTTTCGATCGAAAAGGAGATTATGTTGAGAGAAATAAATGCAAGTTAATTCAGAAAAGTGTTGTTTTCCTATTCATGCCCCGTCTTTTCACCCTACCCTCGTAGTTTGATGCACGTTTCATAATGCATTTCCGCATCAGCCAGCCAGCCTCAGTTTCTCTGTTAATTATAACAGCCAAGGTATTGCTATGTTGCATAGCTATATACGTAATTAAATGTTGTCATTCACATAACACAGCATACTCAACTCACTAAACAACTCTGATTAAAGGTATCGATGGAATATTATATTTGCTGTGTATTAACTTGGCTGCCATATAATCACATTGGCTGGTTGAATGTCGTCTACAGAGAACATATTACTGGTTCCCAATATAGCAACGGTAGTCGTCTTTTCCTTGTTGTGCGTATGACACACGTGATTAGCTTTAAGGTGTGTGTTTCAAACACTTTATCTGCTAACTGTACGTAACGGATTGGAAAATCAGGTTAACCTTTTGTCAGGCCCGGCTAAAGGCAGGGGCGAACCGTGCCACCGCCCAGGGCGGCAGATTCAGGGATTTTAAGTTTTGAAATTGAGTGAAAAAATAAAATTATTCACTTAATTTCATCACAATATGTAAGATCAGTAAAAATTACTTTATATAAAGTCAGCGGAGTTTAACGAAGAGTCGAAAACTCTTGAACGAGAGAACGTAAGGCAAGCGGAGAAAGGACTTTCCCGAAGCTCAAACTTATTAAAACTTATCTCAGATCGAGTATGTTCGAGACTCGCCTGACTATGTGGCGAGTCAGTATGTCCGAGTATGTGGCGACTATATCTATAGAACATCAGTTAGCTGAATCACTTGATTACAGCGAAGGCATAAAGGAGTTTGCCAGTGCCAAAGCTAGACGAGTATTGTTTAACTAAGGTATAACCTATTACTCTTCAAAGATAAGGTCGCAGGCCGTCAGTTGGAAATTACTGGTATAGTAGGTAGAATAACGTACGTCAAATCTCATCGTTTAGTAGTCGAATTTATGGCATTAACAAAGCGTAGTTCATCAACCGTATTCGATGTAATCAAGTGATTCAGCTAACTGATGTTCTATAGATATAGTCGCCACATACTCGGACATACTGACTCGCCACATAGTCAGGCGAGTCTCGGACACACTCGATCTGAGATAAGTTTTAATAAGTTTGAGCTTCGGGAAAGTCCTTTCTCCGCTTGCCTTACGTTCTCTCGTTCAAGAGTTTTCGACTCTTCGTTAAACTCCGCTGACTTTATATAAAGTAATTTTTACTGATCTTACATATTGTGATGAAATTAAGTGAATAATTTTATTTTTTCACTCAATTTCAAAACTTAAAATCCCTGAATCTGCCGCCCTGGGCGGTGGCACGGTTCGCCCCTGCCTTTAGCCGGGCCTGACAAAAGGTTAACCTGATTTTCCAATCCGTTACGTACAGTTAGCAGATAAAGTGTTTGAAACACACACCTTAAAGCTAATCACGTGTGTCATACGCACAACAAGGAAAAGACGACTACCGTTGCTATATTGGGAACCAGTAATATGTTCTCTGTAGACGACATTCAACCAGCCAATGTGATTATATGGCAGCCAAGTTAATACACAGCAAATATAATATTCCATCGATACCTTTAATCAGAGTTGTTTAGTGAGTTGAGTATGCTGTGTTATGTGAATGACAACATTTAATTACGTATATAGCTATGCAACATAGCAATACCTTGGCTGTTATAATTAACAGAGAAACTGAGGCTGGCTGGCTGATGCGGAAATGCATTATGAAACGTGCATCAAACTACGAGGGTAGGGTGAAAAGACGGGGCATGAATAGGAAAACAACACTTTTCTGAATTAACTTGCATTTATTTCTCTCAACATAATCTCCTTTTCGATCGAAACTATCTCTGGAGAGCAAACAAAACGATACTAAAGCCAATATGGAATTATGGCGTCGAGCTATGTGGTTGCTGCAAGCCCATCTAACACAAAAATTCTCCAAACATTTCAATCGAAAACTCTCCGCATAATAACAAACGCTCCATGGTTTGTCTCAAATCAAACCATTCCGATGACTTCGTATAAGACACTGCCCACTCGTTCCGTTGATATACCGCCAGTAGTTAATAGCTTGTTAACTTTCATCCTATGGTCTGGCAAAAGGACTTTTAGAATTTTTCTATTTTTTTTCTAGCGTAGTCATTTTAATGGGACTTTTAATACGTAAGTTGTTAAATGGGTGAATACATTTTAAATTCAGCAACCCAACTATTCTATCTTAACCGTTGTTTTAGGTAGAGAAGAGTCTTCCAGTGATGAATCACGGTCTTTTTTATATCGGTTGAAATTTACTCTTTCAAAACAAAAGTATTTAGCTAGGCCACAAATTTCCAAACTAACCACTGTTAAACCAATGCTTGTAAAGTGTTTACTGTCATGTATTGTCAGACCATTACTAAACAACTCATTTACTTAAAATATCTAAATTCAGCCTACAGAAGTTTAAATCATACAACACGCTGAGCATATAGTATTTTAATATTAATGATAGTTTAATATTTTGAAAAAGAAAATTGGAAAACAGTTGTATACATAAAACATTGTATTATTTATGCGTTTGGTATTAAATTTTGAAAATAAATTTTGCATTTTGAATCATTTCAATTTGTGTAAGCAAACACGGAGCAAAGTTACGAACACGAGTTTGAAACGAAAGGTCTAATCAAGTCGTTTGATAATAACAAGTGTTTGGAACTACTGAAGTTAAATGTAGACTTTGACACGTTATTTAAAATAAAAGGCAGTTATTCTGAAATTCGATCTGTAGGTATCGTTCTTTGCTAACAAACATTTCTTGTATGTATTAACGAACACGGTATACTCAGTCCGAGTTATACCAGGTAATGGATGTCCCTATGCTTCGTTACGGTAGTGCGTCATGGATAATGGGGTGAGAGATTAAAGCAGCGGAGATGAAATTTCTAAGATCGGTCAAATGTTGTTCTAAACAAGATCGACTTATAAATGAAGAAATTAGAAGAGACATAGAAATATACAACTCAAATAAATAATTAGAGTTGAACAAAAGAAATCGGAAGGACAATCTGGAACGTATGGATGATTGAAGACTACCAAAACAGCAAGTAGATACAAACTAGTTGAAAGAAGAAGAGTAGGGAGACAAAAGAAACGATGGAAATATATCCTATAAAGCCGGAACAGGTCCAAGGCCTAATCCGTATTGAGGAAGAAAAAGAATAAATATATATTATTGAGAAACATTCAGTTTTAAAAACCATGTTATTTTAAATTATTATAAATAAATCACCTTATATCCGTCGTGTGACTTCGTTACGTCGATTAAAATGACGCGTTTCGGAACATCTGTTCCATCATCAGATAAAATCGCTCTATTGAGGTCGTTAAACGTTAAAAACACATGTTACACATAATTGTCCACTACGTAATTCACTTGCTTCCTAAATGGTGCGCACCACGACGAAGCCGATCGGACACTGAACTATTATCTGAGCGATTACGCCTAAGCAGGTTCAAAGCTGTATCGTATAGCGGGTTGGATTTAAAATTTAAGTGGTCATTCAATATGAAGTCTCGGCTGTTTATGTTATTATATGCTTTGTATATTTCGAACTCCTCTATTGCGTCCATGTAACGGCCTTTGTTGCACACATGTAGGGGTATTAAATTAGATTTAAAATCAGTATAATTATGATTGTGTAAGATTAAGTGGCGGGCAAATTTGGACTTGATATTATTTAACAAAGTGAGATTATTTAGGTGACGTTTTGGTGTGTGTTCCTTAAATCGTTTGAGGAAACCTCTCCCCGTTTGACCAATGTAAAAACTGTTGCAGTCGTTACATGATAATTTATATATGCCGGATTTCTTTTCTAAAGGTATGGGTTTTCTATGACGTAGTATTTTTAATAGACTATTGTTTGTTTTGAAGGTAGCAGTAATATTCAATTTATTAAATTTATTAAGTGTGGAGGTTAGAATCTTTGGCATTATATTTGTGTATGCGGTAGAAATAAAAGTTATTTTTGTATCCTTATCTATTGGGGGCTTGGATTTTCGAAATTTATGTTTCTTGATGAGATTATCAATCAACGTGTTTTGGTAACCATTAGCTAAAGCTATATGTTTAATGGTATTCACCTCCTCACGGTAATCATCATCACTGAGAGGTACTGCCAACAATCTGCGGATAAAGTAATTATAAGCTGCCAACTTTTGCGAAAATGGATGATAAGAGTCAGCATGTATTGTCACATCAGTGATAGTCGGTTTTCTATAAATATTAAATTTCAATTTATTTACGTGTTTAGTGACAGACAAATCTAAAAAATTCAATTTATTATCCCCTTCAGTTTCCAACGTGAATTGAATTTTTTTATTAATATTATTCATATAATGTTTTAGGTTTTCGATCTGTCGTACAGTACCATTGAAAATTAGAAAGGTATCGTCTACATAACGTGCATAAAATATTATATCATTTTTGTATTTGTTATGTGAGAGCAAATGAGAGTTTTCATAAAAATTCAAGTAAACGTCAGCCAATAGACCAGAGAGAGGTGAACCCATGGCCATCCATGTTATTTTGTTTATTTTATACGACGCGACTGGATTAACAGCATGTACTGCAGAAGAAAGTCATGCAAAACCTCACACTTCAATACAGAATCTTATGTATATTTCAAAACAGATTAGATTTACTGCCGTTAAGATGAACGGAATTGACTCTGCAATCAGGCTGGTATTCCGTTCTGAGGACTTTAAACAATTCCCTATGTTCGAGTGGCATTAACGTGGGCGAAATTGCTGATGTCAACTCCTTCCATTAAACAGCTGCCATGTTTATGTCTACTTCCGTCAGTTATCTAGCGCTGAAACAGACTCAAGTGTCTTGTATAACGTCAAACCTGCAAACATCGCACACTTGGAATGATTAAGAGAATTCTGGCAAGTTGTCAGTTACAAAGTGCATCCAATGTAAGCGCCTGGCAAAACTTGCTTTGTGCACACGAGACGGCAGATCTGTAACTAATATCCAACACCGTCTATCATCCGACTAATACCTTTATTCCAAGTAATGAAAAACTACTTCTTATTATAAATCAAATTTCATCCTAGAAATAAAGTAATAATGTTGTGTTTGTCGCACAGAGTCACTCAACTGTCAAACATATTTTAAGTCTATAATAAAAAATCAGACTCTCCTGACTGACAAGAAATTAAACATTTCGTCCTCTTCTTCTCATCACTCCTACTCCTCCTCCTCGTGACCTTCTCCATCCACCTTTCCCACTCCTTCACTCTTCACTTTTCTTCTACCCTTCCTCCATAACCCAACCACCACCCACCACCCAAACACTTCTTCTTCTTCTTCTTCTTCTTCTTCTTCTTCTTCTTCTTCTTCTTCTTCTTCTTCTTCTCCTCCTCTCCTCCTCCTCCTCCTCCTCCTCCTCCTCCTTCCTCCTCCTCCTCCTCCTCCCTCCTCCTCCTCTCCTCCTCCTCCTCCTCCCCCCCCCTCGCCCACCCCCTCCCCCACAAAAGCTAATTGAATTACACACACACACACACACACACACACACACACACACACACACATTTGACGCAACCACATTGCTATCACTATTGCCTTATGATTGTCACCTGCACCACCACCATCACTATCATTATAATTATTATCATTGTCGTTGTCGTCATCGTTGTCATTACTATCATCATCATCGTCGACGTCGTCGTAGTCATCCTTATAATTTCGTCGCATCTCAACTATTATTGATGATTACTCTCTTCTATTATATCTATATGACGAAAAAATTTGACACAATGCTATTCCTTACGCTGTGCGCATAACACAAACATCGTTACAAAAGTGCCATTAATGTTAGAATGATTAATTTCCGACTGAATTACAACAGTGAAGAAATACTTAAATTTTCTGTATACGTAACTCAATGTTCCTTGCACCAATTATATAATATTATGATATTATTCAGTACAGTTTCTTTTGCAAGTAGTGTACTACGTTTTTCGTTGTTCCAATATTTGGCACGACAAAAACATAGTACACTGCTTTCAGAATAATCATTGAATAATGTTGTAATATTGTGACGACGGTTTACGCGATCGTCGTATGGACAGTGGAAAACAAAATACAAGACACTAATCAAGCTACTAATCACCAGCTTCAATTAATAGCAAATACAGTTTATAATCAATTTGTACAACAATCCAAGCAAACTTCGTCGACACCCAATAATAATGTCAAGCTAGTAGAGTCCCGCACAAATTTTAACACAATCCGTCACTGGATGCTCGTATTTATACTCCGCTGAAATGCCAGAATAATCTGTCACTTTCTGGATGACGTATCGAGCAAACTGCGTATTACAGGCGCTCTAGAAACCGTGCAAACTGTCTGGCCTTGACACAGGTCTCGAATAACCACCATTGTTGACGCATAATAAGTGTCACGTAATTGTCTTTCATCTCAAAGTAGCAGCAATACGTACGCGCGCGCGCGCGCGCACACACACACACACACACACATAGTATTGTAGAACGTTCCGTATTACGTAATAATATTAAATGCTTACTTGTACAACTATAGAAACAAATAATTTTTCATTTTCTGCTCTGCTGCCTGGATAGACCAGCTTTGCACAGACTGCAGGAACCGTATCAGTATCGTGAGTTATTCGTTCAGCGTTTGCTGATCTTCAATAACTGAAAGAAAATATTAAGTAAATTGGCAAATTAATCATTTCCTATCTACTCTGAGCTTACTTCTAGTATAACAGAAATTATATTACAGGAAGCAAAGAACGAATGTCATTATACTGAATGGCAACTGAAAACAACACAAACCAACTTTCAACCGCAAGCTTATTAATCATTTGTAAATTAAAAATCTACACTTCTTTACCACAATAAAACTAAGCGAACAAAATAGTATGCAAACATACATTTCAAATCTCTCAGTTCAAATATAAGCTCTGAATCTTCCTAAATTGGTGAAAAAATTGCCAGAAAAATTATAAGTCTCTGTAGATTTATACAAAGTGTGTATTTGTAAAATGTTCGACCAAGTGCCGAGCGACCTTTCGATAAGTTCAAAAACATTTTAAACATAGAGTTTAATTGTAGGCATATGATAGAGTCAGTGACCTCTGTGTAATTCGATTACTGTTTAGAAACTCATTTTCAAAGCAAAATCGAACGCTCGGGTCTAGTTCGGGTTTAATTTACTTGGATCGGTCAGGAAACAGGAAACAGATGAGATTCGTCGGTCGCAGACCTGGTCCCCGTATGCGGTCAACTCGTCTCCAAATCGTAGTCCGTTTTAATTTAAAACGAGTCCAATGTTATTTGCCTGTGGCTAGCAGCTGTTTGTCACCGTCGGGACTTCTACAGCAGTCCCACTGACTTTTAGCCAAAAACACTTTCAAGAATAATTTAAATTAAATTATCGACCACAATGAAAGGGAGAGAAAGGGAGAAAGAAAGAGAAAGAGAAAGACAAACAGAAAGACAAAGAGAAAGATAAACAGGGAGAGTGAGAGAGATTGAGATAAAGTGAAATAGAGAGAGGTACAGAGAGAGTGAGAGAGAAACAGAGAGAGAGAGAGAGAGAGAGA
The DNA here is from genome assembly GCA_034769895.1 of Magicicada septendecula. Classification (NCBI taxonomy): domain Eukaryota; kingdom Metazoa; phylum Arthropoda; class Insecta; order Hemiptera; family Cicadidae; genus Magicicada; species Magicicada septendecula. The sequence goes on along the minus strand of CM068371.1, from coordinate 487,205,401 downwards.
GAGAGAGAGAGAGAGAGAGAGAGAGAGAGAGAGAGAGAGAGAGAAACAGAGAGAGAGAGAGAGAGAGAGATTGAGATAGAGTGAGATGGAGAGAGGGAGAGAAAGAGAAAGAGAGAGAGCGTGTGAGAGAGAAATTGAGATAGAGTGAGACAAATAGAGAGAGAGACAGACAGACAAACAGACAGAGTGAGAGAGAGACAGAGAGAGAAACAGAGAAAGTGAGACAGAGATTGAGCTAGAGTGAGACAGAGAGAGGGAGAAAAAGAAAAACAGAGAAAGGGAAACAGGGAGAGTGAGAGAGAGAGTGCGAGAGATTGAGCTAAAGTGAGATAGAGCGAGAGAGAGACATTTTCTCAAGTTTCCTTGTTTGTTATTGTAATTCGTGTACTAAATTATTTTATCACCCGAAAAAAGTGTCAATAGTTTTGACCTATCAAGGCATCCTTGTTCATCACATCGAGTACTGACACCTTAATCCACAATCCTCTGACACCCTAGTAAAATATTTTTGTACTCAATCTCTGTCAAATATATACTAAAATTTATTATTTAAAAAATAGTAATAGACTTCTCACGCGCTTGGCAATGTATACTCTCCATGATCATAGACGAAACACAGATATACGGCAGAAACTGAATATCATGAGTATACTCGACAGGATCGCCCAGTGTCGGCTGAATTGGTGGAAACATCTTTGCCGAATGGATGACTGCCGCATCCCCAAACAACTCTGGAACTATAAGCCGAGGGGACGGAGATGTGTGGGACGTCCTAGGAAGCGCTGGAGTGACCAGCTCTAATCTGTGCCTGTTTGAGACCGGAACAAACCATCCGTGGTTTAATCCTTGAATATGATGATGACGATGACCTGGGAAGTGAAGACGCGTCCTGTAGAGTAGTAGCCAGATGCTATATACACTGGCCTACTAAGTGACTCAGCGTCCTGTAGGTTAGTAGCCAGATGCTATATACACTGGCCTACTAAGTGACTCAGCGTCCTGTAGATTAGTAGGCAGATTCTATATACACTGGCCTACTAAGTGACTCACAATAAAGTAGTGTGTAATGAATTTAATATTAATTACCTCTAGAACAGTAGAATACGATAAAATCATCAAAATGTATGGTTATAATTATTTGTAATAGAGTAATGTAAACTGTATGACCGTTGTGCTTATTAAACGCCATGTTTTGTAACTGAATTAAACAGGTTGTCTCGTTGGACTCGAAATAAAATATCATAGCAGCGAAATATGAACTAATCAATGGAATCGTGTCTGTTCGTAATTAAGAGGTTATTAGAGAACACCGAAATTAGTCAAAGGGTGAAATACTTGTTCATTTACGCAAAGGGTTGTTGGTTCTCGTAAGGGATGGCTTTGCTCAGCACACAGATTGACGGCGGCAAGGTGGTGGTGTGAGGTGGGGGTGTATCACTACTTTGAGTTCCCTTTCTGTTTTCATTGGTTTTAATTTAACTAACAGAGAGAATATTTAATTACTGGCAGATTAATCAGTTCCTTTGCATCCACTGGTACGAAATTCCATCAAAAGGAGCAACAATTGTCCGTCGTTACCTATATATAACAGAAACCCATTTCTATTTGTAAACTGATGAAAATTCACTACACTAATGATATTTATGCACTGCTTTAAAACGTACCTAAATAAATACATTTATTTATTTAATTATTTATTAATTGTTATCTCAGACATACAATACGGTAGTCAATGCGAATGCTTAATACGCGGTAAGAATAATAGCTAATTATATATTCTCGAGAATAGAAAATAAATAAAGGGAAATTCTAATAGAAATCCTTGGGTCCAGAAACGTATCAGCGAATGTGGCTGTATTTTACTTTAGACGAGACTACAAGACGTATACAGCGTTTCTAAAAAATTCCTACCACTTAAGAAAATATCGGTATTGAGAACCATACATTACTTCCATGTTTTAAGATTTATATTTAAAATCATTTACTTGAATTTGGTCGATAATTTCTACGTGTGTCCCTTATAAATCGAGTTTTATATTTGACAAATCGAAATGAAATGTTTCCATAGAAACTACTTCTTTGTTGCCGATAACGTAGTACGCATATAAAAATTGGTATGGAGAACCATACATGACTTCCATGTTGTAATATTTATGTTTAAAATAATTTACTTGAATTCGGTTCGGTAATTTCTAAAAATATATCTCTCACCCTCAAACTAATTTCACTATTTATAGATATTTTTGTTATTATGGGAGAGTCGTTTAATATAATGTTATTTTCAGTCACTTTATCCATAAAAATTAGGTAGGCTTACTTTATTCTTATAAAGAAACCGAACTACGCAGATAATCATCCCTCCTCCGAAGTCACTCATGGACCCTGAGCATCTTGCAGATTGTTCATTCCCTAAAGACGAAAAGTCTGTCTATGAACAGTTCCTCTGTAAACACGTGCAGTTACACTGCCCAGCGATCCACAGGAAGCAAATCGCTATCCACGCTGGACACTCCTTCGACTTCCACGCGTTGTGTTGGTGTGGGTTTCGGCACTTTCCATTTAAAAAGCGTGCAAATGTAAGAAAATAAACATGAGTGAGGTCAGAAATAACACGAATTGCGTGTGTGTGTGTGTTGCCTGCCTTTTTATTGGGATAATCATAATAATAAAATGGAAACGTAAACATTACATAATTGAGATATGCTTGCCTGCCACGAACGATATATTTTCTCTCATACATGATTTAATTACAATGAAAAAATATAGAATTTTGTTAAAGTAAAAGGAAATGTTTTCATAGAAATTACTTCTTTGTTGTCAATAACGTATTACACATATAAAACTTATAAAATTTACTTGCTCCATCAACTGCCATTTTAATTTATAAAAAAAATTACCCCCTCCCCCTTCAACTCCCCTTTTCATTTATAGATATGTCATCTACCTTTCTACAGTGGATTATTATGACCTTCTTTTCAGGATACTTTATTTACCATAATTAAGCACTTTACTCTTGTTAAAACATAAAACGTTGCCGGTAAACTACCCCTTTCCCCTAACCGAGCTTCACCAAAATCAACAGGCCTTGAGTCCTCTACAATTGAGGACTGTGTGCAAAACATTATTTGAATCTGTTTGAATTTGCGGCTGTTATCGTTTGCCATTGAAAAAATTCTACACACAGACAGACACTTTTCAAAAAATGATTTTTTGATGTTTTGATGGTAGTACAATCAGAATCTGCCGTCATCTCGAACACGATTTTTTTCGCCATGACCATACTTCCATTTCCTTATGGAACATGGAAGTAAAAATTATCCCCTCCATCTCCAACTACGATTTTCATTTATAGAAAATTATCCCCTCCCAATTCAACTACCTTCATTATTTGTAGATATTTTATTTATCTTTCTACAGTGGATTATTATGGCCTTCTTTTCAGGATAATTTAGTTATAAAAAGTAAGTACTTTACTACAGTTAAAACGTAGAACGTTGCAGGTAAACAACCCCTCCCCCATAACCAATCTTCACTAAAATCAATAGGTCTTGTGTCGTCCACAGTTTGGGCACATATCAAAAAAATCATTTGATTCTGTTTTAGTTTGCGGCAGTTATCGGTCGCTATAGAAAAAATTCTACACGCAGACACTTTCAGAAAATGACTTTTCTTCATGTTTTGAGGGTAGTAGAGTCAGAATCAGGCCTCACCTCGATCACGATTTATTCGCGATTACCATCCTTCCATTTTCTTACGGAACATGGAAGTGAAAAGACGAATGCGTTAGCTTAGAATTATGGAACCTGAAAGGATAATAAATAAGGTCCTCACGTTCCAGTACAATATAAAGACACAAATTTACTACAGGTAACGGTTGTTATCAGAATGCTAGACAAATATATGAAAATGTCTATCCTAATGTCTGGGATTAGAATTATAGGAAAATATATAGGTAAACTATTATAGGATATAGAATTTATGATATTGATGTTAAGTTAGGTAAGTTCCAGACGACGTGTATATTTTTAGAAACAAAGTATGTCAAACGAAAAAATTAAAGTTTTGCAAAGTTATGGCAGTCCATGTACTATCCTACGGATTTGAATTATGGACAACAACCAAGGCAAAAAAAAAAGGAAAATACAAGCATCGGAAGTGGCGTTCTTAAGAAGTGTTAAACGCTGTTGTAAACTTGAACGTGTTCCTCAAAGAGGCGATAAGAGAAGAACCACCAGTTTTTAACTTAAATGGAAAATTAAAAGTTTACAAACAACTGTGTGAATAACACGTAGAAACAATGTCAGATGCCAGGCTGGCAAAACATGATTAGAAATACAAACCTATAGGACAAAGGTGTGTGGGTAGGCCCAGGAAGAAATGGCTGGAGGATTTTGAATGCAGAATAGGCACCTCGCCTATGACGTCATTTGAAGCCGATGACAATGGGTTTTACACACCTACGTTAACAGACTATAAAATATTATTGAACGTTTTAATAACTTACTCAAATATTTATTTCAAATATCAGCGGACAAGGCTAAAACAATGGCATTCGGAGCGGAGCAGCCGGTAAGAAATAATGCCCAACCTTATGTGCGGGACCATTGGGCAGACCCTTAAGTCAGCAAGTAAAGGAACACGCCTAAAAATCACAAGGTGATAGCTCTTCCCACACTTCTTTGACACGTAGAAACAATGTCAGATGCCAGGCTGGCAAAACATGATTAGAAATACAAACCTATAGGACAAAGGTGTGTGGGTAGGCCCAGGAAGAAATGGCTGGAGGATTTTTGAATGCAGAGTAGACACCTCGCCTATGCCGTCGGTGGGTTTTACACACCTACGTTAACAGACTATAAAATATTATTGAACGTTTTAATAACCTACTCAAATATTTATTTCAAATATCAGCGGACAAGACTAAAACAATGGCATTCAGTTGGGTAGCAGCCGGTAAGAAATAATGCCCAACCTTATGTGCGGGACCATTAGGAAAACTCTTAAGTCAGCAAGTAAAGGAACACGCCTAAAAATCACAAGGTGATAGCTCTTCCCACACTTCTTTGTGGGTTTCAGAATTGGACTTTAACGAAAGACCAGGCCAGTCGCATCTAAGCGGCTGAAATGAGGTTTCTCAGGCCGTGGCAGGGTATATTCTCCATGATCATAGAAGAAACACAGATATACGGCAGGAGATTATACTCGACAGAATCGCCCAGTATCGGCTGAATTGGTGGGAACATCTTTGCCGAATGAATGACTGCTGCATCCCCAAACAACTACGGAACTATAAGCCGAGGGGACGGAGAGGTGTGGGACGTCCGAGGAAGCCCTGGAGTGACCAGCTCTAATCTTTGCCTATTTGAGACCGAAACACACCATACTTGCTTTAATCCTTGAAGTTGATGATGATGATGATAATTTTTAGTAGTTCTGTGTTCCCCGGCCTGATTGCCCACGATGTAACTCCACTAGTGTTCACTAGGTATGCCTCGCTTTGTTGTCGACTGTAGGCCGCCCAACTCAGCTAGATATTATCCCCACAGTATGCATTCGGTGTAGGACTTTCTTCGCCCACACAACAGCATAACGTTCAAACACAATATAAACTGAACAGCCTACCACTCAGCCAGCATTTGACTGTCCACACCACTCAGCAACAGATTGAATTGCAAACATATTGCATTATTTTACAAATCAGCTAATGGAAATATGAAATACAGAGAGAGAGAGTGGAGTAGATTAACAACAGAGTAATGAGCGACTGCTATAATTACAGACAGCGATAATGAATAATTTTAATTAAACTATTTAAATAGTTTAAGCAAATGCATTTTGCTTTTCTACACCTAATTAGGTTAAATGAATTCGCTTCAAATAAAAGCGACTCACGTAATATCCATTGTGACTTTGTTAATTATGTTTTGTGGCATTCGCAAAACGTGTCAATATAAAACGCAAAAGCTGAAATAAATTTCTGCAACACAGTGCAAAACGTAATATGAAGTGGAGTACACCTTAATCGAGTATATTTTTACTAAGTGATGTGACATTTTCAGCCAATGATCGGATGAACTCTTGGTAATCAACAATTACGGTTCGCGTCTAGCTCGTATTTATGACATCGTTAATAAAATTCGTACAATTATATTACAATTAATTTTGTTCTTCTGTATTTTAGCATGTAAGTTACTGCTATATAGATCTCCCAGCATTGGTTTTATTTTTAAAACTAGATATTTATTGGTGTATAATTTAAACAAAATTTACCATTGAGCAGTAGGTCGTAAAATATACTGTTACGACTATCTACTTGTACAGTGGAAAACAAAATACAAGACACTAACTACGTCACTAATCACCAGCTTTAATTATCACAATTAAACAGTTTATAATTAACTCGTACAATATTTCCAGTTAGATTTGTTCACACGAATAACAATGTCTATTAATAGAGTTACAAACAATTATTAACACAATACTACTTCACTTCAACAACACTCAATCCGCACTAGCGAAAATCGCTCACGTAACTGAACTGACAATCCGGCTGCTATGGCTTTATATAGGAACCGCAGAGGTGCAGTACAGCTTTGCCTCCTTACTGAACGCCTGCGGCTTAATGTGTATCTCTACATTTTTTTAGTGTGTTCCTGGAACTCACTAGAACCACCTACGTGAATGACGCAACACAACCCTCACTGGTCGGGGGGGGGGGGGGAGTGAAGAATGTTCTTTATTGTTCGGTACGTTACAAGCAAATGCGATTTTACAGTAGACATTGTAATTGTCGGTGGTAATTTCACCTGGGCTCTGTACCGACTGTCAAATGATTATGGTGATGATGAGGATGATGATCTCGTTTTTTCTGGTGACGATGACGAGACGAAGATTCTGACATAATGTTGTTACTGATGGTGATGGTGATCCTGTTAATTTTTTGGTCCCGGAGGTGGCAATATTAGTGTCGCCGTGTTGGTCGGGAGTACATAGTGCGAAAAGTAAAAAACCGTATTGCCCGGAGAGAGAACGAGAGAGTAAGAGGAGGAAGAGAGAGACAGAGAGAGAGAGAGACAAACAGAGATAGTGTCATTCACCGCGACTGGACGCTGGAATATGCTTCGGCCTGAAATGATTAGTGATTCCGCCCAACATACAATTATTGAAACAATTGACTGGCTCTTATTGGCTGATACACAACGTGATATTTTCCATTGCCTCTGGGCAGCTGACTGGCGTCTCTTTGGTATGTGCTTTTCTTGTACAATGGTGATGATGATTCATAGTAGCCATTTAGTAGTAGTAGCAGTAGTAGTAGTAGTAGTAGTAGTAGTAGTAGTAGTAGTAGTAGTAGTAGTAGTAGTAGTAGTAGCAGTAGCAGTAGTAGTAGTAGTAGTAGTAGTACTAGTAGTAGTAGTAGTAGTAGTAGTAGTAGTAGTAGTAGTAGTAGTAGTAGCATCGCACTACTATAGACACCGTACTGAGTCGAATAGTTACACCTTATCATTATTTCCATTGACGTTTGAAATTTCGTATTTGAAGTCTAATTCCATTTTCAAAATTATTTAGAAGTGTAGTATTTAGAAGCACACTTATAAACACAATTTTTTTATAAAAATTAAATTTTGTTTCTATTGTGTGTCACCTTATCAGAGGTCATATATCCTAATTTTCGTGGTTTTATTTAATACACAATAGTTAGAAGAAAAACATTAGAAATCGGGTCTGTTGCGCGTAACAGGAGGTAATAGTAAACAGTTGTTTTGGAGGAGTAGTAGACTTCTCTCTCCAGTACGGGTGCGCTGAGACTGTTGACAGAGTAAACTGGAACATTATAACAACAAATCTGAGCACAACATAAAAGGGAGCGAGATCAGCCGTGACGAGCCGTTAAACGCTACAACCCGTGTAATGTAATGCAATATCGTTTGTCCCAGTTATGCTGGCAGCACTGTTACACGTCGCAAACATGCCACTAACAGTTTGAAATGTACAAGACAAAGTGTTATACCGTCGCTTAGCGTTTTAAGAAAACAAATTGTGTATTGAAACTAGCTTGCGTCTTGAACGTAAGTGTAGAGATTAATAAAATTTAGGACGTCAAAGTTAATTATCAGATTAGTAAAGGAAATATAGACGTTTTAAATGAGATATTTTCTTACTCAATAGAAATGTGCATAGACATTGTGCAAATGGTACATTCAAAATATTAGCATTTTAACTAAAAAAAAAATAAGTATTTAATTTTAATATTTGTAAACATTTGGTTACTCGCCGTCTTGTGACTTCTGTAAAACTTTCAATAACTACGCGTTTCAAGGATAAACCCTCATTATATAAAATCCTCATTATATATCCTCATTATGTAAAAGATTATATAAAAACACCAATCCTTCGGGAGAAGTTGTCAAAAAATGAAAAACTACCAAACATCACAGTAGGCCTATTTATGTAATTTAAGAACACATTATTATACATATAATTTGTAATTACAAATCTTTTGCCTAATACTATTAAGAACGTTTTTAAAAAACACGGTTTCGCAGTTTCTTTCAAAACGAATAATTGTATTTTGAACGCCTTGAGATCAGTGACCAACAGACTAGTAGAAAACTGTTCTGGTATTTATAAAATGGAATGCGAGGACTGCAACAATTTTTATGTTGGACAAACGGGCAGGAAATTTCTGGATAGGTACAGAGAACATCTCCCTAGAGGTGATATCCAGAAGATAAAATCAAGCCTTGCCTTCCATTTAGTCAACCAGAACCATAATTACTCGAGTTTTCAAAGTAGCTTCAGGCCGTTACATTTCTGTAAAAAGGGCAGGCTTATGGACGCGCTGGAAGAATTTGAAATTTATAAGCCCTCAAAAACCCAAGGTAATCAGCTTTTGAACGACAAGCTTTCTTTTAAGTCCAACGGACTCTATGACACGGCCATACGCGTGTTGGAACAACACATAGATAGAGGTAGAGATAGTGCGGCCCGTAACGGTTAGTCGCTCGCGCGGTCCGATACGATGCGCATCGTGTAGTGGTGTAATTGTATGCACGCGGTACTGTGACTTTATGTTCTGGAATGATGTGCGAGTGAAAGTTTTTATTTGTATTTTATTAAGCTGACGTATTCCATGTGAGTGATTTTCGTTTTTACCAACCTGATGATGGGACATGAGTCCCGAAACGCGTAGTTATTAAAAACAACGAAGTTGCAAGGAGGAGCACCAGTGTGCCCGGATACACGAGGTAATATTAACTATAATTAACACATTATTGTAGCATTCCACGCCGCGTCGCGACCAGCTGCACACCACTACACCTGATCTACTTTTTTGACGACTTCTCCAGAAGAATTGGTATTTTATGTAACCCGATGATGAGGATTTATTATTGAAACTCGTAGTTATTGAAAGTTTTACAGAAATCACAAGACGATGAGTAACCAAGTGTTTACAAATATTACAATTAAATACTTATACACGTGACTTGGAGACTATAATGTAAGGAATAAAAAATTACTTTTTACCACTCAAACCCCCATTATTTAGTTAACTTAGGGGAGAACTAAAGTAAAGACCTTTTTACAAGATTTATAATATCAGAAACAATCTTTGCTAGAGATTAGTTGTTGTATTAAAACCGCAATAAAACTACGTGATTTTGGAAACTTTGAAAATGTTTATATTGTTGCATCCTGATTATTTTTAGTTCCATATTCCATAAGGAAATGGAAGTATGGTGATGGCGAAAAAAATCGTGTTCAAAATAATTGCATATTCTGAGTGTACTACCCTCAAAACATGAAAAAAAGTCATTTTTCGAAAAGTGTCTGTGAGTCTGTGTGTCTGTAGACTTTTTTCGTATGCGACAAAAAAGTATCAAATTTAAAAAAAATTGAACTAGCTTTAAAAATTGTGAACTTGTTCTTTTAATGAATAGTTTTCAGTTGTTTGCAAGAATCTAATTGGGAACTGTGCAATCGAGTAAAGAATACGAAAAGTCCTAATATTTGAACAGTTCTACCTCTGTCGCTTTATGCCGAATAGAAAAGAGGAAAAAAAAGGAATCTTTTAAATTTTAAAAAGCACTATTCAATTTTTCCATTACAATGATTATACGTTGATTTCAAGTACTTCTTGATTTTTTGTTTCTTCTTTTCCTTTTTATTCACTATCTTTCTTCACTTTACTTGTTCTCCCCAATTTCATGTTACGTAATACCAACATCATGACTTCTGTTTTCATGCTACTCTCATATTTAATTAAATTTCTGCAACATAAAGGAAAATCAGTTGCTTTTTAGTAGAATGTTTTTAAATGTCATGAATATTTTTTTCATAAGTTTGTTTTATGGTTAGGACCAAAACACTACAATTTATATTCTCATATAAGCTTCCTCTGCCGGTCATCATCATCATCTTCAAGGATTAAACTAAGGATGGTTTGTTCCGGTCTCAAATAGGCAAAGATTAGAGCTGGTTACTCCAGCGCTTCCTCGGACATCGCACACCTCTCCGTCCCATCGGCTTATAGTTCCATACTTATTTGGGGATGGGGCATCCATTCGGCAAAGATGTTCCGGCCAATTGAGCCGATACTGGGCGATCCTGTTGAGTATACTCATAATATTCAGTTCCTGCCGTATATCTGTGTTTCTATCCTAAGACGTGCCTAGAAATCTCTTTTCAGCCGCTTAGATGCGACTGGCCTGGCCTTCCGCGGCCGGTGTCCATTATATTTTTCAAGTCTTCTTCCGGTATAGATCGCGTCAAAAATGCCGTGTATGACAACGTATCGTACCGTATTAAAATGAGTATCTTCACGTCTAAGTGACGAAGAAGCTGGCAAGAAAAGTCAGTTATATATCGCCTGCCAGCCTTTTCGTCACTTAGATCTGAACATGCTCATTGTAATACGAGTGAAACGTTGTCTTACAAGACATTTTTGACACGCTTCATACCAGAAGAACACTTAAAAAACTACAGTGTATACCAAATTTTTATTTAACTCTATCGGCGTGAACATAGTAAGAAATGTTAACGGTTAACAGCAACTCGTAAAAGAAGAATCCGTTACAAAATATATCTAATAACTGAACACCACGCTTACTCTAGTAATCATAGGGATTGAGTTTGATATGAAACTAAACACTGGCCTGTTGTAATTATTAAACGTGTAACTGACAAAGGATGGTTCGTAACCTGTTGGTCTTGGTCAGACCCATGACCGCAATAATAGTGTTTGTATTTCATTACTTGCGGAATCACGTCCGCGACAATACAGACACAAGTTCTGTGACGATACAGCTTATTCAGTCAACATTGATACTGCAGGCGGTGCATGAACAGACTAAATCTGCATCTGTTATTACAGCTGTAATTTAGTCATCTTTGCCAAGTCAAACAAAATTGATTAGTTCATGTGTTGTATCTGTTAACCACTTTGATTTGTCATCATTATTATTGATTATACAGATTTTTAACACATGTCGTTATTTATTTATTTTTAAATTTTGTAAATATCTGTAATTCAAGCAATAAGGTTTATAGGGTGTCCCTATAGTATATATCTATCATCCTTGTTTATATACCGGTATTTTTTTAAACTCTTCTCTGCTAAATCTGTAGAACTTAGAAGTACATATTTTAAAGAAACAAAAGTTATTGTTAACAAAAATTTACGAAGACACAGTCCACAACTTATAATTATTGAAAGCGTTGAGCTGATAGTTTGATCGATGCAGGCAGAATTGGAGTGAAAAGAGAAAAGTCGAGTGTTTGTGAATGGCTCAAGAATTATGCTTTTGAGAGACAAAATGCTCATTACTATTTTAAAATGTTCAAACTATTCAACGATTTCTATTTTTGTCTTTTCTGTACCGTGAAAGCTGTTTAAATATATTACAACAGCAAAAACATGGTGTAAGTAAAAGAAGCCTTAAAAGATTGACAAAATTACTAACCCTGATGGAGAAGACGTAGAAACTAGTTATAAATTTTCGTGTATCGTTATCATCATTATCGTTCTTCTTCTTCTTCATCTTCATTGTTCTTTTCATTCACATTATTCTCTTCTTTATTCAGGCCATTTCGACATAATATACAATCGCAGGTGCATTAATAAAAATTTACAAAGACATTGTCCACAATTTATAATTATTGGAAACGTTGAGCTGATATTTCTTTTATGAATTTGCTAACTGCTATAATTTTTTATTGTTCGACTAAGCTTTTCGTCATTACTGACATCTTCAGGTCTTAAACAACCGTTGTTTAAGACCTGAAGATGTCAGTAATGACGAAAAGCTTAGTCGAACAATAAAAAATTATAGCAGTTAGCAAATTCATAAAAGAAATAGTAAGGATGGCTGCTAATTTAAACAATACGAAGAATAAAACATGCGAGTTGAGCTGATAGTTTGATTGATGGCGAGGGAATTTGGGGGGGGGAATAAAAGAGGAAAAATAGAGTTGTTTGTGAATAGCTAGAGAAGTATGATTTTAAGAAACAGAATGCTTCGCACTATTTTAAAATTTTAAGTTTTAACTATTTGATTTTTTCGTGTTTTTCTGTACAATGAAAGCTATTTATAAATATTTTGCACGATCAAAGACATGGACAAAGTAAACAAATCTGGAATAGATTGACAGAATTACTAACCCTGATGGAGAAGACGTAAAAACTATGAGTTATAAATTTTCGATTATCATCTTCATCATCAGCAACATCATCATCATTAACTTCTTCTTCTTCTTCTTCTTCTTCTTCTTCTTCTTCTTCTTCTTCTTCTTCTTCTTCTTCTTCTTCTTCTTCTTCTTCTTCTTCTTCTTCTTCTTCTTCTTCTTCTTCTTTTTCTGCTTCTGCTTCTCCTCCTCCTCCTCCTCCTCCTCCTCCTCCTCCTCCTCCTCCTCCACCACCTCCTCCTCCTCCTCCTCCTCCTTTTCCTTCAGCTTATTTCAACATCACATACAAGCCTACCGTACATATCTTTTGCATGGCAACTACGCCATTTACCTGCTGCTTTAATGTCTGCAACTCTATTAGTAATACCCGCAATGTACAAGCAATAAGCATTTTCAGTAAATCTGACATTAACCAGAAGGCCGTTTGGGTTGAAGGCCGCATGTTTATGTTGTGTTGGGTGGTTTGATGTGTTGTGTATAACCATGTCAGTTGTGGTTGGTTTCCTGTATATTTTGTACGTGTGTGTATTGTTAGTTTTGTTAATTGTTAGGTCTAGAAAAATTATACTATTGTTTTGTTCAATTTCCAGTGTAAATTTTAATTTGTGGTGGATAGTGTTTATGTATTTGTGGAAGTTTTCAACTTGTCTTGTGTTGCCTTTGAATAAAAATAAGATATCATCTACATACCTGTGCCAGTATATAATTTTGTTGGTGTATTTGTTGTTGTTTATTATGTGGTTCAGTTCTATGTTGTGTATATAACCATATCAACCATATGCTCCATGGACTAACTAAAATACCCTTAAATAAACAAGATTACACCGACGAACTCAACACAATAAAATACATAGAAATCAAAAACGGTTACAACCCTAATTTAATAAACACACTACACAAACGCATCAAAAACAAAAACAACAAAACACAAAATACCATCAACACACAGAACAATAAATACATCACACTCACATACCACAACTCCTACACACACAAAATCGCCAACACATTCAGAAAACACAAATACAAAATAGCATACAGAACAACCAATACCATCAAAAAACACATCAATAATACAAACACAGACATAGACAAATATAACAAAACAGGTGTTTACAAATTAAATTGTAATAACTACAATAGTTTCTACATAGGCCAGACGGGAAGATCTTTCTCATCCCGTTACTTTGAACACTTAAAAGCTTTAACCAACAACAATATACACTCCGCGTTTGCCACACACATACACACACAAAACCACAGTTACACCAACATAGACACTAATCTTGAAATTTTGCATTACTCACCCAAAGGTCGAAAACTCAACACAGCTGAACAATACGAAATATACAAACACCACACAACACAACCAAACAACATACTTAACGACCAATTACAATATAAATCACATACACTTTTTGACACAATTATACAAAAAACAACCATTAATTTGAATCCCCGCGCCAATCCCCTTCCACCACGCACCACCCCCAATACACCTTCCATACAACAACCGTTACTAAATACTGGCAGTCTGTCTCTAAGCTGAAGAAGGTGAATACGACGCCGAAACGCGTTCGACGAGAAGAAAAAACAGTAAGTTCACAAGTAAAAGTTTCATTTTTAGATAAAGTGTAGTGCTGTGAAAGAAGATGATGAACAATCAAGACAACTACATTACTACCTACTTTAATTTTTTGCCAGGTCAGCGAGAAGCTAAGATGTATAAACACCAGGCTAAAATGTATAAATAATTTCCATGATTTTATAAGGATAGAGAAGTATTTTAAAGAGATAACGATAAAAATTTGGCAAACTACAAATATTTTGATCAAAATTACGAGACGATAACACTGCAATAATTAGATTTAAAAAAACTGTTCGAGATAAACAAATTTATGTTGTACAGATGGTAGAAAACTGACAATACACCAGTTTGCAATAAAAATTGAGTAATGACAAGTTGATGCAACTAACGGAAGTGGGACAAACGATATTACCGGCGTGATGTTGGCAACGGTGTTTACAAAGTCGTTTGAACGTGCCAAGCCTGATCTATCACTGCCTTTATGAGCGTAATACTCTCTATAAGCGTTACTTTGACGACGTACTTTCTTTCAGCAAACAGTCTCACCGTATAACCGAATTTCCGACGACGTCGTCATTAGATTTTATTTGCGTGCAAACTAAGTTTGAAAAACAACCTTCAATGTTGCGTATAACATTAAACACTGTTATAAATCTATCTCTAGTCACGGTGGATTTACACTTTGTCAGTACTCATTGTAAACTGCGTTATACATTACTTCTCATGTACGCTCACACAAACACAGACATACACACGCACATAAATAAATAAACAAATAATAAACCTTTGCTCAACAGTCTGTAAAGGACCAAGGCATACCACGCGGCTTTTGTGTTTAGTGGGACGGTTGAATGGCTAGTAAATCACGTTGGCAGTGGCTAGTTGCGGTATCCGCAGCCAGACACACGCGCCCACATTATTACCTCTCACAGCTCCCAAGCATATTTTGAAAAAACTGGACATAAGCAGCTTTCAAATTGCCCGCATTTTTCAAATTCGT
Organism: Magicicada septendecula; assembly: GCA_034769895.1. Classification (NCBI taxonomy): domain Eukaryota; kingdom Metazoa; phylum Arthropoda; class Insecta; order Hemiptera; family Cicadidae; genus Magicicada; species Magicicada septendecula. The sequence goes on along the minus strand of CM068371.1, from coordinate 487,190,129 downwards.
ACAGTAAGAAAACCTGGAAGAAGAGTTGAAGCACTATTCCCATACCAACCGCTGGGTCCCGGGAGTAATGTGGGGTGTTTGTGCTGGCAACTAGAGAACCAGGCAATGCAGTGTGACTTTGCTGCAATGGCTTTGACGTGTGGGAAACTACGAAGAAATCCCAAGACCAGACAGTGATACTAACAGTGAGATACCTACATTCAGTTCTTCAAAGTAACGTCCAACTAGAACAAAACCTTTGGTTGGAACCTACTACCGCAAAGCAATGTCTGCCTGTAGTCCATAACAAGGAAGTTTTTATTGGTTTGACCGACATCCAGGAAGTCTTTCTCGTCAGCTAGAAGTACCGGCCTCTTGTAATATGTATTGCGACAATACAAATAAACATTTTTGCATAGGATAGCTGTGTGTGTAAAAATTATAAACAAGTCTATATTGGAGGTGAAAAAAATTATTTATTTAGCACACATGTAAATAATGATCATATGATACATTTAAATTTAAACAAATGTCATGAATAGTTTTTATATTATTTAAAAAGAGTCTATATAGTTCATTTTGGATTTTTTTTACTTGGTAAGTCGAATTCCTTATACTCGGCGTGACGTCCCTCGCTGCTCCGCTGGCCACTCTCTCTCTTTCTCTCTCTCTCTCTCTCTTTCTCTCTCTCTCTCTCTCTCTCTCTCTCTCTCTCCGGCTCCCCCGCTGGCGTCTCTCTCTCTGCACTGCACCGGCCGCCGGTCCCCGCTCTCTCTCGCTATCCGACTGTGCTGGGTTCGTCGAACAACTGATACACTAATTGAAACTGTCACACAAGTAAATTGTCACTTTCCGAATTGTTATTCTGTACCGATCGGAATTTATTATTATTTTTATTTAATCGATATGAAATTGATTCACAGGGTTGTACTGAGTTGTAACTTTAAAAAGCGGTGTATTAGGCTTACACCTTTCAGCTACTCTTGAAGCGTTCCGCGTAAATCAGATTTACCCCGGTAGATAAACCTTCCTATGCGGAAATCTTCTACTAACGCGGAATAGCACTTAATAATAATAATACTGGATATTATTTAATTTAACTCGCTTGCTTCTAAACGAAAACTCGAATAGAGTTCCAAGACTTATAGTTGCGTTTAATTAACGAGTTCGTACAAGAAAAACTCCTGTAGACGGGCACACGTTCACTAGGCAAAGGCTTCCGATGAACTGCCCGATATAGCAGACGGATCTTACTGAAATTAAGGGCTTCTGATTGGTCAATCGACTGTCTACGTGGCGGATTGAACAAAAGATACACGGGTTGCAGGCAACTCTTTGTATAAGTCTGCGAGAGCCTGCATAGATTTTATCTAGAAATTTTATTACTCTTCAATAGATAAGCTTGAAAAGTTGAGTTTTCAATCACTAAGAAACCATATTTAAAAAATAGCTGAGAACAACGGAGTATATAGAAAATATAGCTATTTTCATAATTAATTCACTGTCCAAGTTTCACGCCGATATGTTAACTATCGCGGAAGATATAACAAAGAAGGTTCACCACACGCGAACGCGCGCACATATTCACACACAAAGTACATGACATTTTAGAGCACAGATTTACAAAGAATTTGGTATAACATAAGTCCTTATCCATCACTAAATACAAATCTTATAGCTAATTAACAAAAATTACAAAAATCAATCTAAAACATGTTAATGTCCGTCATCCATGCTCAGATACTCTTATTCATAGATCATCATCCTGTGTTTTGTTGCAATATATAAAGCGTTTTTTATGTCAGTCGCTCATACTCCAAAACTACAAAACAACGCACTTCCCTCCAGTCCATAGCCACTTCCATCAATAGAACTACCCGCAACACCCGTAGACCTCCCTTCCTCCCGTAGCACCCGTAGACAATCTATATACCTGCACATTACATTGACGACAACTCTAAAAAATTAGCTTGAACATTTGCAAAATACGGCTAACAATTAGCGTTCAGAACAAACAATGACATCTACAACAATCTGAAAACAACCAATACAAAAAAGAAAAGCATTTATGAAAAAGCTAGAGTTTACCAATATCAATGTTAGCCTGCTAACTCGACAGAATATAATGTGCGGTGCAACAAAAAATACATAGGATTCACTTCAAGATCCTTTAACCACGGATATATTGAACACACCAAACATTCCCAACAATCAAATCCGAGCTCCACAGTAGTCAAACACATAGAACAACCGTCTTGTAAATATGGTCCAATACAGCAACATTTAACCGTATTGAAAACATGCAGTAATGAAATAAGATCTAATATATATGAACAATACCGAATATATAAACATGTAAAAGAAGAGGTCCACGAAAATCTATTGAACATCATGACGGACTTCAAAAATCTTATCACATTTGAAATATTGCGGCAAAATGAAAATCGACATAGAGTAATCAGCTGATATAGTATATAGAACGGAATGTAAACATGAACACTCTGTAACAAAATCAGTTCTCGAGAAACTTTGTACAACGACGTACGTATCGCGTTCATTAATCAATGTCTACGAATTTGTTTTTGTAAATAGTGGCTGTTATACGATATTGTGACCGTAAGTGCACTGTATATGACCTGACGATGGTCTAGACCTAGTATGTAGTATATAGTTGTATTTCTAAGAGAAATAGAAACACCTAATTCCCATCTTGAAACATACTCCATCTGACATCTTTTTCTTTCACGTACTATTTTTAATCTTTCCTAACTACTTACCTAGTCTTTAGCCCTCTTCTTTGTGTGTCCCTCCCTACTATAACGCCCCTCTGTTGCCTCCCTCTAGCTTTGGGGACCTGCGTTACTCGTCCCTGTTTTGGCTGCCCTCACGTTTAAACTTTATGGCACTTCCATCAGCCACTTCCATTACCTCTATTTGGCTACGCACTACATCTACACACAAATACACACACACGCACTACTCTATCTCCAATGTGCATCCATCCGTCTTTGCTTCCGGCCTTCATTGGTGTGCGTCTCCTCACATCCTTGCATTCGGCTGTAAGGAGCTTGACACAGATCAGCCCAAGTCTTGTCCTTCCGGACAAGTCTCGGACAGCACAAAAAAAAGTCAATCGCTGAACCACACTATTTCCATCCAGTATTTGAATATCCGTGTATGAAACAACATTTAGTCTTGGCCTAATTAAATTAATGACGAACATCATGAGTCACAGGGAATTCATTCATTTTGTATGTTCCTTATTAAGTTTTATCCGGAGATCCACACTTTATGTAGACAAATATTTCATAAAAAATTACATTCTTCGGTCCCACTGCGCCGATGATTTAAGTCCGTATGATTTACAGTTTTACAAAATAAAAATCAAGTTCGGTCCGCTACTTTTACAACGTGGAAATCACCTGAACAATTGTGACAGACCAGCTGAAAGCATTGACAATTTACGATAGTCACTGCTGTTTCAGTCGATATGAGTAATATAGATTCCCAAGAGAACTATTTTATGGGTATAAAATTTATATGTTATTCTTCTTCCCCAACAAGGATTAGGGCCTTGATGACTTGTTCCGGCTTCATAGGATTTATTCCCACCTTTTCTTTGGTTTCGCTACGAATCTTCTTCTTCTAGCTGGTTTATCTTCTAGGTAGTCTTTGATTATCCATACGCTGTTACAATTATAATTATTATTTATTCCTCGATAGACGTGCTATCGAGTCACCTTTAATTTGGTATGTAGAAATTTCCTCCGGGAGTGTCCCTCTTGGGAATCCTTAAAAGCGTCGTCCTCATCTAGGTCTGGTCTTAGTCATTAAAGGCTTAAACGTCTGCAGTCTAGGTCGAACCTTCTACGATGGTAGGCGTAGATTCTTTGATGTCTCGAACTGCATCTTCTGTCGGGTCTACCTGAGTTGCAAATTCTGGTAGTTCACATCTCCGGGTAGGATGTTGAAAAGTGTCGTCAGTTGGTGAAGTTAGCAGTCATCGTTATTAATACTCGTACTTTTGTTGTCACATATTTCTTCTTGTTACCACGTTTCTGATTTTTAATTAATGTTACATGTTACACTCTTTTGGGTAGCAGTTAATTAACTACATTTGAAATAAGCCAAACTAACAAAAAATCACACAACATTCCAACAGAGCTTTTGCTCGTGCGTGTGCACTGCTTGGAGTCTTCATAGCGAGAGAGAGATTTTTCGCCCGCTTCCACTGGTACTGCACAAGAGGTAGTGGGGTGTTTATTCCGCGAGAATATAGTCCCTGTCTCTCTCTAAATAAACATTTTTTATTTATACAAACTATCCCTAGATAAAAATACATAATTTAAATGAGTAGTTTTAGTGACTATCTGTGTCTTCAGATTCTTTAATTATTAACATTAGTTTTTTATTTTATTCATAATTACAGAAGACTCGGAAAACATGTCGAGTCCGGAATCAACAGGTAGGCGCCTGATAGCAAGCAAGGGTTAAATACGACAATAATAATTATTTACAATATGCCTCTTTATTACAGTTTCTTTGCCCTTATTAATTACTTCTTCCTTTCACACTTAGTACCTACATGTTTTTATTATTATTTTGAGATTTAAATGGTTAATGGCTCGCAACCTTAATTTTTTTTTTTATTTCTTTCTTTTTTAATAATGGTTACAATTTAAATCGTCACATACTCCGCCTCTTAACCAACACAGACTCCTGAAAATATGGTCAACAACGTACCGAGAGTATGCTTGGGGTCAAAGTGTGTAATTATTTATTATTACTCTTATTTATTATTAGCGCAAGGTTTGTTTTTTCTATCTCTTTTTTCTTTAAATGATTTTGTTCTCATTTAAATGTTCGCCTTCGTGAAATTCCCTTTATCTCACTTCTTACAGTACTAACTTATAATACTAATTTCCCTAATTACAGTAACTCACAATATCGTGGCCCGACTGACATCAGCTTACTCTAACTCTACAGGTTAGCTTTCAGCATTCATAAATGAACTCTTGGCACCTTTTTGCCTCATCATTATCCTTTTCAGCCGGCGCCGTTGTGACTAGTTACTTTACATGTATATAATTCTATCTTGATTATATACCATAGACTTACTTCTAAAATAATCTAAAGAGGATCCCATACTCCACTCTAGATTATAGTTACTTGAGAGAAGCGGAATCTCACGATGGTAATTCTTATTATCTCTTTAACAATAACTAGACAAACTATGCGGAAGGGGAGACACTTTACACAACTCATTGTATTTCACGCGCGGTGGTTTTCATTGTTTAGGGAGGCAACGGTTTATCACAATAGGGAGAGTGCGTGGCTGCTTACTACAATTTCTTAACACGCTTTATTGTTCTCTTACTGGCCACAACTGGGGTGTTCACGATATGCAACTATACTTTTATTATTATTTACCTTTCTCTTATTTACTGCTACAAGTTACACACATTTAGTTTAACTTAAGATTTATTCAGCAATTATTATTACTTTGGGGGGTTTAAAACTACCTAGAATTATTTCCTATCGACTTACCATATTTATTTACAACACTTTATTTACTTTGTTTTTTTTTTATTTGGCTCAGTTTACAAGGTTACTGTTTTGGGACATGGGGTTTAATTTTTTATTTAACAAGGGAGGGTTAACTGAGTCATTTATTTATTTGAAATTTAAGTCATAATATTATTTGCTCTACTATACTATACACAATTATCGCCTACACACTTTAGTACATGGTAAACATTTATTAACAGTTATTATTAAACATTTGCATTAGTTACGATACAACGCTATCTTTTTTTTTTACACACAAATATAAAAATATAAATAAATCGTATTCTTACACTTTTATCAATAATCCATTAAAATGAGAAGACAAAGGTTGTCATTTTACATGGGCAGAGAGAGAAATCTCACACAGGCTTACATATGCGTTCGGCAAAAGATTCCCCCTTCGGTTACTAACACATGAACAGACACGCTTCTTATCACAATAGAACTAACAAAGAGGGAGTCGTTATTGTTTAACTCAACTATGGGGAGAGGTTCACTGTGACAGTTTACACACTCTCACAGGCGCAGACAGGAATTCTACTGGTCTGAAATTGTTTACAAACCGACAGGTTGATGAATGAACTTTTAACAAGCGCGTACCTGCTGTTATATCGTATTCTTGGGGCGTCTTTAGTTAACATGATGTTCATTCCTATATCTAAATAATAATTAACTTACTTATTTATAAAACTAATATAATAACTATTATCGTTTAATTGTATTTAAGATTTTAGACACATTTTAAAGTACACGAGTGAATAAATCAACAGCTTATGGTCTGGGTTAATCGGGACACAATTACTGCTTAAACAACACAAGTCACCAAAAAAATTTTTTTTTTACTAATTAGCAGCAAAATTTCAACAAATAAGCAGAGTGCGCAATTTATTACATCTTCTCTAGTGTTATAACTTGGGGAACCCGAAATAATTGGTTCTGCCAATTATTCAGGCTGCCTTATTCGACGAGCTGAAATTTAAGCAGAACAACACAGAGTAAATATAAAAGGAATCAGGGAATGGGAAAACTGTTGATTTATGTACTCAGTATATGTGTGTAACAAGAAGACTTCTCTTTATTAAACATTTGAAAAAATAACATTTACTCAAAAGATAGATCCCATGACATTACTAATTGAATTATTAAAGTTATTTGAATTCTTTATTTAAACTTTGGGATCACAACAGATTTTATTTAGCTATACCCCGGATCCGGGTAACCTTGGGTATTTAGTCATCAAACTTTTAATTATATTCAATTCATCTTTATTAGCTTGCAAGACCATTAGTTTTATGCTTCATTATTATCCCATTTGAAGAATGGTATTAATTATACTACGATACATTAAGATTTAAACTGTTACAGTGTATGATGTCTGAATAGTTACATTAAATTCTTAGAGTTAATTTTTTTTTAATCTTTACTAGTTTAATCGTCTCTGAAAAGTCTCTCCTTTAAAGTGTATTGTGTTACAATTATAATTATTATTTATTCCTCGATAGACGTGCTATCGAGTCACCTTTAATTTGGTATGTAGAAATTTCCTCCGGGAGTGTCCCTCTTGGGAATCCTTAAAAGCGTCGTCCTCATCTAGGTCTGGTCTTAGTCATTAAAGGCTTAAACGTCTGCAGTCTAGGTCGAACCTTCTACGATGGTAGGCGTAGATTCTTTGATGTCTCGAACTGCATCTTCTGTCGGGTCTACCTGAGTTGCAAATTCTGGTAGTTCACATCTCCGGGTAGGATGTTGAAAAGTGTCGTCAGTTGGTGAAGTTAGCAGTCATCGTTATTAATACTCGTACTTTTGTTGTCACATATTTCTTCTTGTTACCACGTTTCTGATTTTTAATTAATGTTACATGTTACACTCTTTTGGGTAGCAGTTAATTAACTACATTTGAAATAAGCCAAACTAACAAAAAATCACACAACATTCCAACAGAGCTTTTGCTCGTGCGTGTGCACTGCTTGGAGTCTTCATAGCGAGAGAGAGATTTTTCGCCCGCTTCCACTGGTACTGCACAAGAGGTAGTGGGGTGTTTATTCCGCGAGAATATAGTCCCTGTCTCTCTCTAAATAAACATTTTTTATTTATACAAACTATCCCTAGATAAAAATACATAATTTAAATGAGTAGTTTTAGTGACTATCTGTGTCTTCAGATTCTTTAATTATTAACATTAGTTTTTTATTTTATTCATAATTACAGAAGACTCGGAAAACATGTCGAGTCCGGAATCAACAGGTAGGCGCCTGATAGCAAGCAAGGGTTAAATAAGACAATAATAATTATTTACAATATGCCTCTTTATTACAGTTTCTTTGCCCTTATTAATTACTTCTTCCTTTCACACTTAGTACCTACATGTTTTTATTATTATTGTGAGATTTAAATGGTTAATGGCTCGCAACCTTAATTTTTTTTTTTATTTCTTTCTTTCTTAATAATGGTTACAATTTAAATCGTCACAACTTGATGTTGACTTCTCCCCCACAGATATTTGACGATTTGCTTTGTCAACCTATTGTCGTCCATGCTATACAAATCTCCAAAAAAATAATAGTCTTCTTTTTCTCATTGTTTCTGTTATATTTTCTATACTTTGATATATTTCATCATTACTTCTTAATTTCCAACCTTCTGAAGTTTACGTATGCCTAATATTTTCCTGATAATTCGTCTTTCCAATATTTCTAGTTTGTATAAATTATAATGCAATGCTAGACATTAACTTGCATATAGGTATTGTGGCTTCACTACTGTACTGTAATGCCTCATTTTCGCATTTTTAGATATGCACTTTTTATTGTAAATATCTTTAGTTATACCATATGCCCTTTCCATCTTATGAATCCTTTCTTCAATAGCAGATTTTTCCAAGCCATTCTCTTGAATTATCTTTCCTAGGTACTTAAATTTTTGAACCCTCTCTATTCGAAACATCTGTTACCAGGAATTTTGGCGCGTTTTTAATATTTGTGAGAAATTTATGTTTTTTTTTCTGCAGAAATTCTTAAGCCCGTTCTACTGGCTATCTCCTCTACAAAATTAGCTTGTGTTACTGCAGATGTAAGATGTTCAGAAAGTATAGCAAAGTCATCTGCGAATGCCAAACAGTTTATTTCAATACGTTTGTTCCTTCTTCTTAACATGATTGGTGATATTTTGCATTCCTTTAATTTTTCATTCCAAATTCTCACTACTTTCTCCAGGACACAGTTAAAAAGAATTGAGGGTAAACCGTCACCCTGTCTTACACCTGTATTTATTATGAGTAGTTGAGATATTAAATATAATTTTATAATAATATTTCTGTAATATAAATACTACATTTACAACACCTAGAAACCTTCAATTATTAAAATTGTGTTAGGGGTTATAATTACAAACAGAAATAACACTATTGCACACCACTATAGTAAAAATTCCCGATTAGCGCTCTCAAGCTTCACAGACACTTCATCAGATCGGAAATATACATTAATGGAACGAGGGACAATTCCTTCTGGTCTGGTGTGACAGACCAACTGAAAGCGTTGACAATTTACGATATGCACTGCTGTCTCAGTCGATACGATTAACATATGTTCCATTGGGAGTAACATAACTTCTCAACAGCACTATTTTATGGATGTAAAATTTATATGTAATTAATTTAAAAATAATTAATTATATGTTCGGAAAAAAGAGGAAGAATTGCTAAAGGGACAAACATCCAAACATTACAAACTGCAGCAAACTAGCGAAGGATACAATTTAAAAATTTAAATTCCTAAAACAAAAATATTGGCAGTCGCAGGAAATGAGCCAATAAGAGCCAAAATCATCTTAAATAATAAAACACTGGATCAAATAAAACATTTTAAATACCTAGGTTGCGATATTTCCTTGGATTACAGTAAAGATATTGACCAAAAAATTAGTACTTTTAACCGTATTTGAAAAAATATCAGTCGATGCCTGAAAAATAAAGCCAGGAAAGAGACAATGTTGAAATTTTATACAACAATGGCTGTCCCCGCATTTATATATGGCAGCAAAACATCGGTAACGACAAAGGCAAAAGAAAATCGAATTCAGGCACAGGAAATGAGATTCTTAAGACGAGTTAAGGGCTGTAGTCGAATAGACAGAATAAGAAATGAAACGATTAGGCAAGAACTTCATGTATTCAACTTAAATGAAAAGATAAAATTTAATAGAAACAAGTGGCAAGAACATTTAGAAAGAATGTAACAATACAGGATTCCAGTAAAATGTAGAAAATAGAAAGCCAGAGGAAGAAGAAATTTGGGTAGACCAAGGAAAAGGTGGGAACAGTAACAGGCAGAATGCCTAAAACATGAAGTGAAGAAGGAGAAGAAGAATAATTATATGTAATTGAGCCTCATTACCTCTTAGACACGCCATTTAAGTTAAATGAACCAGAAATGTTTGACATTCAAGTTTCTGTAACAATCGTCGAAAGTTCTCATCAGTTAATGAAAACAAATTTTACGTTAAACGCAGTGCAGGCTGTTTCAGCGATAATGGACTTATGATGGAAAACGTCCGACAAAATGGAAGTGAGCAAAGGCCTTATGGTGAGGGCTGGGAGTGAGGATGGAAGCGGAAGCTGTTACACTGTACAAGCAGCGCGGAGTTATCATAGGACTCAATGTAAAGCTATAGCGTACAACCTCTGTATAGCTGCAGCGGATTGCTTCCTTCGCCAGAGCGCTCTCTGCTGATGGCAGAGCGTTGCTTCCCGTATGTTGTCTACGCATTATTTACTTCGCTTTGTTGTGCGGTACATAACTATTTCCTTTTGTTTATAAACTTTCTTTAGAGAATACCTTCAAACTGTATCATTTGTTAAACCTAAATTAACAATTAACATTTTACATTTATTATAATATAAGTTTATAGTAATAGTTTTATAATAAGGGGTGAGGTAATGAAAACATAACAATTTGTGTTAGCCTGTGTTTAGTTACAATGTCAACAACAAATAAACAGATTATTTTATAACGGTAGTTAAACTATGGCATTTTAGGACATACTCGTAGCTCAGTGGCGAGACGAACATCATGCAAACATTTTGTAAAAGTAATGATTCCTATATAACAATACAAACATTTCCAGGTTTGTTAGTTTTATTAGCAGCAATCTTAATACCAACTTTGTCACTACTTATTGCCACAGTGCTAAATACTTCGTCCTGGACGAGGCCTATCAGCGTCTTCACCATATTAGCAGTGTGCAATAGGTAGTGACAAAGTTTTTAATACAAACACTATTCACAAATCATTTCAACGTTGGGAGTTGGTAGACGTAGAAGAGTTCTCGATTGTTTAACAATATCGAACTTGGTGACAACCTTTAAGACCACTACCTCGACACAGAAAAGAATTGAGGAAGTATTAAAACAGTGCGCACGCCTGAAAATCTGGAAAGAGGTAAGAGGTGCTGTCACACGTAGTATAAAATTGTCTGGTAGGAAGTATGCTATGGCACTGCAGATTTACAGTGGGTGTCCGTGGAGGAGTTTGCACTAAGATCTTTATTCACATTCATAAAAAATTAAGTTATCCCAAAAGATGGATTACAGTGCACTTTTCAGAAGATGGAAAGGGCATATGGTACTACTAAAGATATAAATAAAAAGTACATATCTAAAAATGCGAAAATAAGACATTAGAGTACAGTATTGAAGCCAGAATGCCTATTTGCAAGTGAATGTCTGGCATTAATTTATAATTTAGACAAACTACAAATATTAGAAAGACGAGTTATTACGAAATATTAGGCCCACAAAAAACTTCAGAAGGTTGGAAATTAAGAAGTAATGATGAAATATATCAAAGTATAGAAAATAAACAGAAACAATTAGAAAAAGAAGCCTATTATATTTTGGGCATTTATATAGAATGGACGACAATAGGTTAACAAAACAGATCTTCAAATATCTGTGGGGGGAGAAGTCAACATCAAGTTGGATTAAAAAAGTTTAAACGATTTAGAAAAAAATAATATACACGCAGAAGAAGCAATCGAAAGAGACATTTTTCGGGCAAAAGTATTAAAAATGGAAGAAGTCCAGGTTAGGAGAGAGAAAAACGCAGGTTCAAAGTGGACTGAAGACAGGAAGAAGAGACACAGTGAGAAGATGAAAGAATATTGGAAAAAATTAAAGAAGAAAGAATAAATAATTGAAATTGGTATTAGGCCTTAGGTGGCCGATAAAAGAAAAAGTAGCCCAAAAATTGTTTGAACGTGATACACTAAAAGAGTTTATTTTTGAAATGAAATATTGGAATTCAATAATCAATAACAAAACTTTCATGAACACTTAACTATGTCAGACGAAGCACATTTTCATCTTTCCGACAATGTCTGTAAACACAACATGCTCTTTAGAGTGTCAGTAAGCGTCAAGAACTTCATGCTATACCTCTTCTTAGACAGCCAGTCCGTTTGGTGTGGACTTTACTCCGTTCGTATTTATAATCCTTATTCCTTTGAAGACGGTAATGGAAATTTAGTGTGAACTCAGACCGATATATGCAAATGCTAAACAACTTTCTCCTTCCATTGTGAAATGACCTAAGTATTCATATTGACTTAGTCTGGTTCCAGCAGAATGGAGATACAGTACACACTGCACAAAATACAATGGATGTGTTGAAGCCTGGGTTCAAACATTACAATTGGCAGCACAATTTCCAGATATCTCTGTGTGTGATTTCTTTTTGTGGGGCTATCTAGTGTTTAAGGTTTTTCAGTTACGGCCATGTGATTTAAATCAATTCAGGTAGTTGTTCATCCAAAAAAATTCAGGCGATTCCGCAAGCTATTTTGCAGAGCTATAGGAGACCGTAACTTTTCAATCGACTGTAATCATTTAAAGCTTTTTAATCAACAGGCGTCACTTAAGGGATGCTATTTTTGAAACGATAAACATGACTAAGTGAAATGGCATTTCATTACCTTTGTACTTATAGGATATTTGACTTAAACATATTAAACAAGTTCCTGCGGTGATAGTTTTAAATTGTTGTGTTTTCATTGCTGTACCATACATAAACGTTACATTTACAACACCTAAAAAGGTTTTCAATTAATAGAGTTGTGTTAGTGGTTATAATTACAAACACAAGTAACACTGCTGAACACCACTATAGTAAAAATTCCCGATTAGCGCTTTCAAGCTTTACAGTGTAAAGGTCTAAACTTTTGCCCAAACATACCACGTGTCTACTTACCCCGATTCTGACGTCTTTTCACATCTCACTCACCTTAACTCGAACAGAAGATCCAAATTTCTTACAGGTCGCCACCAACATCTTTAAAGACAAATGTGGAAACCTGGTTATACTTCGCCCTTTTTAGAATTTAGGATTCAACACTTTACCCTGGTTCGTTTTAGGCGAGCTTTTCCATACGGGACAGGTTATGGTAAACTGGCGTAATAATTTACTTAACACATGGTTATGCTATTAAAACAAATCATATTTGTTTTACTCATAAAACTAACTTCTTTCTTTTCCTTACTTACTTTTTCTATGATATTTTTTAACAATACTACAATATAAAAATATGTAAATGCTTTATACACAAGCCAGTACTCTCTTCACGTTTTCTTTCTCCCCTTTTTTACTTCACGCACCCTCTCATTCTCTTTACACTTTTTGATAACCCCCCCCCCCTTTATTGGGCTCATTAACACTTATTATTTACCGATAAACGTCTGGTCAAAAATCAAAGAACTTATAAAATTATCTCTTCGCTGTACTTAGAGGCACACTATGTCGTTACCGTATTCTGCACAGGACTATCCACATTCACTTTCTCAAAACTTTTTATACGTAACTACAAACTGTTTGCTGCTACACTGTTTAAACTCACTCTTTGGTAGGCCTACTTAGAACTTTTCGGTCTACCAAAAATCGTCCGAGGCTACGGTTAGATTTACGTCTGTTCAGGTTGAATGGATGCTGCCGACTGTCGCCAGCTAAGCTGCCGGGGTGACGCTTTGCGTCCGTTGTGTAACTCGCCACATGGCCACCAACCGGATTTCTTCTTCATACCTCGTTCTCTCATTGGCTGTAGAACGTTCCAGAATATTTCTCGAGATCTCGTCGCGAGAACCGGAAAGCAGTTCGCTTTGACAACACGTGGTTGATTTTATGCAGCACAGCGCCGCACCTTTATGATGACTCACGCATACTTTGTTACAATTCCCAATGCGTACCTGGTACGGCCCGATACCAAATATTAGATAGACGGGTTTATGTTACAATGATTAAACAATGGTTTTACACCTTTTGCCCCGTTACAACAGCTCTTTGAAGAATTGTCACGTTCCATTATTGTATACTTCCGATCTGACGATGAGCTGTGAAGCTTGAAATCTCTAATCGAGAATTTTTAATACAGTGGTGTGCAACAGTTTGTTTGTAAAAAACCTTAAATTAACAAAATGTTGAACTTTTTTATTGATAAGTAAGACATGGCCATCGAAGTTCCGACTGATGGGAGGCCTAATTCCATGGGCTCTGCGTGGACTGTTGCTACTTCTTTGGACAGTTCGGTAACTGAAGACCCTTCGGTAACAACTGAAGACTCTTCGGTAACTGAAGACACTTTGGTGACTAAAGGCACTTCGGTAACTGAAGGCACTTCGGTAACTGAAGACACTTCTGTAACTGAAGACTCTTCGGTAACTGTAGGCCTATGCACTTCCACGGACACTTTGGTAACTAAAACACTTTGATTTTCTGTAGGCATTTCTATAGGAACTAATGTGTAATCACTAATAGATATGTTAAAAAAAAAAAAAAAGTTGCAAAATTTACGCGTTTAACCAAAACATTTGGCACTAAAATTATAAAAACATTATGTAAGTTCTTTACCAGCACTTCCCATATTCTTTCTTTTAAAAAACCCTTCAGAATATTTTATAACCTCTTCTAATTTCATATTAGTTGTTAACAGATTTTACACAGAAATGTAAAGACACAATTCTTATGTACTGATTTTGTGTTGCAATACACGAACAATTATTTGGTAAAACAGATTAATATAAATTTTTTTATGGTTATTTAGATAAGTGCAATTGATAACCACGTTTTAAATTTAAACGATGTTTTGCTCCGTTGGTTTACGCTTATCTCACAGGATTATTAAATTTGCAATCAGTCCGGCATAACTAATAATTCTGGAAAGCTGACGTAAGGTGAAATCAGGAGTTTTAATTTTTATAATAAAATTTTTTTTTAAATTGTACAACTTTTTACAGTCGTATAGATAACAGTATCAGACAGCATTTAAACATATTAAAAAATATGTATTGAAATGATAAAATTCAATATATCATTGTATGAAATTCATTTACATATTTACAAAAAAAAACAGCAATTTTTATGTATTCATTATAACGCCGACAATGCAAACAACTTTGTTGCTATAGAGCATACGACAACAACACCACAACTCGTGGCTTCCTGTAAATTGTTCCCGCCTAAACTTGTAATTCTTAACGTTGTTTTCCACAGACACTTGCAATTTGCGGCTGTACTAGTTTTCAGATCGTACAAGGAAAATTCCACACGACAGGAAAGCTTCTTTACTGCATCGCACGCCACCAAACAGGAGTCATAAATATCACAATACAAAGCGATTCTATTACTACTGTTCCTACTGTGTTAAATTGTGCCAAATAGTATTCAATATATTCTGTTTTCATAACGCTTTGCGGTGACAGTAAGCGGCTTACAGCAGGCGTGCCAACCTTTGCTTACAATCCGGTGATACATTTCGGCGAACAGCCTGCTGAGCAGTACACACTACTGTAAACGTAGACAATATTATTGCGTGCTCATCATGTGTGTGTGTGTACGTATTATCGTGTTTGTTTGCAATGCAATTGGTAGACTCCCAATCTCTATACGCAATAATTCTCTTCTTCTTATACTTCCTTGTTAGGACTCTATAACAACGGTCCTACACGCTGTCACTCCACCTTTTCCTTGGCTGACCAATGCTTCTAAGGTAATAATTAAATAAAGTAAATATTATTCTTCACCTTCCTTTTATTCTCTTTTGTTTTCTTCTCTTTGGTCAGGATGACAGCCTATATTTGTTTCTGGGATTTCCTTCATATTTATATTTCTTCTGAGATGTCTCAACCATTTAGTTTGTTGCCACTCTCTAGCTTTGCTAGCGTGTGTTATTCTGCCAAACTCTTTACATCATTCTTACCGTCTCCGTATGACCCAATCTCCGATTTTTTGTACATTTTTTCTCTTTGGAGGTGGTTTACTCTTCTAATCCGTGCTACTTTGCGCAATGCATAAATGATAATAAGTGTAACTGATATTCTAAACTCTAGCTACGCTACACATTATTGGCTTTCCACGTCACCTTGTTCGCGCTATTCAGAGCCTGTATGCAGGGACAACTATTTGTATAGATAGGTGAGGGAAGATTATTTCAAGTATTGGCTATAAATCAAGGCGTTAGACAAGGCTGTAGCTTTTCTTCAAGTTTATTTAATATGTATGTTTATGATATTTTTGAAGAATGGTTGAATGTCTGTCCTGTAGGTATATGAATCTTGGATAAGGGATCACTTACCCCAGATAACCAAATAATTGTAGGAAAGAGTGGTAATGAGTTTCAAAGGTCTATTTACACCTTGCATAGAATCTGCCAGAAGTACAACTGTAAGATCTCAAATACTAATATAAAAGTAATCTATAAAGTAAAGTACTAAGATAAAGTAATACTAAGGCTTTCTAGGACAGAACCCAGACAAAATAAAAATTGTAATTGATAATAGTGTTTTGGAGAAGGTGTCACATTTTAATTATTTGGTTTGTGATATCTCATATAGAAATGATAACGATATCGAAAGAAAGTTAAATACATTTAGTTATACCTGTGGAACAAAAAGACGACTATTGAAGAATACAATGCAAAGGAGACACACCTAAAGTTCTATAACGTCGACTTTAATGTATGGATGTGAAACATGAACGCTCCTGCAAAAAGACACTTCAAAAATACAGGCCTTGGAAAGCAGAGCTTGAACTGCTTTTTAAGAGCAGTTAAAGGATTTAAATGATGTATTTTGAGAGATCGACTACGAAACTACGACGTAAGGAATGACCTGAAGTTACAGATGGTTATGGAGAGAAAAGAAAGAATACAGGCAGAATTGGAATTCGCTGGAACGCATGGTAGACACGCGTATTCCTAAACAAGGGCTTGAATATAGGCCAGTGGGGACGAGATATCGTGGAAGTCCCTGGAAAAAGTGGTCACAGTCTCTGTGAATTCGGAACGGAAAGAAGAAGAAGAAGAAGAAGAAGAAGAAGAAGAAGAAGAACAACAACAACAACAACAACAACAACAACAACAACAACAACAACAACAACAACAACAACAACAACAACAACAACAGCAACAGCAACAGCAACAGCAACAGCAGCAGCAGCAGCAGCAGCAGCAACAACAACAACAACAACAACAACAACAACAACAACAACAACAACAAGAAACTCCACTTTCCAGTGTTAGCCCAGATTCTGCTGTTATCAAATTACAGTAGACTGAAGGGTTACGACTTCCAAAACGCAGTATAATGTATTAGGCGGCGACAGATTCAGTAATCCGATATTTGATGCTGCTGCCTTTACCTCTTGTGCTACAGATTTAAATCAACAGAACGCAGTGTACGGATTTCCATCTAATAATTTATTCAAATATTAATTATAGTAAATTAAAACCGTTTTAATGAGACATACGTTCATAAAATGTAGCAGCTCTCTGAGTTAGAATGTAAATAATAACGAACTTGAGCGCAGAGCAACTAGTCTAGTTAAAGGGACGTTTAATATATGTGTGCAAATATAAATAATACTTTTATTTAAACTTGTGCGCATTTCCTATTAAGGGAAATATTAAAATGCTCTTAACGTACTTATAACTATTAATAGATTGAAAATTTTAATTAATTATTAAACTAAACGTTAAGAGTTTTGTAAGACTCTTATCATAAAACAGTGAAGTAAATAGTTGAACAAGAGAGAAATTAATACAGTAAAAATTTTTTAATAATTGACGAAAATTAACTTACGTAAAACATACATCCGTGTATTTAAAAATCTTTAGTAAATCTCTCAGAGCAGAATAAAATTGAAAAACAAAATTACGGGTCTCCCAAGGGTAGGAGGAATCACATGCACCTTTCACCTCTTTTTAAAACATGTATTCAAACAGTTTAGGTAGTAGTAGTAGTAGTAGCAGTAGTAGTAGTAGTAGTAGTAGTAGTAGGAATAGTAGTAGTAGTAGTAGTAGTAGTAGTAGTAGTAGCAGCAGCAGCAGCAGCAGCAGCAGCAGCAGCAGCAGCAGCAGCAGCAGCAGCAGTAGTAGTAGTAGTAGTAGTAGTAGTAGCAGCAGCAGCAGCAGCAGCAGCAGCAGTAGTAAGAGTAGTAGTAGCAGTAGTAGTAGTAGTAGTAGTAGTAGTAGTAGTAGTAGTAGTAGTAGTAGCAGCGGTATTAGTGGTAGTAGTGGTGGTGGTGGTAGTAGTAGTAGTAGTAGTAGTAGTAGTAGTAGTAGTAGTAGTGGTGGTGGTGGTGGTGGTGGTGGTGGTGGTAGTAGTAGTAGTAGTAGTAGTAGTAGTAGTAGTAGTGGTAGTAATAGAGTATCGGTAGCAGTTGTAGTAGCAGTAGTAGTAGTAGTAGTAATAGTAGTAGCAGCAGGAGTAGTAAGTAGTAGTAGAAGCTGCAGTATTATTATTAGTAATAGTAGTAGTAGTAGTAGTAGTAGTAGTAGTAGTAGTAGTGGTGGTGGTAGTAGTAGTAGTAGTAGCGGTAGTAGTAGTAGTAGTAGTAGTAGTAGAAGCAGCAGTAGAAGTAGTAGTAGTAGTAGTAGTAGTAGTAGTAGTAATAGTAGTAGAAGCAGCAGTAGAAGTAGTAGAAGCAGCACCAGCAGTAGTAGTGGTAGTAGTAGTAGTAGTAGTAGTAGTAGTAGTAGTAGTAATAGTATTAACAGTGCGTTTACAAACACACATAAAGTAAATTGAGAATACATTCTAAAACATTGCCTACTGTTATAACATTTTGATATGAAGGCCTAATGTAATAGTTCTGCCTTTTACGAACGAATAATGAAATTTTGTTGCAAATAGGATACTGTAAAAAATTTGTTAAAAAAATAAATAAACGAGCAGCATCCTGCAAGTCCTTTGAAAGGCAACAAAAAAGATAAATATAAACATATTTGGAGTTACTTTTTACTTTTACTATGAACTTTTGTTTAGTGGTTTCGTGCAATTTTTAAATTATCCATGTTAAACATATTCGATTCAAAAAGTGTAGCTCTCTGATTTTGTAACAATTGTTATATGCTTTACACAATATGAGATAAGCGTAGATTTGATAACACAGTTAATAACTAAGTAAGTTTTGATTTGGTGTATTAGGTGAATTTTTTAATCATTTCGCAACTCTAGATCACAAAAGATGTTTTAAATATTGACGTTCGGCTGTTCATTTCAAAAAAGTCGGCGGGGGCTGTGTCGGAGCCACGGCCGCAAATCTTCAGAGCGTAGAATACGTCTGTGTGTTTTAGGGTTGCTAATGTGTTATGAATAAAATGAACAAACACATATATGCGAAGTCGGGCCTTCTTCCTCTTCCAACTCGACTTCAGTATTTATTTCCTTGTCTTTTAAGCGTTGTCGGTAAATCCTCTGACGTTCGGCATTGGTCATTTTGGGTTTTTTGAATTCCCCATGATTTTCTCTACACTTCTGTATGCGTTTACGATACTTTTGAGCACGTTTAGCATCCATATACCGCGACAATTTATCCGAACACGATTTTTACAACTTGAATTACGATGATTCAAACCTCTTAATAGTGTCACCGCTATTACGGTACACTATGCAGATAGTACTCGATGAGACAATTTTCTCCCCCCGCTCACCCCACGCTGGAGAAATAGTAATAGCCCGCTTATATTGTGCTATTTATTATCTTTGTTCCTTTCTCTGTCGAATGGTACCTCATAATTGCTTTGCATTAAGCGATAGGACAATTTACAATTAGTACACTTTGCACTTCATAATATGTCGATACAACCGCATATTATATAAAACATCAAAAATGTACTGCAGGAATGGATAAATGTACAGTTCCGATGCCGCTAAATAGCTTTTGTTTATTTACTTGTTACTATGGTAATTAATTCTGGTCTTGTTGGCATCTTTACTAGTAGTATTTAATATATTTCATTACTTATTCATTGCATCATCAGAAATACGTATAAACATACATTTTATAATCGCTTAAGACAATTACAAAATATATAGACGTATCTGTATAAAAAGTTACAAAATATATCAATACAATCGCATAGTAAAAACATTAAAAACTGCAGGAACGGATAAAGGTATAGTTCCCATGCCGCTAAATATCATTTGTTTATTTACTTGTTACTATGGTAATTAATTCTGGTCTCCATGGTGTTCCAACGGCATCACTTTAACAGCCACTATCTTTACGTCCATCTGGAAACACAGTCTGTCACAAACGTCACGCGTGTCCAAATTCATTATTAAAGAATGTTTTGTGGATGTGCTTTGTAGCTAACTGCCACGTTTTGCTGAATTCGACCGGCTGATACACTTGCGAAATCGGGCGCTCTTCCTCATCCAACTCGACTTCAGTATTTATTTCCTTGTCTTTTAAGCGTTGTCGGTAAATCCTCTGACTTCGGCATTGGTCATTTTGGTTTTTTGAATTCCCCATGATTTTCTCTACTCTCCTATATGCATTTACGATACTTTTGAGCACGTTTAGCATCCATATACCGCGACATTTTGTCCGAAAACACGATTTTTACAACTTTAAATAGGATTATTCAAACCTCTTAATAACATCACCGCTATTACGGTACACTATGTAGATAGTTCTCGATGAGGCAATTTTAACGACACCTCACTCAACGTTCTATCGCATCGGAAACCGGAGAAATACTAATTTTAGTGCGCGCCGAGCGGCGCAAAACATTTCTATTCCTCCCCCGCTCACCCCGCGCTGGATGATGCAATAGCCCGCTTATATTGTGCTATTTATTATCTTTGTTCCTTTATCTGTCGAATGGTACCTTATATAAGCGTGAATCTTTTGTCGTTTAGATAATATTTCAATTTTAAACGTGACGTGAAAACGTAACGCTCGATTTTCTGGTTGGGGGTGCCTATTGCTGGCCTGAAAGGTAAGACGTATTCTACGTCAAAATTTAGATTTCTGTTCTTCGTAATGCTTATGGTGTGTTATTTTTCAACAGCTATGGGTTCAATTCGTATTAACAAGCAAGATAATAGAAACACTTTTTGAAGAATAAACAAAATCGTTATTGTATATTGTGTAAAAACATTTAATAACATAAATAAAATTATATAATACACAGTAGACTTATGTGTTATAACAAAACGCAGGAGCGCTGAGACTGTTGGCAGAGTAAACTGGAACATTATAACAACAAATCTGAGCACAACATAAAAGGCAGCGCGATCAGCCGTGACGAGCCGTTAAACGCTACAACCCGTGTAATGTAATGCAATATCGTTTGTCCCAGTTATGGTGGCAGCACTGTGTAACACCTCGCAAACATGTCACTAATTGGCAACGTTGCAGTATACAAGACAAAGTGTTACACGTCCGTTTGGTATTTGTGTAAAACAAAAACTGTTTATCGTACGTCTCAACTATTAGTGAAAATCTGAAGTTTAATATTATTACAAGAAGGCAAAGTTAAGTAATAAAACTATGTTTACAGCTGTTTGTTAGTGAAACAGTTACACATGTAAATGTTACAACTTATACGGCTAAATATAATTACGTAGTTTCCTATAGAGAACTTTATCAGTACTGAACGACATGTACTACTAAGACTTATAAAAACGTAATTATATTTTTGAAAAAAGTATATATTTTTTAATTTAGGTATACTTGCATTTCTTATTTTACATGTTTCTTAAACGTGTACAAAATATTTGTAAGAATAAAGTAATAATAGTTGGTCTTTTACCTTTTAATTTTTTCTCTAAATGAATGGGGAAATTAATGCCCATTGCATTAAACCCCAACCTGGAGGACCAGGCAATTTTTAATCAAGGTTTACTTTCTTTGGCTTTTGATAAACCAATATCCAACCCCAAGCCAGTAGCTGCTAGTTTCGATCCGCCCCCGGTAAATTAACGACAGCAGGGATGGACTTTTGGAGACGTTCGGCAAGAGTATCCAGACATGAGAAGATTAGAAATGAAGTTATTGAGAGCAGAATGAATGTCAAAAATTCAATTGTTGATTTTATTCAAACAAAAAAATTACAATAGTATGGACACACAAAAATAATGGCACGGGAAAGGTTGTAAAAGTGAATTATGGAATGGACCCCACCAAGAAGAAGGAAAAGAGGAAGGCCACTTATCACCTATCACCTGTTCAGGCTATATTGAGGGAAATAGAAATTGAATAAGATTTTTAGATGGACATGCAGCAGTGGAAGATGTGAATTCAATCAATTCGGTAAACTTTGGTTCCGAAAAATATGTAAGCATGTAATAATAATAGTAATGGTGACTAATAACATACTTGAAACAAAGTGTTAAACCAGCTGCTACCTTCAACTCTAAGAAACTACGAATCATTTAATTATCAATAATCTGAAATATAAAGCGGTAGTGTATGATTCATATGAATAGATTTCTTTTGGAAGTAAAATATTTTAAGTCTGGTTAGTATATGCAAAAACCTGACGAAAGTTTCACAGAGTATTTTGTATTCTGTATCTTCAGAGCCTTCAATGTGAGTTGACAAATTATCGATTTTGATTCGATTATCATATAAGTTAACGAATATAATTAAATTTTTGATTATTATAACGTTTACTTATGCAGTCAACACATTTAATTTCATTTTAACAAATTTATTCTTTTAAATAATTCATTTTGTTTTGTTTTTATTTGTATATTTGTATATTTGTTTTTTAGTTAGTGATTATTATTATTATTATTCCGGCTGTACAATGCTTGCAGATTTTTCGGAACCAAAGGTTACCGAATTGATTCAACTCTCATCTTCCACTGCTGCATGTCCATCCAAAAACTTATTCAATTTCTATTCCCCTCAATATAGCCTGAACAGGTGATAGGTGATAAGTGGCCTTCCTCTTTTCCTTCTTCTTGGTGGGGTCAATTCCATAATTCACTTTTGCAACCTTTCCCATGCCATTCTTTTTGTGTGTCCATACCATTGTAATTTTTTTGTTTGAATAAAATCAACAATTGAAATTTTCACATTCATTCTGTCCTCAATAACTTTATTTCTAATCTTCTCATGTCTGGATACTCTTGCCGGAGGTCTCCGAAAATCCATCCCTGCTGTCATTAATTTACCGGGGGCGGATCAAAACTAGCAGCTGCTGGCTTGTAGTTGGATAGTGGCCTATCAAAAGCTAAAGGAAGTAAACCTTGTTTAAAAAATACCTGGTAATCCAGGTTGGGGGTTAATGCAATGGGCCAATTCTCCGGTCATTGTGAAAAAAGGAAATTTTAAAAAACGAAATACTATTACTTTATTTTTACAAATATTTTATACACGTGTTTCCATATGTTAAGACTTTCCAGATACTCATTTTGTAAACATTTTGTATGTTGTTTATTAATTTCACATTTTGACTCTCTGGAAATTGAGGTTTGTTATTTACAGCGAGTAGATAAATTTGATTCACACACACACACACACACACACACACACACACACACACACACACACACACACACACACACACACACACACACACACACACACACACACACACACACACACACACACACACACACACACACACACACACACAATTTTAAACCTATTTTATGCGTAGTTTAGATTTCACAGCTAATTGAATAGATCGTCGTTAGGCGTATTAGGTGTTTCTTGTCATTATACAATGCGCAGATTGAAGACATGGATTAAATTTTTTGTACACTGTGAGACAAACTGCTCTGTTCAGAAGGCTTTCGGCAAAACTGCTGTGTGAGAACAAGCGAGCTCCGAAGACAGCCGTAAATGAGTTAAAGATCATGGTTTTCAGATGAAGATTATGTATTATGTGCTCACAAAATTTCATCGTTAGGCGCAATGGTAAATAAAGAGTACTATTCGGAAATTTTACGACATTTGTTTGAAGCTATTTGTAGAGAACGGCTAGATTTACGGAAGCACATTTTATGAAAATTGTAGCCCGTTAATACGCGTGGACGGACGTCACGTCAAGAAGTTTGCTAGGCTAGGCAAACGAAAACGTCATAATGATTAACTGCCAGTTGCCTTACTCACCAGATGTGTACCAACGCAATCTTTCCTCCTCCCAATAGTAATAATTTCCACGAAAAGACAACGTTTCGCGACCGCTGAAGACGTAAAATGAAAATCGCTAAGCGAGCTCAAGGCTGTACCAAAACGTTTTATAGACTGCAAAAATATTTTAAAAACTGCAAAACTCCTGACTTAGTCGTGTCACATTCGACTGAGACTACTTTGTATGGGCCAGGATAATTGTCGATGAATGAAGGCATAATTATTAAAATAAACAAAAACCGCGTGAACTTTTTAATCAAACCTCGTATTGCGCTAAACAAATAAACTGAAAGAATAAAATGTTTTGTATATCTGGAGACATATGTCAATGCTGAGAATAACTGCACAAAAGAAATTAATAGAAGAATTCTAGCTGCTAATAAAAAATATTATTTTATGTTATTTGAAATCAAGACTGTTAACAACAGAAACTGATGCTACACTTTATAAAACACTAGTTAGCCCTGTATTGTCAAGCGTAGGCTGTGAGTGCTGGTTAGTCAAGAGAATTGGTGAACAGAGGCTGGCTGTGTTTGAAAGGAAGATACTGATAAAGATTTATGGCCCAATTCAACAGGGCGGAGTCTGGGAAATGAGAAATATTAATGAATTATATGTTAAGTACAATGACATTACAGTTGTCTCATTTGCCAAAATTAATAGATTAAGATGGACAGGCCGCGTTAGGAGAATGGATGACGAACGTACGGCAAAAAGAATTATGAAACACAAGCGGAAAAAAGGGAAGATTGGGAGACCGAATAACAGGTGGGTGGACCAGGTCGGCAGTGATGCGAGAAAGCTGGGTCCAGTTAATTGGTGGCGGATGGCTGAGGACAGGAATAAGAAGAGGCAATTTCTTTTCGAGGCCAAGGCTCGATCTAGGCTGTAGAGCCAAGGATATATGTATGTATGTATGTATGTATGTATGTATGTATGTATGTATGTATGTATGTATGTATGTATGTATGTATGTATGTATGTATGTATGTATGTATTGCAATGTGACAGGCTGTCACACTATATGTAAATGTGGAGAATAATTATTATCATCTGTTATGGGTGTCCAGCACGATTGAAGAATGTTTGAAAGTAAAATAATATTGTAAAAAATTAATATTAATATGATAAGTTAATAATAAGACAATGTAAAGGCTATGAAGATTTAGTTTAATATGTGAGTGAAGTGTTGTGTAGTGTGGGTAGCAAATAGAAGGTTATGGAAGTTCATTCATATGTAATAAAGCATTGTTCTAGCAAATTCAAGAATAAGGAAGACAATGAACACGTGGCGAGTCCAGAATGTTCGTCCGAATATCATAGAATGTATAGAAAATACGCCTACGCGCATATAGGCTGTGACGTCATTCTACAGCGCTGCTGCATGCATTGTGCAAGATTATAAAAGCAGTCGGCAGTCTTCATCTAAGTCTCTTAGAGCGAGTCTTCCATACGGCACTTAGCGAGAGCAGTCGCGGTGGTCATCGTCCAGTCAACATCAATTCCAGGCAGTCCTTGGGGCCCGTGGAGTCGAGATAGCAGCGAGTGTCGGCAGGGAACAACTACGGAGTAAGAGATAGTCTACTACCGTTCCTGAGCTTACAGCTTGGCAACTCTTTCTGAAGCCCTGGCTGGCAGCGCTAGCTCCGCGTCTGTGGGGAGGGAGTAACCCTACTTTGGAGTGAGAGAGAAACATCGTTGGAAACACATCAGCACGTCACACCCAGCACCTGGCCTGCAGTGTTGTCAGACTGCCGTAAAACAACACCAGAGCGTGATGTAGCCACAAGAATGCCACAATGCTCGCCTTGCGGACCTTTACCGTGGGACGACTTGGAATGGAATGAACATATTGTAGTATCTGACAGCGCTGCATGAACAGCACACGAAACGAGCTCCTATTGGCTCGCGCGGCAACAAATAGAGTGGCTCGAGTAACATGTGGACTGGAAGGGCGAAGGGAGGCTCTTCAGCTTCGAATTTCGTCCGGGGACTCAGACAAAGTTGCCAGACTGTAGTTTTGCTGATCGTGGTGGCTGAAAACGGACACCTAGAGCAAGGCAGTTCCTGGAGGCGGTTGCTGGAACGTGGAACCAGGACGACGGATCGATGGAAGCCGGGATCGAGATCGTCGACCGGGAAGACACCGAAGACAACAGAACAGGGAAGCAAAATTTAACTAAATTTGTTTTTAAAGTATAAAGCTTTTAATAGAAAAAGAAAGAACTTTTGAACATTTAAAAATTATATCACTGTGTAAAGTAAAGAAGACATTTATTTTAAATATAATTTTGTTTAAAGAAGACTTTGAATATTTACAATTTACGTCACTGTTTATCTAAAAGAGAACATTTATATAAAGTATATTTTCAAAGAAGATTTTGAACATTGAAAAGTAAATAATTGTTTAAAATAACGAGAGAACATTTTGATATAAGTTTATGTAAAAGAAAGAGACAATAAGTATATGCATTTTCACTACTTGAGGATTCTTTTCTGCAAGTCTGGTCTGGGTTATAACCTGTTACCTTGTAGTATGTATGTAAATAAACTGAAATCTGATATATGTTTGTTAGTATATCAAGAAAGTAGTATTTCATACCTTGTCCCGCATGACCATTCTTAGTTAAAATAATATTGTATTATACATTTACGTACCAAAGTAAATAGGGTAATTGTTAACTCGGTTTTCCAAGATAAGGTCGTGGGCCACATTAAAGGGTGTCACACGCTGCGAGGTGGAAATCGCTGCTCTTTCTAAACCACTGTAACGAACCAGCTTACGAACGAAAACTTTACAACTGCTCTGTTATATCAATCGATGAAAATAATTATTTCCTCGTTTGTGGCTTTCCAAGGGAACTAATTTGCTGGAGATAACATTTCCTTTTACCTACTGCTTCAGTACAATTATTATTGTACAGTAAGTATCGTTAGTTTGTAGACACAATCTCATAAACCAAACGACTTGAAAATGTTTGACATTCGAGTTTCTACAACGACCGCCCAAAGCTCTCTTCACTTAATGAAAATAAAATTTACGTTAAACAGAGCGCAGGCTGTTTTAGCGATAATGGACTTATGTGGAAGCTTCTCGACAACGTTGAAGTGAGCAGAAGCCTTAAGGTGGTGAGGGGTGAGGATGGAGGCAAGAGGTGTTACACTGTATACGCAGCAGTGGAGTTATCACAGGGCTCATTGTAAGGTTATAACGTTCAACCCCTCTACTCTATAGCCGCAGGGGATTGTTGCTTTCTCCCTGTCTCTAACACAGCGATCTGCGCTGGGGCCGAGCGCCGCATGCTTTCTGTTCATTATTCCTTTGCATTTAATATGAGATCCATCTTTCCTTCCGTGTATGAAATTTTCGCCAAGTAAAGAAACCTGACTTTATACAAAGTGATGGTCCTCCCCACACTTCTCCATTGGTGTTAGTTTTGGAATTTTACGGAATCCAAGGCCAGTCGTATTTAAGGGGACCATATGAGATTTCTCAGGCATGTGGCAGGACATACTCTTTAAGATCGCAAAAAAAAAAAAAAAAAAATGTACTGCAGGAACTTAATATAATGAGTATACTTGATAGGATTGGCAAATATTTGGTGGAATGGTTGGAACAACTTATCCGAATAGATGGCTGCCGATCCACAACTATATAAGCCTTATCCACTGTTGAATTTTAAGCCAAAATGACAGAGTGATGGGGGCGACTTAAGAATCGGTAGAGTGACCACCTTTAGTCTACTTGCATGTGACAGGAACAAACAATTTTTGGTTTAACCTTTGCTGAAGAAAATGATGATGATGATGATGATGATAGTTACTACCATTGAAACTTTCCAACTGAACAAT
This sequence comes from Magicicada septendecula, assembly GCA_034769895.1. Taxonomy (NCBI): domain Eukaryota; kingdom Metazoa; phylum Arthropoda; class Insecta; order Hemiptera; family Cicadidae; genus Magicicada; species Magicicada septendecula. The sequence goes on along the minus strand of CM068371.1, from coordinate 487,162,314 downwards.
TCCCACTTAGTCAATTTTCAGTGAATTTGTTTACTCCGATCCATTTTCGGCCTGACCTATTTATATCTGTTAGACTCTAAAGTTACTGTTTTCTTGACCCATTCAATCTTGTTGAATAACTAAAATATAGTTTAGAACTCTACTTATTGTTCTTCAATCTATAAACAATATTCTCTTGTTCGTCTCCAATTTTTCTTTCAATTGCTTTATTGCCTTTAATTCGTATCTTTGATGTTTCCATAGCCACCGGTAGCTCCAGTTGTACTCACGTTTTCCTCACCAACAAGAAAAATTCCACGCAACAGGATATATATTATAACATCGCCAAATTCAGGTCATATTTGATATCTATAAGTATGTAAGAAACGCTAAAAAATAATATATTTTGATAAATAAATAATGAAGAAAAAATATAAAATATAATTAAGAAAGAAGAAGGAAGAATTTTAAACAAAAATAATTATTAAAAGAAGAGACTAGAGTGACAAACAAACGACTTTGACCGAACCCCAGAGATTGGCTAGATAAAAACCAAAATAAAATGAAGCAAAATGGAAATGAAGGAGAAGAAAAATGAAAATAAAAATGGAACAAACCAAGTATAAAGGAAATAAAGTGAAACAAGATGATAAAACACAGACAAATAATATAGAATAGGGAAGGGAGAAATGATACACTCAAATATCATAAAGGAAACGAAACCAGTAACTAACCAATGTAAAAAAAAAAAGTATTAGTATTGACTAAGTGATAAATGTAATTAATAATTGATAAAACCCGATAAATAAAAATACACTAACCCAAGAATTAGAGATATATGTAAGAAAGAACTCTAGAAAGACCTGAATTTATTAATAGTATAAATAATATTTGTAAAGAAAGAGAGAGATAGTGAGATAGTGAGAAAATAAAAATAACTAAGTGACAAAGAAAAAGTAATGGTAGGGATTACCCACTAATAAACACTTAAAATAAAAAGTTTAAGAAGTGCCAAAAGTGAAAGTGTAAAAACCCCAAAATAATGAGTAAATCAGTGATAAACACCAGTTAGTTTAAAAGTGAAGGTTATGACTAAAAAAGAATATTGTAAATGATAGTATGATAAAAAATAGTGATAGATAAGAAAACACTTAGTAAATCAGTGATAAACACTAAACGATTTAATAGTGAACATACAAGAATTGTATAAGACATATATTTTTAATTGTTTTAATTAAACAATTTGGCGCCACCCGGGATTTACACACCCCTAGTGGACAACAGGTAAAGACTTCGATACCTGGTTATTCGTACGTTCGCGACGGACACAATTAGCGTAAGTTACGTTCCAGAGCGACGACGGATTGGTAAGACACGAGAGTACACGTCACACCAATTACACTCTGACACTTTTACATTTTGTAGAGGGAACGACGAGTGAGGGTTATTACAATATATTCCACTTCATTAATATATCGCACTCCACTAAACAGGAATCATTAATATCACAATGCAAAGCAATTCTACTACTACTACTACTACTACTACTACTACTACTACTACTACTACTACTACTACTACTACTTGTATTAAATTGTGCCGAGTCGTACTCAGTATATTCTGTTTCCATAACGCTTTGCGGTGACAGTAATCGGATTACAGCAGGCGCACCAACCTTTGCTTACCTACCAGCCAGAGTTGTAATACGGCGAACAGCCTACTGAGCAGTACACACTTCTCTGTGAATGTAATCTAACGTAGGCAATACAATATTACTTTGTCCTCCTCATTGTTCATATACATATTACCGTGTTTATTTCTATGCAATTCGGAAACTGCCACCTCCGTACTTAATAACTAAATAAGTGATACCTTTTAACTATCCACCTTCATCTTCTATTTTATTCTCTTTTCTTCTTATTCTCCCGCATAGTTCTCTATATTTTCTTGTTTGCCCCTAGAAGCCGGCTTCCTATTAATTTTTTATCTCGTGCTACCTTTTCTATCTTATCCGTTATTGGATGTTAAGTGTTTTTGTTTCATTCTTTACTTCTACGAATGTAGAAGGGGGTGGACTAACGGGATAGGCTTCCCCCAGAGGGTAGAAAAAAGAAAAACGGGGTGTGGCTGTGTCGTGGACACGGCCGTGTTTTTTACGTGAATACGTGTACGTTACGGGTAATATTTTCTTTGAGCGTATTATATGTATACACTGAGAGAAAGAAATACTTATATCAAGTAAATTTTCTTGACATAAGAATATATATTCTCGATAATTATCGAGAATGTATATTCTTGTCTCAAACTTTTTTTAAATTTACTCAAGTGTTTTTAAATTTATTTCAATAATATTTTCTTAATTCAAATAAAATCATTCTTTTGTTTAGTTATTGCTATGAAAATAAATATTGATTTTCTTTTGTAACCAATGACATTTCGGGCGCCCCAGCTGCAGATGTAGTGGCGCCGTCGTTGATCCGCTCGGACGCCTTCATTCTTTTACGTTCCCGGCACCGCTTCACTCTGTCATATGGTGTTTTACGGGTATCACTGGATTGATCTTGAGAAGCCCTTTCCAACCGTATACGATCTCTATATTTTGATTTGGCTTTTTGACAAGTATAGGCCGACATTGCATTATTTATTTTAATTTTTTACTTTAACACCATATATAGTCACTATAACTATTTCACACTAATGTTTTATATACGCAATCGATAGATCTTGACGAGAGCTGACGATTGAAACTCACGAAACGACCTCAAAATGGCGGCGCTTCCCCCTCCGCCGCGCGCGATGCGTCACAGTCCTCACTCAACGTAACGAATTCTTTGATCCTTTAGCTATCGAGTGGTGTAATTAAATTTTGGATGTAGATGATAGATATATTAGCTGCAACACCAAACTGTATCCCGCGATTTTGTTATCTTCAGTTTTCTGAATTGCCTCCTACTATGGAAGCAAATTTAAAGACGTATTCACGTCAAAAGTTGACGAATTTTGTTAATCTCTTAATTTTTAGACTTTGTTAGTATTTTAGCAACTGTGTTATTCAGCTAGTAACTCTTTTTTTTTAATACGTACACAAACAGGGTGATTATACAGCATTTGCGTATATGTTCGAAATATGAAACATAGGATAATCAATTCAATCAGTGTCTTCTAAACAATGCTTCATTTACGCGTATTGTTGTCGTGTTATTACCGTTTATTTTAATGGGATTGATTTCAAGATGCTGTCATACGTTTCTCAGCCACCTTAAACAAAATATTATTGATTATTCTTAACTTGTGTTTTATTTTATACGAAGCCTACTCGATCAAACCCCGGCCCCCTCCCCTCCAAAGCCAAATTGTAGATGCGTCACTTCCCTTTCTACTCCTTGGTATTTTCAAGAAACGTTTGCATCTCGCTTGTTATTAAAATCTGTTTAGTTTATTGTAACGCCTTTCATCGTTACAGGCCGTAACGCCGCCCCTAAGAGGAGAATTGGGAATTTTTAATTTATTTAACACGTGAACATGGATACTGCTCTATATTTTGCCTACAGACTTTGTTAAGTGGAAATGTTACAAGTTTTATGCTTCTCGCTTTCAAAGACTTGTTGAAGATTCCATTGGGAGTCGCTTTGGCAGTATTTTAGCTAAGCCCAAAAATTAACACGGGGAAGGCATTATATGTTAATAGAAACCTCAAGAGAGTGAGTGTTATTTTACCTTTTTCTCTAAAAATCTGAAATTAACATCTTTGTGTGATTCTTGAAATTACATTTTTTTTAATTGGTTGGCGGCTACCCGCTGAAAGATAACAAATATTTTTATGACGCTTTTCTTTCTCTCTTTTTTATTGTGCCTACCATCTTTTAATGTCTGTCTGATTTTATCCCTTTCCCTTTCTCTCTCTCTCTCCCCCTCTTGTCACCGTACCAAATTTGTTTATTCCTCTCGACAACTGCTTTCTCAGCGTACATTAGTCACAGTTGGCTGGATCATGCTCTCAGGCACTGGCGAAACGACATGTTGAGACAAACCATTGAATGTTACCTATAGATAAACGTCTGTAACAGAAAATCAGTACATAAATTGTTTAAAAAAACTGAAAACCCTTCAGAGACGCTACAGCCGAAGATAATATCCATAGAGTATTCTTTCCTTACGTAAAAGGTACAAGAGACAAAGTCTCCTACGGGACCGAAAGGGTGACGAATTACTAAAATAAACGAATTAACAAACAAGTAAGAAACAAACCCATAAAAAGACAGTATAAAATGTATGATTACAATACCAGTAACGTACAGTACTGCATTAGACTGAACTCCAAGTCTCTGAGAGGAACGCGGGCAGAGAGAGAGCGTTGGCACACGGATGCGCAATTGCGTTAAACAATCAGCGATTACCGAGAAATCCCGATTCACATTCATTATCAAAACTCACACAACGCTCACTTTCCTCTCATTGAGCACTAAGCCTGATAACTGTGGCGCTATGTGTTGTACAAGAATTGGCACTGCTAAATATTATTAGTATTAAAATCTAATTTTAATTTCACATAGATTATCATTTTTAAAAGTAACAGATGACTTACATTTTAAAGAGGGCGAGCTAACTCCTCATCTGTTTCATTTATAATTTTTCAATTATATTACTAACTATTTTGCGACCTTCACTGCAAACAACAAAACTTTTTTGTTTTGTTTCGAAGATCCTTGTAGAGACATTTTGAACAGACAGTTACAAATAAACAAATAACAGGATAATTCACTCACCAACAGAAAGTAACTAAAACATTGATCCTACACGATAATACACATATTCGTATTTTTAATGTTACTATCACACAATTACTTAAAAAGGACTAAGTTGTAAACACAATGCCAATAATATGTAGTCCTTAAACCCACTCACTACCGAAACGGTAAAAAGCGGACAGCAATAATATTACAAACTGGTAGTCTGCCTCTGTGATGGATGACATTTTGCACTGCGAACAGGGCTGATCAATAATTGGCTTTGACACACAAACAATACCAACACAGACACACACACAACACAATCACGCATACTTTATCCCGTCCATCAGAGACTTGGAGTTCAGTCTAATGCAGTACTAATATTATGCTTGAACATAATTATTGTTGGAAATTGTTTTAACCCAAACAAATTAAGTACTATAACGGGGAAAAAGTTTAACTGTAATTTTTTTTTTCGACCGTACTTTTCAAGCGCCAAATTATGTATTTGGCGCCGTGAAATTATTTTATGCAGTTCTGCTTCATCTTGGCCTTAGTTCCATTTGATTGCTGTAGTCGGTGACTGAATGGCGTCCTTATGAGAGATTGCGTGTTTTATTGGTTGGTCATCTTCTTCATCACTACCTTCTGTAGGTTCTTGCGGATAAGAACAATTTCATCGTCACCGAATATTTCGTAGCCTACATCTGTTTTTAAATCTATTTCACACCCCAATTTTTGACGTCGTCTTCATTCAAAATGTTAATTGATAGTAGGTATTGGCAGATGTCTAACAATTGCGATGTGGAGTGAAGACCTCCAGGTTCTGTAGACGCTGGTTGTAATGCAGATGGCCGTAAATTATTCCGGGCAGATTTGAGAGTGTTTTCCGGAATACTTTTACAAGCATTAGCAATCGGACTGAACATTCGGAAACGTATTATGCTGTAACAACACAACATAACACTTAATGTGCCGTGTACACAAGTACGAAATATCCATTTTCGGAACGAATACCTTCCGCAATCCGTTTTCCTGGCTATTATTGAAACCCCGGCCACAATTAGTACGTTTCTGGTTTACCCCGGCTATAATTATAGCTTATACATTACTCGCTTGTTAATAAATAAAATAAATAAAAAACAACTGGAGTAATAAGAATCAGAACTTGAGAACACTCAGCGTAACTTGAGAATAATAAACTAGAGAGGGTGCGAAATACAGGTGAGACAAAATAGTGGGTGACGAATTAGTGAAGTTCCACTGTGAGTTGGGTAAATATGATATTGAAACAGTGTTTCAACAGAATAGGAACCTGAAAAATTTATTAAAACAAATAAAAGACCATACCGATTAAAACTGAACTTATTTACTTTGCAGTTGCGGAAAGATCTATATTGGCCAGTCGCGCCGCCTGATTCCTACAGAGGTCCAAGAACATACGAAGACATGCGAAAAATTCGGCAGCTCAAAATTTGGCTGTTGCTGAGCATTCATCTACAACTAATCATATGATAAGCGTTAAAGACGCATCTCTTATACGGTCGTACAGTTGGCGTTATGACAGAATTGGCCTAGAAGCCATTGAATGTAATAAAACACAAAGATAAGATCAAATAGGATGCAGTAACGCTCAGCGCGACTTGGTACCTTTTACTTCCTTCCTGGCTTGACTGTACGCGAGTTGACTGACCTCATTAAATAATGCAAACGGCGAAACGCTACACCCACCGCCACAGTTTTCTTGCCAGCTTAATCGTCACATTCACTTGAGAATACCCATTATAACATGGGTCAAACGTTGCCTTACAACGCATTTTCGGCGAGGCCCGTACCGGAAGAAGACTTCAAAACAGACTAGACACCGGCCCCGGAAGACTACATGAGAATGTAGGAGTGCCTATAAGCTGTTCACTAGTGTAATGAAATTTTGACCAATACCTCGAGAACCCAATTCCTCAGCATAAATAAAGGAATCACCAAAAATCTCCATGTAGAAACCATAGATTACGAGTTGTGGAGTTGTATTTGATCACCCGCACGCAATATTGATACACAAACCTATCCCATATATACTTTGCCATCAATTTACTCAAGCTGATTAGTGCTTTTATTATCTTTTAAAAATTATTCTTATCTATATAGCTCTATCTTGTACTAAACGTTTTGCTTCGTAGGAAAGTTAATCATTAAATTAAATTAATAATTAATAAACAATAATGAAAAAACAGTAGTGGGCCATCGATAATAGACAAGCGAAAACCAATAATCAATAATCAATAATTGATAATTAAAAATTGATAATTGAAAGTGGAAAATAGAAAGGAGAAAATTGATTTTTTGTTTGATAATTTGATAATCAATATTTGGCAATTGATAAGTAATAACTAGTATTTGGTTACTAATAAGTTAATTTGTAGTTTAATATGGATGGCGATGATCGGAAATTGTAAATTGATTATTGATAAATATTAAATGATAGGTGGTAATTGATAGCTCAAAATTGATAAATCACATCTGGTAAATTTGATTAATGTAACTTTAAATTGTTACAATAATTAAACAAGGCTCTGTCCAAATTTAGTTGACTTAACATAACAACTTGAAGCATATTTATGAATATAAAAATAACTATAATAATACCAGACCACGGCCAGTCTCTCCGGGAACGTTCATAGTAAGTTCGGTGACAGGAGCCATAAAAACTTATATGAGTGAAAAATGTAAAATGAAAAACTTTTTAGAAAAGGTACTCTTCCAAAATGTATATATGTGGTTACACTTTAGATATACGTTATTAAGAGGATGGAAGTAACAAGATGGAAAGTAAGAGGATGGAAATCGCTTGTCTAGTCTATGACTGGTAGTCTTCGTAACCATCTTCTAAACCAGTGACTGGCGACATCTTTTCTCGGCCCACAACATTATCTTGGGAAATCAATTTAGTAATTATTCTATCTACTCTATCGTAGAACGTGTTGACCCCGAATAAAAAGATTTATAATAATAAAAAGATTTAGCATGTTTCTATTGTAAAACGTTTTCTGTCAAATTGTATAAAATATGTTCTTTAATTTGATCAAAAAGTGAGTTAATTTCTAAAGTACGCACACTAATTAATATAGTCTGAAAACATTATTTAAAATAATTTTTTACAAAAAAGAAGAGGTGTATAGAATAACATCATCATCATAGGTTCATCTGCTGTATAACAGGTTTTTTTATGAACTCCTCCACTGTTCTCTGTCTTCTGCCAGCCTCTTCGTGGTAATGTAGTTTTCTACCTTGATGTTGTCCATCAACTGTCGTCTCTTTCTTCCTGTTTTTGTTTTTCCGCTAACCATGCCTTCTAGACTGTCTTTTATAACAGAATTTCTTCTTAAACAGTGTCCTATCCAGTTCTTCTTTCATTTCCTTATTGTTTTTAATATTTATCTTTTCTCTCCCATTCTTCTCAATACTTCCTCATTCCGTACTCTGTCTTCCCATTTAACTCCTTCCATTCTTCTCCACATCCACATTTCAAAAGCTTCAATCTTTTTTTCATCTTCCTTCCTTAAAGTCCACGTCTCCACTCCATACAATGCCACACTCCATATATAACACTTTGCTAACCTTTTCCTTAGTTCTTTGTTTAATGGCCCGTTTAACAAATTTTTCTTTTTATTGAATGCTTCTTTTGCTATTGCAATCCTAGTTTTTATTTCTTTCGTGCTTTTTATGTCATCTGTAACTATGCTTCCCAAGTATTTGAAACTGTTTACTTGTTCTATTTGTTCGTTATTTAGTCTAATATTCATTCTTTCCCCTTTTCCACCAACTACCATACATTTTGTCTTTTTCTCATTAATCCTCATTCCATACTGTTCACACTTACTACTTAAGTCATCTAGCATCGTACATACTTCTTCCTCACTTTCACCTAATATTACCATATTGTCAGCAAATCTTATACATTCAATCCTCCTTCCTCCTAAGCAAACTCCTCTCGTTCCTTTAAAGCATTCGGCTATAATGTCCTCTATGTACATGTTAAACAAGGTTAGTGACAGGCAGCAGCCCTGTCTCACTCCTCTCCCTATTTATATATCTTCTGTTAATTCTTTCTTTATCCTTACTTTTACTGTTTGATTTACATATAAATCTTTAATAAATCTTTGTTAAGGATAACAAAGCAAAGCGAATAATGAGTAGATAGTATACGGGAGTATCAGCAGAGACAGGGAGAAGGGAACAATGCCCTGCGGCTATACAGGCGTTGAACTTATAGCTTTACGACGACTCCTGTGATAACTCCACTGCCACGTATACAGTGTAACACCTCCTGCCTCATCCTCACCCTCCTTTGGCCATTTCTCACTTCCACTTTGTCGGGTATCTTCCATCACAAGCCCATTATCTCTGAATCAGCCTGAGCTGCGTTTAACGTAAAATTTGTTTTAATTAATTGATGAGAGCTCTAAGCGGTAATAACAGGTGCTTGAGTGTCAACCATTTCCAGTTCATTTGACTTAATTGGTGTGTCTAAAAAGTAGCAAGACTTTTCTCTTGCAGCGAACTAATGTTATAACTGTGAAAGTAGTTGCCTTGGAAAGCCACACAATATATTCCATCTTTATATCATTCTTTATCCTCTATAGTAATTATGTTGACGTAAAACATATGATAGTGTTACAGATATTTAATTAATAAAGTTGTGTTAGTGGTTAAAGCGATTCCTTTATATCAATTAAATCATATTTGTAAACAATATGATTTTCATGTTTGTAAACAGAAAACAAAAATCATGACTTTTTGCGGAAAGTTTCCATTCAGATCAAAAATTGTTTTGCAGAGAACAGTTTTGGAACAAGTCTCTGACTTCAATCACCTGGGTTGCAATACCATTCAGTATATTGGGAATGACACAGGCCGAGATGTCACTAAACAAATATCAAGATTTCAGATGATTGTGGCGTCATACGTAGAACGTTGAAGACAATGACAGGGGAACAGACAAGGCTTAAATTTTATAAAACAATGGCAGTGCCTTATTCTTCGTATTGTTTAAATTAGCAGCCATCCTTACTTTTCTTTTATAAAATTGCTAAACTGCTATAATTGTTATTATTTAGACAAAGCTTTTCTTCATCACTGACATCTTCAGGTCTTAAAAAAAAAAAAAAAAAAAAAAAAAAAAAGGCAGTGCCTGTTTTGCTATATGGGTGTGAAACGTAGCTTCCTACAAAGGAGATTAAAAACCAGATTTAATAAACTTTGGAAATGAAGTTTTCTGAGAACAAAGGGTTGCACGAGACACGATCGTTGGGCAATGAGGATATTAGAGGAAAGCTATAGGTATTCTCTATAAACGATAAAATCCAGACATACCGCAAGGAAAGGTAATAGCATCTGGACAGAATGGAGGATGGACGTCAACCTAAGGTTGCGTTTCTATATAGACCATTCGGCACAGGAGATATAGGAAGACTGAGAGTGAGATACAGGAAGACGAAACAGGCAAAGTGCTTACTCCGTGAGGTGCAGAAGAAGAAGAAGAAGTGTCAGTTGTTACAGAAATAACACTATTGCACACCACTATAAAACAATTTTCCGATTAACCCTTCCAAGCTTCACAGCTCGACCCGCTCTGATATAGCTTCAAAAATTTCCGATCAGATGATGAGCTGTGAAGCTTGAAAGCGCTGATTGGAAAAATCATTGTATAGTGTGGTGTGCAACAGTGATGTATCTGTTTGGTACAGATATGTTGTAAGATACGTTAAATGTGAAAATTGAATATTTTTAATTATTTACAATTGTTTACTGCCATTTTGTACTTTTACATAACTTGTCGAATATTTATCCCTTATAATGCTGCTGCCCGCCGACAGGTTCCTCAGCTTAAATGTGTGCCTTTAGGCCTCTATTAGACTAGGGCACTGGTGGCAAACTTGGTGGGTCCAACGTACTCTGGGACAAAAACAAATCAGCCACAGTTGCACCACCGTTAAAGAAACCCTGTTGTTTGCAGATAGAAATGTAGTTGAGAAAGTGAGATCAAACAAAAGTTTTCTTCTCCTTGGACTGATATTAAAAAATAGGAGACAGGGACCTAGGAAAGTCCACATACATCCAATGCTAGCTTCAAGAGAAGACGGAGGACTCTATTATACTTTGTTTGATGAAGTTTGTGCGGATGATAATACATGTTGTAATTACTTTCGCATGCCAAAAGTGTCATTTCTTGAAATTTTGGACTTCATAAAAGGAGCCATAAGTGGTGTCAACACAAGGATGAGAAGGGAATTTTCTTTTAAAATCTCATCTTATTTTTAATTTACCGTATCTCTTGCACCACTTTCATTAACGCTTTCACTCCACATTAACACAAATCGAAACCAATCAACTGACTTTCAGTAGGAAAATGACAAGTAGAGGAAATCTGGTGTTATGAAGCAGGTTTGATGCTCGTGCAGGTGTGGTGGCGCCACTAGAGGCCTTGTGCAGTAATGCTACGTCTGAAACAATGCCTCGGCTGGCAGTAGCGCCACTAAAAGTTGTTCGAGGTGTTGCCGGGGCCGTCCACCAGCCGGTCACCAATTTTCGGTGGCGCCACCAGTTACCCTAGTTTAATAAGTCTCATTTGCTTCAGTGCCCCACAATGTGCTGAACCATTAACTTTGTTGCGCTGACAGTAGCTTAGTCTAATACAGACCTTAGGAGATTTGAAGTTGGAATACACCGACTTAAATAATAAACAATCTGTACAATCGCAAGGTCAATTTATAAATCACAGATTTCAAAGGTGTAAAATATGCACGTTTGTAGGCTAGTGTACATCTTCTTCTTCTTCTTCTCCTCTTCTTCATGGATTAGGTTATATAAACGGCATCCATCCCATCCTCGGACGACCCACGTTTCCAAGACTGCTTTGGGTACTATAAGTAATATAAAGTTTTACATGAACAGATTACTGACCTGTTGCACAACCCCCTACCAGGAGGACCAGACACTCTTCTGTCAGGTTTACCATACCTTAGCCGAAAGACTCCTGTTTTGGGGGGCAGGAGATTCGCCGTCACCGTTTTCTTTCTGAGATAGGATTTGGTGGCTTTGTATCAGTTATTCCGATACTGAATGTTTCTTAGTACTTCCAGTGCTCACCTATCGGCATCAGTGAGCACTCTAAGATCCTAAGCCACCCAAAATTAAGAAATTACAATTGAAAGAGGAAGACACTCTACCCTTCGATTACTCTAATAGCGTCGGGGTCAGAAAAGAAAAAGAGTCAGTCAAGGGAGACTACACAGAAAAGACTAAAGGAAGGGATCTCACCCAACGCAAGTTGAAGCAAAGTGAGAATCCAGCTAGGGCACATAGGAATTGTCAGTCCCTTATCCACAAGATGTGGACCCCTGACGCTAGTGTACTTAGTTATTATAATGTTTTACAGTTGTGTACAGTAATGAACTTAGTATTCAAATTGAAGTATGTGTGTTCGTGCGTGTGTGTGTGAGGCTTCAGCGCGCTCGCGTACGTGAATCATTTGTCTTTCCCAATATTTCGTCGTTCAACAGTGACGGCATTTTTAGTTCAACCTATAACATATCTTATTATACGCTGAAGGTCGGAAGGTCACACGTGAAACAAGTAACCTCCTACAGACACGCAGGGTTGCTTTAATAATAAAAACCACAAGGATGGAAGCGCCGCGTTGCGCGTTAGCGTCAAATTCACACGCTTCGAGGGAGTGAATAATTAGCTATTAATTTCCCTCTCACTACCGACGTCTTTTCGGGTTTCAGCCATTAAAGATAATATACTAGAGATAGGTAAAGTAGTATCATCTCATTGTACACCAAAGTACACTAAGTAGCCTACACATGTGGTTTTTGCGGCAGCTGTTTGCAAGAACCACATAAACCATTGTTGTTGATGTTTTTGTTGTTGTTGTTCTTCTTCTTCTTCCACTTCTTACTTTTACCCTTCTTCTTCTTCTTCTTCTTCTTCTTCTTCTTCTTCTTCTTCTTCTTCTTCTTCTTCTTCTTCTTCTTCTTCTTCTTCTTGTTCTTGTTCTTGTTCTTGTTTTTGTTCTTGTTCTTGTTCTTGTTCTTGTTCTTGTTCTTGTTCTTGTTCTTGTTCTTGTTCTTGTTCTCGTTCTCGTTCTCCTTCTCCTTCTCCTTCTCCTTCTCCTTCTCCTTCTCCTTCTCCTTCTCCTTCTCCTTCTCCTTCTCCTTCTCCTTCTCCTTCTCCTTCTCCTTCATCTTCTTCTTCTTCTTCGTCTACTACTACTAGTAGTACTACTACTACTACTACTACTACTACTACTACTACTACTACTACCACTAGTTCCTCTGGGTTATAATCCTGGATACGTTTTGGCCTCCTGTACTTCAGGCAACGTGAACTGAACTGATTTTCTTTCTTTTATAAACACTACTATGTCCTCGTCCCAATTAATTATCCGTACATTCTTATTTTAATCATAATTCTATATAGCAAAATCACTAAATACATACGATCAACCGTTTACATGCCGAATCATTTTACTAGCCCCTCGATAATAAAGTTCTTACTTCTGGCGTGTGTCCCACATTTTTATTTATTTTTTTGACACTCTTTTTTTTCTTGATGTTGTAAAACAATGAGAAAATGTCGGAGAAAGAAACTGTCAAGCGTTTAAAGTTCAAAACCACACAAATATGCTGATGCAAACAGCTGATCTGCTGTTCTTCAGAAATTTAACATTTGCAGAAAAAGAAAATAAGAATATTTATTAGCAAGAACAGACAGAGCGAATTGTCGTGGGAAACTTCGTGTCAGAGCAATTTTACTTCTAGTCGTATAAAATCTTGAACTCAATAGTACTACCCCATCATAATCTGCTACTGTTTATCTGATAGTAAAAACGTAGGGGTACGCCGAAAAGTTGGAGAAAGGAGTAATAAATATTAGTTACAGAAGAAAAGGCAGACTGTCCTAAAGATGATTTTAAGGTGAAGCAAGCAGGAGGCTGTTTAAGCTTTAATATTGCTAACAGCGTGGGTGTCACAGCAGAATGTAACAAAAACAATTGTTACTACAGAAAAGTTTCTAAAAAACATTACATTAATGTGTAAAATATATTTCAATCAATATACAATTAATACATGATAACAGATTTTTTTATTTGTAAGTAAGTCGGTAGGTTTCTTGCAGGATTCTAATAATACGTATATATATATATATATTATAAAATTTTGTTACTTCTGCAAGTAGAATACTCTTACTTTATGGTTTTATGTCTACCTAATGCACGTTTTACAGAATAGATAGCTCTGTATCATCACAGGTTTCTAAATAAATTAATTTAAATCTCTGACGATAGAGATTTCAAAGGGGGTGTGACGCGAACATATGCTTTCATAGAAGAGAAGTGCACTAGCCTCTCTACCCCAAATCCACTCTCACCTACACGTCGGTGGACCCTGTTACGTTGAGTAATTCACTCCAAGGTTGTGGTAACCAATCCCTTCGTTGGAGTGGATCGGTAAGCAAACAAGAGATGGGGGTTCTGTCAGGGCAATCTGGGTTATACTGGGCCCTGGTCTGGTAGGATGGTGCACATCGGCAGCAGGGTGTGCTTCTAGTGTGGAGGCGGAGGTGGCTATAGTAGCCCAACGGCTGCACACACGGAATGAGTCAGTTAGCCTACTGCGACCGGGCAGAGAGAGCTCGTCAGCTGAGGTGAAAGCAACTCTCTAGGGGAAGAGCACCTAGAAATCAAAGTTCCCGGTTCTCCACATAGATCGGATAATTTATATATACCATCTGTGAAATTTCTTATTGTGTAGAAATCTATTAGTTTCTCAGCCAGTCAGTTGTCTGCACTTGATCGGGACAACTGGTGGAGACTGTTAAGGAGCCCTTGACTTTGTAATGGGTTGTCGCGCCGCTGAAGAAGGAGAAGATGATACAGATCTATTCTGTGCAATGTACGTCAGGTTAAAATAAAACGATAAGATAACAACTTTATACTGTCAAAAGTAACATACTTGTACAAAATATATATTAATTAATAATCAATTAACAGTATGTTAAGTACGTGAAAATTACATTAAACAATTTGGCTTACTTCGTAATTAGATTTACTAACTAATTTACTTTCCCAGTTGAAAATAAAAACTATATTAAAATTAGTAATCATATTTAGACAAATTTAATATTGTTAAGTTTTTTTGAAAGACGATCAAATTTATTTAAACCCCTCAAAACCACTACCTTTTAAAATGTGTAGGTGTTGTCTTAAGAATATTTTTGATAGCAGAAAATTTGTTGCAACGACAAAACAACGTTATTTGTATTACAACATATTATAGTAATATTTGCCTGTGTATTGCTCGTTAGGTAACTGCAAGTGCGTGACAGTGTGACTAATGGTATCCGAAGCAGTGGTCGTTGCTAATTGGAGGTGCACTGATGCGGGCAGCTTAAGCACGAACCATCGCATCAAAGCCTCTCCAATCAGCTGACACAGTTCAGTTCAGTCAGGTGTGGCCAATAGGATGTGACGGTGTTACAGTACACTGGCTGTATACAATCTAATGCGAACACCAACGACATGGGTCCGTAACCCGTCAACATTTTAAAACGCAGAATAAGACATAATTCACTTGACTGAATTGCATTGTTGTATAACTTCTAGTGATGAAATGTTTTATAGAAGTTCAGTAATTTATTACTTACGCTTTTACAATATTTTTTCAAGTTTTCATAAAATTTATTATCATTATTAGGAGCTGTGTATAAGGATAAGACGGAAAAAATAGTCATAGGCAACATTATTTTTGTGAGGTATGTTAATTGTAAATTATTAGTCTAAGAGATTATACTATATGTGTAATAGTTATGTGTTCTGTAACATATTTATACATGTCGACATATAACGCGCTGACTATACAGAATGCAGCGTAGAAGGTTATACCTAATAGATTTTAGTTTGAAAGTTCACGAATATATGGCATTTCAGCAAAATTGTAGTTAGCCATTGTAGACTGTCACATGATAGACAATGAGTGAAGAAATGCATAAAAATTAATTTAAGAAAAGTAGCTAACGATATTATTTAGTTAAACTGTTATATTGTTTGGTTATATTGTATAGTCATAACTGAACTCACTAAAACAAATGAATGATATATAAATCCAAACATGCAATAATCGTTTGTCTATTAATTAAAGATATTCTCAATTCTTTTAATACAAATTATGGTGTGGATTAGGTCTAGTTAAATTTGCTAATCGTTATTAGTTTTGTTAAAAATGGACGTTTTACTGAAAATGTAACGTCTTTTCGCCGCGTTACAAATCCAGGGAACCCATCGTAATTAAACTCTGTTAATTAGATGGGCTGCCTACGTTGTAACAGAATGTATCACAAATAATTAATATAACAAATTACTTACTAACTGTGTAAGGAAACAATGGGAAGGTATACTATTGATTTAAGCACTCCTTATATGTGTGTAACAAGACGACTTCTCTTTATTTAACATTTAAAAACCATTTACTGACAGATCCCATGACATTACTAATTAAATTATTAAAGTTATTTGAATGCTTTCTTTAAACTTTGGGATCAACATAGATTCTATTTAGCTATACCTCGGATCCGGATAACCTTCGGTATTTAGTCATTAAAACTTTTAGTCATACTCAATTCATGATATTAGCTTGCAACACTTTCTTTTATTTAACCATTGGAAGAATGGTATTATTACTTGAATTATATTACTATACATTAGCATATAAACTGTTACAACGTATGATGTTTGAATAGTTACATTAAATACTTAGATTTAATTTTTTTTATCTTTACAAAGTTAATAGTCTCTGAAAAGTCTCTTTTAAGGTGTGTTGTGTAACAAATATTAGTAAGCCTCGATAGACAGGCTATCGAGTCACCTTTTAATTGGTATGCCGAAACCTCGTCCTGGGGTGTCCGTCTTGGGAATCCGTAATAGCGCCGTCGTCATCTCGGTCTGGTCTTAGTCATCAAAGGGTTCAAAAGTCCTCAGGGTAGATTGAACTTTCTACGATGGTACTTGTAGATTCTCGGATGTCCTGATCTGCATATTCTGTCGTGTCTACTAGAGTTTGTGAGTTCTGATAGTTCACATCTCCAGGTATGATGTTGGAAGTGTTGTTAGTTCTTGAAGTTCGAAGTCATCTTGTGTTACACCATTTTTTACTTTTCGAGTTACACTTTAAGTCTCTTGTTTTTTACATAGCTATACTAGTTAACACATACATATGCTTTCAGCAGCAATTTCTTGTATACAACATGAAGGTAAACGAAAGTATCGGTAACATAGTGTAAGAGCATAGCTCGTACGTCTGTACTGCATGAAGTCACCATAGCGAGAGAGAGATTTTTGCTCGCTTCGTCTGGTACTGGACAAAATGGTAGAGGGGCAATTACTGCGCGAGAATATAGTCCCTGTCTCTCTTTAAGTTTACATTTTTATTTATACAAACTATCCCTAAATAAATATACATAATTTAAATAAGTTGTTTTAGCGACTATCTGTGTCTTCAGATTTTTAATTATTAACATTAGGTTTTTTATCTTATTCTAACTTACACAAGACTCGGAAAACATGTCGAGTCTGGAATCAACAGGTCAGCGCCTGATAACAAGCAAAGGGTTAAATACGATATTAATAACTCTTTACAATTTGTCTTTTTATTAGAGTATCTTCGTACTAACTAATTACTGCTTCCTCTCATACTGAGTACATACAGGTTGTTTATATTATTACAGTGAGATTTAAATGGCTTAATAGCTCGCAACCTTAATTTTTTAAATTTTTTTATTTTCTTGATTATTTTTACAATTTAAATCGTCACAAAAAGTTGACAAATAACTGTTACTGACTTAATATGGAACAAATAGACTTAAATTAAAACTTTCCTGTTCCGGTTCCGGTACACTTCACCAACTCTTCCTAGGCCTTCCTATAATTTGTTATCCAATAAGCTTTTATTGGCATACTTTCTTAGGCAACGTGCCACCTGGCGTCCTAATAAGGTGAGCAATAAATCTCTCTTTGTTCTCTGCAATACGATCTTGGATATTAAAAAAGTCCAACTTTTTACAAATGTCTTCATTGTAGAGTCTAACCCTTTGTGTCTAGCCATTAATTTTTATGATAGTTTGCTAAATTCGACTTAATGATAAATTCGAACACGTTATTATCGAGTTCGACTGTGTTCCTCTTGCGAGCAACAACCAGAAGCTCCGGATATTTGTAGATAGCTCTTGGATAGAAATATGTGTTTGCATACATTTAAAAAGTCGTAGTTCATTTTACGTTGTCTCCTTGTCCTTCTGTTTGCTCTTCTTCCCTTTTCTTATTTATTACTAGTTCTTCTTCTTCTTTACTACTTCTACTTCTTCTTCTTTTTCTTCTTCTCCTTTCTTCTTCTTCTTCTTCTTCTTCTTCTTCTTCTTCTTCTTCTTCTTCTTCTTCTTCTTCTTCTTCTTCTTCTTCTTCTTCTTCTTCTTCTTCTTCTTCTTCTTCTTCTTCTTCTTCTTCTTCTTCTTCTTCTCCTCCTCCTCCTCCTCCTCCTCCTCCTCCTCCTCCTCCTCCTCCTCCTCCTCCTTTTCTTCTTCTTCTTCTTCTTCTTCTTCTTCTTCTTCTTCTTCTTCTTCTTCTTCTTCTTCTTCCTCTTTTCCAACTTACACGTTATGCTGTGTGGTTCTCTATCCATTTTCACCATAAATTTCTCTTTCCTCTCATTTACCTCACTCGGGTGATATTTTGTTCAAGTATCAATGTCAAAATGTGAGTGTCCAGTATCGTGTACAAATCTGAAGGTTATTATAACTTTTACATCTTACATTTTTGTGCTATCGCTGTTTATCCTTCCATAATCATATAAAATGTATTCTATAACAGACATTAAAGTATGCGGAGACTTGAGTGAATCCGTCTTGCTTATCAACGCTCTGGAACTACAAAATTATAATCTGCCTTATCTGCTATCATATTATTTGGATCGTAGACGGTGAAGAGTAGTAATTTCAGCCAACCATTTGAGGACTGTTGATTTCAGGCAACCATTCTAAAATAAATCTGCTGTAACCCAATGACTGCGTTTTACAGAACTGGACGACAATTTTTAAGTAATCGTGACCGAAGCAATGAAAAGTTTTCTTTTGAATTAAATATCTTCTTCCTCACTTTCTTGTTTTCTCTTTCTTTTATTTTTTAGTTTCTTTTCCAATTTTACGGGTTAAGCAAAATTGCCTTTTCTGGAAACCATGTTATAAGTTTATCACCGACAAACTAATATCTAATCATAGGATATTCTCGGACAGCACAGCCCATTTTTCGTTATCCATATGACAGTTGTTATTTATGCGTCTACAAATTTTAAATTGGTTACATTTTATTTTTTTCTCTAAAGAGAAGCAGCTATTTAAAATTCTTATTTGTTACTTGAGTGCGTAAAGTGTGGCAGAATTTCATCTTCCTAAAAATAATACCCGGCTTAAATGACACAATGACACAATGTGTCGACAACTACAGATCACAAACAGAATTAACACTGTTGCACACCACTATAGAAAAATTATTCCGATTAGCGCTTTCAAGCTTTACAGCTCATCATCAGATCGGAAATAACAATAATAAGACTAGACAACTTCTTTATACCTCCACTTACCCTACCGCGCGTACACATTTTGCTAAACAAGCTATAAGAGTGAGTGACCGCACTCATAGGTAGGAAGGGATAGGAAAATGGTGATAGGAAGGGACGGAAATGGTATTTAACTAAATTGTTTTTGCGTTGAATTAGAAAGAAAGATCAAAGGTTTTGAAAATATATATCGCATTCTAAAACTGTGCCGAAAAAGAACTTGGAGTTAAACGTGTGGATGAGAAAGTTTTAAACGTTTGGTATTCAAAAGAATGTACACACAAAAAACACACACACACACAGAATGTACTAGAAAAAAATGTAAAATTACAGGCATGGGTGACTAAACTCATGAAACTAAAATGAAAGCCGGAAAGGACATTTAACTTATAGCTTGTTTACAAAATTTGAACGGGCGGTAGGGCAAGTTGGGGAATATGCCTAGTCTCATAATTGTTATTTCCGATCTGGCAATGAACTGTAAAGCTTGAAAGCGCTAATCGGAATATTTTTTCTATAGGCCTAATGATCTGCAACATTGTCTATTCTGTTTGCGATTACAACCACTAACAAAACATTGTTAATTAAACCACAGATTAGTGGTCGTCCTCAGGTTCAGAAATAAGAATAACTTAACAAACAGTCTACCGTAAAATGAAATGCAATTTAATGTAACTAATTTCCGAGCCTGGATCGACTGGAGCATCAACTTGTAGTGGTTGACACGTTGTGTTAATTAAGTTTCAACGACAGGAGAAGTCCGAAATAATGGACTTACAACTAAACTTCCAGTTGTTCCTTTGTTGTTTTCCAAGCAACACTGCCGCCCATCAGAGAGGGTACCGTCATGTCTTCATCGTCCTCTTCATCGTTTACGGCTTAGGCTAGTAGCCTGTTCCAGTCTCAATGGAAGTCATCCAACCGGGGTCTTCCCACACTTCTCTTTCCCCTTGGATACAGTCAAGGGCTCTTCTTGAAACTCTAGTTGGATAAATTCTCTCTACGTGTAATCGCCACTCCGTTTTGTACCTGGAGATTTTCTAATGTAAGCTTTCAGCTATGCCTAGCTCTAATCTAATATGACTATTTATGATAAGATCTTTCCTGGTACCACCACTTGTAGCCCTCATTTCCGCTTCTTGTGTTCTTGATATATCTTTTACTTTAAACATTGTATTTGCCTCCAAAAGCGTTTTAAGACTATAAAACAGGTCAATTACCTTCCGTCACGCTTTTTGAAATCCGAAAACAGGATTACTCGAGTTTCGACACATTAAGTGTCACATTGTGTTCCTGCGCAGGTCCGCGTCGGCCGCGTGTATTGTGTTTTCGTTCTGTTTTGTCTCGGTTTTAATATGTGTTAAATTATTTAAGTATTTCTGTTGTTATGTTTGTGTTGTTTTTATTATCTGACGGGATGTGCATACATCAACAAATGTATTTTTAACCTATATTCATCGAGGATCTGAAGATGACAGTTAATGTGTCGAAACTCGAGTAATCCTGTTTTCGGATTTCAAAAAGCGTGACGGAAGGTAATTAA
Organism: Magicicada septendecula; assembly: GCA_034769895.1. Lineage (NCBI taxonomy): Eukaryota > Metazoa > Arthropoda > Insecta > Hemiptera > Cicadidae > Magicicada > Magicicada septendecula. Next base: position 487,141,396 of record CM068371.1, on the reverse strand, counting down.
CCTGTTTTATATCTTTTACTTTTCTAATCCAAGTCTCACTACCATACAGTAGTTGAGGTATGGTCATTACATTATAATATTTCAATTGCGTCTCTTTCCTTGTTTTCTTCTATAAGTGTTTAATGATAGAGCCACAAAGCAACTGGAAGAGACTAATTTTGCTTTCAACAGCCTTATCATCTTGGTATGTGATGCTACATCCTAGATACTTGAAATCTGGCACCTGTTCTGTTGGCGAGTTCTGTATGACAATCTTTGTTCTAATATGATTTGCCCCAGAAAAAGCCACAACTTTTGTTTTTGGATAAAGAATGGTTTAATAGTAAGTCATCTTTTGTAAAATTTTAATTGTGTTTTTTAAGTATTGTTTTTAAGTGTTCCACACATGTATAAAACTGTTGAATTTATTACTTACATTATCATCTATATTAAAGGAAATATCCTCACATTCGAAAGATTAAACCCATCGTCTTTCAACCTGATTAATAAATTTTTTATTTAGTTACAGTTTCAATTTCACACATTATCAGGTTTAAAAGTCATAACTGCGGTTTGTATTGTAAAAGGCGGTAGATTTATAACTTTTATATCTGTCTTTTATAATGTAATATTGAATCACATACGAAATGCCTTTGCACGCGTATTTTGGAAAACTGTCACATTGTATCCAACCAAAGGGATCACAGATCATTGTAGAAATAAGTGGAACTTTGCCAAGCGGTGAACGCCGAAAGATATTACATAAGTTACAACGTTTAACAGGTCGTTTGAGCGAGTCAAATAACCGTGCCGTTATACGTGTTGACTCTCTCGGAAAACGTTAATATCGTAAAATAAAAAGAGGAAATAACAGTCTCGTTTACTGGTAACGCTGAGGCGAGACTACGAAAAGAATCTGATTACAGTTTCATGAATACAAAGTCTTTACTCTATGCTTTGATAATAAATGCTTCCCTTCCTGAGTCTCTTAGAAAGTCGGTGTAAAGATGACGTCACAGAATATGGAATCGGCGTCACTACACTGAGGAAAATCCGATAATCACCGTTGTTTGTGTTTCACGTTACATGTGGTTTGTTTAGATAACCGCTTTTCATATTCTCCCTTGGGGAAATTAGTAGACAAGTAGGTACGGTGCTTGGCTTGTAGCCTACACGTCTCAGTTCCCTTGTACTTCAACCTGCTGCAGTAAAACTCGGAAGCTGAATTAAAGGAGTAGAACATTCTTTAATGATATTAGAGACGGATTATTGAAGCAAACCGGCAAAATTTTTAATGAGAGAATTTCAAATAAACCAGTAAGTTTAGTATTATAGGTTAGCGGAAAACCATTCTACACACTAGGCTACTACAATTATTGTTTTCTTCATCTTCTTCTCAACTCACAGTAGTTGAGTTAAAATTTCCTTTAGGCTGATATCCGACAAGGAATTCTCTACTTTTTAAGATTCTGATTATTGGTATTTGCTGTTCTAAATTTTTTAAATTTCTTAAGGAGCACACTATATTTTAATTGGGGTTATTGTTTTTTTTTAATTTTACACCATAGTTCAAACAAAGTTTTGTAATTTGAACAAATTATCTATGAACAAAAACTCCATGTAAAGTTTTGGCAATAAACAAAATTATACATATATTATATTCTGGCGTTACAAAATTTTGAAAGCTCTAAAACTGAATAATATTAGAAAGCGATTAATTTGATACACCATATGTGTTTTTGCTTCTTTAGTATGTTACATTTCTGCCTGTCGCTTCGTATATTAGGGGGAACCAATCTCGAAAACAATATGCGGCGGCGATAGAAAATGTGTGGACACAAACTGTAAAGTTTTACAAAAGTCGTTTGAACTAGAGTTGTGCTAGTATTTAAAAATAACATGTGTGAACAAAACCGTTCCATAAAAATAACACGTACAAATCTGTTATTATATACCTGTTATACATATACCTGTATTACATAATTAGTTATAAGAAATATATTGAAATTAAAAGTATTAACAGTGTTACTCTACACTGTGACTTTATTAAGCTGTTACCGTTTAAAAGAAAATAAGAAACAAGAGAATTTATAGGCCTACCTCCCTTTGAGAATACTAATTTAAGTGTTCACTGGGATTAAATAATTCAAAACAAATTTAATATTAATTTATTGATTCAATTTTGGTTAGACAAATGAGTTGCAAAACTCAGGTAATGAAATTTAGAGATCAGGTAATAGCACAACAAATAATGTCAAAAGAATTTACATGAGACGCGCAGTGATGTGAAAATCATCTACAAACCACATTTACACAATGTAGTATACTGCCTATCAACTATCAGCTACTCTAGGTTATAACACAATATAATTCGCTTTTTCAAAATTTACCATATTGGTGACTAGTGTAATATAGGCCTATATAATTTGTTATTATAATCTGTATTATTTACCTGCATAACACCCAAGGATAAACGTAATATCAGTACGAATTTTTTCAATAAATAAAAACGGCTTCGTCTCTTTAGCATAGAGATATTCTGAACCTCGCTGTTTTACTTTGTTTCGTACTTGTATGACAATCGGCACATGCCGAGTATTCAGCATCAATAACTGTGATTTTGTACTAATATTACTCGTTTGTTCGTTAGCTGCGTAGGGGGGTCCCGGGACTCGGAACCGCGAGGCCGCGAGTAATCGGAACGGGTATTTTGACTTTTCAGTTATTGTTGAATTGGAACAGATATTGTAACTTTTCAGTCACTGTTGCATACACAAAATTATCGTTCCAAAATACCTGTTATAGGTAGGCTATATCGGCCTACCTCTAGTTTGAAGTCACACAGAAGTTATCGTGAACCCCTCGCCCCCCTAAGCTTAATACCCCCAGCACACAAATACACAGCTAGATGGACATGCAAATGCCAAACGGTCCAGTTGCAACTTAAACTCGGTTCCATCGTTAATAAATTTGAGGCTACCTGTTTCACACTATGACAAACAACATCAAAAACTATGATAAAAATTTGAACCATCCTTCAACCACCAGAAAATTAACAAAATTTTGGAATCACTCAAAACCAAAAATACTCAAACTGACATAACTAGTTGACTTTCTTGAAAAACTAGCCTAACCTACATATACTTTTAATTTTTCAACGTTTTATGTTATTACTTGGAAGCGTGTTTGAACACCTTCCCACCAGACCTCAATATCGTTTCGCCACTGCAAAACACCAAAATAAAACTTTTCTGATGTGCGATGAACTAATTTTCTATTACTGAACACCAGATGATGAGCTACGCGAATACTGATCACAAAATAACAAGTCTGAGATAAATTATTATTTGGAAGTAACATAAATAATCTTTTACATCTGAGGACGTACCAGTTTCTTTAAGTGAGACCAGAAGCATGTCAATACGTCAATTAACAAACCTTTGAACCTACATGTTTGTCAAACTTTTTTTTATGACAATGGATCAATTAGTTAACTCTGTGATGCCACAAAAGAACAGAAGTGGCCAAGCGTCATAAAGGGGACATCGATGGACATTTATTTGTGCTTTAAAATTCTTTGTTGTGCCTATGGTTCATTTCCGTACATTAGTCATGAAATGGCTCCACGGTTTTTGTTGAATTTAGTTATTACATCCTTTAACCATCACCGACTTTTACAAAGAAAATGAATGAAGAAGATTAACAACGGTAAGGCGGTTATGAGCAGGCCGGAAGTGTACACAAGAATGGCAAGGGAAATAAGTACTGATACAAAGGACAAAGTTATTCAAATTATTATCGGGGCTGTAAGGCTGTGGTCTACTTTTCCCATGCTGACCGAGGTTGTGATTTCGGCCTCACCTCTGAGAGTCATCCAAACGTTCACTCCAGAGGTGACGCCAAAACGTCTGATTGTAACAACGAACAGCATGAGCATTCTAGTAGGCCACAGCCTTACAGTCCGGATAATAATGTGAATATTAATGACGCCGCTCGTGTAAGCCTGAGGAACAGGGGGCACAAGACAAAGTTACAAAAATAAAATGAATGAAGGATAAAGCACAAATAAAAGTTTGCAGAACGAAGTAGACAAAAAATCTTCTTCTTCGTATTATTTAAATTAGCAGCCATCCTTACTATTTCTTTTATAAAATTGCTAAACTGCTTCAATTTTTTGTTAGACAAAGCTTTTCGTCATCTCTGACATCATCAGGTCTTGAACAACCTGATGATGGTTGTTCAAGACCTGATGATGTCAGAGATGACGAAAAGCTTTGTGTAACAAAAAATTGTAGCAGTTTAGCAATTTTATAAAAGAAATAAAAAATCTTCTAGAAAGGTAGATTCTAGTCGTGTTCTGAAAAACATACTCGAATTCTAAAAAAAAGACGAATACCCTTGGAGCGGCCAAAGAATACATTGAAAAATCGACTGTAATTGCAAGGTAGAAATCTTAACAGGGTGCAACGCTTAATGGTGGAGAAAAGAAGAAGAAGAAGAAGAAGAAGAAGAAGAAGAAGAAGAAGAAGAAGAAGAAGAAGAAGAAGAAGAAGAAGAAGAAGAAAAAGAAGGCGACGATGGCGACGTCGATGACGACTACGAAGAAGAAGAAGAAGAAGAAGAAGAAGAAGAAGAAGAAGAAGAAGAAGAAGAAGAAGAAAAAGAAGAAGAAGAAGAAGAAGAAGAAGAAGAAGAAGAAGAAGAAGAAGACGAAGACGGAGGAGGAGGAGGAGGAGGAGGAGGAGGAGGAGGAGGAGCAGCAGAAGAAGAAGAAGAAGAAGAAGAAGAAGAAGAAGAAGAAGAAGAAGAAGACGGAGGAGGAGGAGGAGGAGGAGGAGGAGGAGGAGGAGGAGGAGGAGGAGGAGGAGGAGGAGAAGAAGAAGAAGAAGAAGAAGAAGAAGAAGAAGAAGAAGAAGAAGAAGAAGAAGAAGAAGAAGAAGAAGAAGAATTGTTTCAAAATTCGGCAGATGCAGTTACGTGAAAGTTCTACACTTTTCTCGTCTACTCTTGCAGATGTGTCAAGGCCGCACATTCAAGTACCCTATAGACTGCTTCTAACCACGCAGATTTTTCCGGTACGCTGCCAAAATAGTAGAAAATTATTCTCGAACATCTGCGGACCTATAAAAGCAACAGCGGCCGGTTTAAAAGTTTAGTTACACCTAGCGAGACTGTAGAGCGCGAATTAAGTGACTGTGGAAAGTGATTACTGTGTTATAATTTGTGCGGAACCCTTAACAGTTGACATTATTATTGTTGTGGACAAGTTTAACTTGAAATATTGTATGAGAGTAACTTATTGAGTAGATTCTTATTTTTGACTAATTAAAGCTGGTAATTAGTGACTTTACTTACGTCTGTACTTTGTTTCCACTGTAAAATACGACGATCAGTGATACGGTCGTAACCAAGTGTTCAAATAATTAATGCATTTGTTTACGACTCCCAGTGATTTTGCTGGAATTGAAAAAATGTACATTTGACAATAAATTTAGTTACAATAGTCAGTAGTAAAAGTAAATATCTTGATATTCATATGTAATTTTTTTTTACTAGCACTTTTTAAATATTTTTTTATTAATAAATTTTTAATATTTTTAAATATTTTTTTTAATATTTTTTAAATAATTTATACTTTTAATAATAAATAACTGAAATTTAAACACGATTTTGCTTCTGTTGTTTCTACAATCGGAACGTGCGTCAATTTGACCAAACAGTTTATGTTTTTTTAAAATCGCTAAACGACAGTGTGGCACATTGTCTTGTATATTGTAGCTAAAGTTAGCTAATAGTGATATGTTTTGTATACTGGCGTCGTGGTCGTGTATCAGTGCTGCTACCATAACTGGTACAAACGATATTACATTACATTACACGGGTTGTAGCGTTCAACGGCTCGTCACGGCTGATGTCGCTAACTTTTATGTTGTGCTTAGGTTTATCCTTATAATGTGCTAGTTTACTCTGTCAACAATCTTACCTTCCCCTCCCCCCTCACTCGCTACTATGAGAGACAAGTCTACTATCATAAAACAATACTCCCGCTTTACACATTAGAAATCTATTTCCTTATTGTCGACATCCAGCAGCCCCTTAAATGGAATGTACATCAATGTACACTCTCAGAATATCATCATTTACTTCAAGGATTAGGCATTAATTATGACTGTTCCGCCATCACAAGTTTGTTGTGTCCATCTTGCTTTTGGGGTTCCTGGATCTCCCTTAAATCTTATTGTATACTACCAAAGTTCTTTGGGAATGTTATCATCTGGCTGCCAATTTAAATGTTATTTCCACTTGACACGATACTCTCTCATTTTATAATACATTGAAAATATACTTAGTTTCTTCCTGATAATTGCGCGCGCGGGTGTGTATTCTGCTACTGAATGCAAATATTTCATCTCTGCCGCCCGGATACGTTCACGACCATATTTTGTTAATGTCCATATTTCACTACCTACCATTTAACAGAATAAAACAATTGTTAATGTGTCTTTGAATCTGCAAAGACTCTGGACTATAAATATCCACGCTTAAGACCAAGGTGATGGGTTTTCTTGGAACTGATAGCATACGGGCAAACATTTTTGTAGTTGGTACTGCCCTGGAACAAGTTTGAATAGCTAGGATACAGTGTGTCTTATAATGAAAGCAACGACGTTGTGAATAAGTTGCACAAGTTCGACATTATGTGTGGGACCATTAGGCGAACCTTTAAGTGAACAAGTACAAGAACAAGCCTAAAATTCTACAAGATGATGGCCTTTCACAAATTTCTGTATGGGTTTGAGAATTGGACTTCAACGAAAGGTCAGGCCAGTCGCCTCCAAGCGGCTGAAACGTGATTTCTCAGGCACGTGGCAGGGTATACTCTCCATGATCATAGAAGAAACACAGGTATACGGCAGGAACTGAATATTATGAGTATACTCGATAGGATTGCCCAGTATCGGCTGAATTGGTGAGAACATATTTGCTGAATGGACGACTGCCGCATCCTCAAACAACTATGGAACTATAAGCCGAGGGGACGGAAACGTGTTGGACGTCCGAGGAAGCGCTGGAGCGACCAGCTATAATCTTTGCCTATTTGAGACCGGAACAAACCATCCTTGGTTTAATCCTTGAAAATGATGATTTACCAAAGCAGAAACAGCCATTGATTTACAACACTTTAATAAAATATCCTTTCATACTTTTATTTTGAGTCTTCATAAAATTGTACAACATACATTTTGAAATCTAGATACAATCTTTTCTAAATCCTAATTGTAATTATAACTCATATCACACCCTAGATAATTACAGAGTTTCTCCTGTTCTTTAACACAATTGTTTAAAACTATCTTTCCCCTTATTTGCTGTTTACCATAAATAAATAACAATTAATTTAGCCTTTTAAGTAGATAATTACAGCTATTATTGATTTACCACTCAGCGTTAAGTGGTTTTTGTAGGGCGTTTTCTGATCCTGATAACAGATACTGGTCATCTGCAAATAAATGAGTCGACCGTTTAAAATCATTTAACTTAAATCCATAGTGAGCGCCTATTTTCAATGTTCTAATCGCATTGTTATAATAAAAATTAAAAAGTATTGGGAACACTGAACAACATTGACGAATCCCTTGCGTTGCCAAAATAAACTTCTTATTACTTTCTCTTATCTTATTATCAACTTTGATCCTAGTACTGCAACCAGTATACGCACTTTTAATCACATTTTGTCACTAAATATAAAGGTACCATATTTTTATTAAAACATTTTCAAAATTTATTTCCGTTAAACCTATTAAAAGGATTATTAATATTATCATCAATATTATTATAAATATTGGTTACTATTCTCTGAAGTCAAAGCCTTGTTGCTTGGACCACGTCACTCTGTCCACTGCAATTTACTTCACACTTGGGTAGGTTCTAAAATTTATATTATTAACCACACTATAAAGTTTATGCTTTTTCTTTAAAATTTTCTGTGGTGCTGAATACATTCCTTCTTTTATTTACCTTCATAAAGTTTGATCTTTTTTTCAGTCTGTCCTTATTCTCTTTGTCAGTCTCCTCCACACCTACATGTCCGTAGCTTATAGATTTTCTCTGTCCACGTTGTCAAAGGCCCACGATTCACCCCCTTCCCCTATGTAAACTAGTGCACTTCACAGAATATCTTAACACTTTTTTCCTTAATACTTCTGTGGTTGTCGGGATTAATAGTCAATTCAGCCTTTTTATTACTTCCATATTCCATAAGGAAATGAAAGTATTGTGATGGCGAAAAAAATCGTGTTCGAGGTAAGGGCTGATTCTGATAGTACTACTCTCAAAACATGAAGAAAATTCATTTTCGGAATAGTGTCTGGTGTAGATTTTTTTTTATGGTGAACGATAGCTGCCGCAAATTTAAACAAAATCCAATAAATTTGTGCATATATGCTTGAGTTGTAGAGGACTCAAGGCCTATTGATTTTGGTGAAGATCGGTTAAGGGGAAGAGGTAGCTTACCAGCAACGATTTATGTAAGAGTATTTTTTTCTATGACGAACGATAACTGCCGTGAATTCAAACAGAATCAAAAATAATGTTTTGCATATCTGACTGAGCTGTTGAGTTCTCAAAGCCTTTCGATTTTTATGTAGATCGGTTAAGGGGAAGGGGTAGTAGTTTACCAGCACCATTTTATGTTTTAATATAAGTAAAGTACCTAATTTTGATAAATAAAGTGTCCTGAAAAATGTCATAATAATCCACTGTAGAAAGGTAGATGAAATATATATAAATTGAAAGGGTAGTTGAAGGAGGAGGGGTTAGTTTTCTATAAGTAAAAATGATAGTTGAAGGGAGACGGGATAATTTTTTTATATGTGTACTACGTTATCGGCAACAAAGAAGTAGTTTGTTGTTAAAATTCCTTCTCGGGCTGTTTGGTCATTGTCCAATGTTTTCTGCAAAACCAGACGTTTCGGCAGTGCTATCGGCTGCCTTCACCAGTGAAAATCGAGTGCGCTAACGTGAGGTGGTATACGTTAATGACCACAGTACTGTGGTTAAGGGTGAAGAAAGAAGTAGTTTCTATGGAAATATTTCATTTCGGAAATTATTTTAAATATAAAGCTTAGAACATGGAAGTAATGTATGGTTCTCCATACCGATATTTATAGTGTTGAAATATTGTTTAGCAAACTATTCTTTTCACAACTATTTTTGCAAAAACGTTTTTGCTACATGCAATAAATAACAACTTCTCTAGTTAGGTACTTGGCTTTACATGGTAAGGGAATTCTTTAATTGCACAATCTTGCTCAACTTTATATTTATTTCCGCACCATCACAATCCTTAACTGTAATCATTGTATCAGTTAACGTAACCAGTGGTTGATTTCTAAAATTATACAATAGGCGTCGGAACGTATCAATCCAAATTTGTACAGACACAAAAAGTACTTATATTTTATATTAGCTCGAGATCTTGTTCACTAAGCAGTCTGTTTTTAATATGAAATACTTCATATTCGTATCCGACCACAAATATATTAAATAATTAAATAGTACCTTAATAGTCCGTCTTGTGGTTCACTTGTTTATATTAAAACACAACGCGTTTCGGAACTAAAGTGATGAGTGTCGTTGTAGCTTCATCACGGTGCGCACCGTTATTCTCGCGCGCTAATGATTGTTTTATATATGTGTTTCAAATGTTGTTGTTTTTTGTGATTTGTGTTTTAATGTTGTGACGACCTCTAACGAGGAGACTGTTTTTAATAGATTTTGTCAGTGCTTAATGAAATTTTTCAGTGTCTACAGGATTATTGTTTTTCCTATCTTCCTTTTTTTGAAGCGAAACTCCAAAAAAAGTTAAGTTTTGTTCTCCTTTCAGGGCCATAGCATAATGGAGGCCTGGTACTGATTTTCTGCTTTCAAATAAAGAAGCTGTTGGCAAACCCCAGACCAACATTGCGATTCTGCAAAAAAAAAAAAGAACGACAGTAGTTAAGATAAATATTAGTGCTCGTGTTTGAGTTTGACAAATGTTTAGTTTTGTAGTGATGAGGGGCACAATTTAAAAAGTAGCAGTACAATTTTGTAATAAGTAGGCTTGTCTATTAATATTTTTTTTTGGTTTGTAATTTATTTTTGATGAAGAAAGTTGTGCTAGTGGTTATAATCACAATCAGAATTATTACTGTCGCACACCACTATAGAAAAATTATTCCGATTAGCGCTTTCAAGCTTCACAGGTCATCGTCAGATCGGCATCGTCAGATCGGAATGCCGATCTGACGATGAGCTGTGAAGCTTGAAAGCGCTAATCGGAATAATTTTTCTATAGTGGTGTGCGACAGTAATAATTCTGATTGAATTTATTTTGGGATCCAAGAGGTTCTGGAACATCGATCCGGTGCGTTCCCGCCTAAAATCAAGCCCTGACAGTAAATATTATATAGGCCTACTACAATGGGGTACATATACTTTATAATGAATCATGTTTCAGAAAAAATAGGTTTTCATTTTAAAAATATTATCAATTTAAAGAAAGAATCGAAGCCTACAATTTTTAACATAACTGACGTTAGTTATAAACTTCTTCTCCTTCGTAGAAGGATGGGTCAGAAGGAAAGCCTGTAGAGATCCATTTTACACAGGAGTAATGGGCACGTAAATTTATATTTAATTATCTGTGTGCTACGTCTCTGTCTATACTCTATGAAATACTACATCGAAAAAATAGCGGAATTCCCAAACCTGCTCCAAAGAGTACTGCCTATCGATATTTTTGTTCTCAGTGGATAACAACCATGAAATGCTTTTGCCTGAAGCTCGCACATCCGGCTTCAATTAATTCAAAATTACGTCTAAAAACCGGACTGTCAGAACGTGGACGGTTCCTATTAAACGCCATCACGTCGGCAACGTTTCGATTCCCCGTCGGGAATCTTCTGCAGGCCGCTAAGAAGCGACAGAGAGTAGAAACACAATAGCGGCAGATTTACGCCGAATCAGACTTGCTTTTATCTGATACAGGTATCGGGTAGTGTTGGACATACATCTGCCGCTATTGTGTTTCTACCCTCTGTCGCTTCTTACCGGCCTGAAGAAGATTTCCGACTGGGAATCGAAACGCTGCTAACGTTATTAGCAACCGACCACAGCCACCCCCCCCCCCCCGGTTTTGAGACGTAATTTTTACCACGAAACCCCTTCACTTTTGTTTTCAGCAAGGAAAAATCTCATGTTGCACTCGTCGCTCATTCGGCGAAGTTACAATACAGAGCGTTGTAATTCGCCATAGATAGAATATAACACTTTGTACAATATTGTTGCATTATGTTTTTGAATTCTTCTTCCGGTATGGACCGCGTCAAAAATGTCTTGTCTGACAAGTTTTCACTCTTTTTACAATGAGTATCTTCAAGTATAAGGATACGATTTAGACCTGATGATACTCATTTTTATATGAGTGGAACGTTATCATACAAGACATTTTTGGCGTGGTCTATAGCGGAAGAATAATTCAAAAACAAAATAGACACATGCCGCCGAAGCCTACGTGAGAATATCATATTGTTGTAGGGCATACTAGTGAAAATCTACAGGCGTAAGAAAGTAGGGAATAAGGAAAGGCCGATGAGTTCATAAAATATTGAATGAAAGCTTGTTTTTTCGATTCAGTGGAAAAGACATAGGGTTATAATTTACGAAAAGAGAAGAGACAAACTATTAGTATAAATCTCATAAATGATAAAAAAATATTAAGTAGTATTCACTTGAACAGATGTCTTTGAAGACACAATTAAAGCCCATGAACTTATACAGTATTAACGCTAGAAAGAAAACTAAAAGACGACTTGAAATGCTGCCAACCGAAGTGCAATAAAATATATAAATTGCAGCATTTATCCGGGGTTTCGATGCATCAAATAAAACTTCAAATTGAATACTCTCGCTATTAAACGTTACGTCTTTCGTTGACTGTAGCCGTTATAGTTCTTTAGCCTATCGGATAACGATACTATTGTAAAATAATAAAAAGAGAACAAGCGTTCTACTAGCGAAAACAGTAAAGCGAGACAATGAAATAGAATATTACATAGACTTTCATGAATAAGAAAAGCTTAAAAGTGCAGTAACAATAAATCCTGTTGTTTTTACAGAATATTACTGCAGACAACTTGTCACGCCCCTTTGATATTCTCATCCGTAAGGGATATCTACGACACCATTGTTGCGTCACCGTTACAAGTTTTCGCTTTACAGGTTATCTTCTCTTTAACAATGCGTACAAATATACTCTGTTGATTTTTATCTTCTTTATTAGTTTCAGAAAACATACACATACCGCCTCATCCAGTGCATGATACATGATAAGGAAACCTTATCAGTGCTACTATAGTTTGTTTTAAAATGGAATGGGATTTCGCGTGACGTCACATCGTTCCAAAAAAGTAATAATTTCTGAATTTTAAGTAAAAACCTCCGCTATTATAAAAAAAAAGTTTGTCGTAATTTTAATCTAATTTGGAGCACAGAGCAATTCTAATTTTAATTCCAACAAATTAAAATTGTCTCAGTTCCTTTCCGTTTTTCATCAGATTAGTTGTATGCGTTCAACCTGTCACCAATTTTCTCAATGTCTTTAAAAAGTTTCATACATTTTTGTCTCCCACGAGACCGTCTGATAGGATAAGTTTTACATTGTCATACCGAGCAATGAAGAGCATTGTAAAATAGCTGTAAGAGAAAACTGTTGAGGCAGGTAGAAAGACACAATTACTTAAATGGACAGAAAAATACAAGGCGTGTTCAAATTTAAATTATAATTGAATCATAATTTAAATTTAAATTAAATTATGTTGCGTGGAATAAGACAAGGTTGCGGAGCGGTCGTGGCGTAGTGGCTAGCGTGTGACGGTGCTTTGCTGTCGGCGCGGGTTCAATTCCCGCCAGAGGCCATCTGATTTAGATACGACCGTTCCCCCTCCCAAGGTAATGGCAACCCAGCGAGTGGTATCCTGCCTAGTAGAAACCCTCCGCCCCCTAAAAAAAAAAAAATTGCCGTTCGGATCCGGCGTTAAACTGTAGGTCCCATATACCTGTGAGAGACTCAGTCACACACGCACCACGGGTATATGCGGGGAGGGTACTAACCAGTCGAAAGACTGAAGGACTACGAACTGACTGAAGACAAGGATGCATAGTATCTCCGCTTTTATTCAAGATCTACTCGGAAGGTATTTTCTGAGAAGCTTTAGATGAATGTGATATGGGAATCTCTCTGAACGGTAAAGGAATAAATAACATACGTCATGGGGATGATATTGTCATATTCGCCGATAGCTTAGAGGGGCTGCAACAACTAATAGAGTGACAGAAAGCAGCCGTAGATATTGGTCTATACAACAATGTTAATAAAACGAAGCTAATGATTATATCTAAGAACAAGTTCGTAAACTGCACCCTTAATATAAACCTAAGAGCAGTTGAACGTGTAAGCAAATTCACATATCTTGGTACTATAGTCAATGAACAATGGGACCACTCTCAAAAAATAAGGAGCAGAATTGGCAAGATCAGTGTACATCAGGATGAGCAGTTTATATTGATAAGTCACGATTTAGAAATAAACACAAAGATGAGACTTTTACGCTGCTACGTATTCTCGGTCCACTTCTACGGTGTAGAATCTTGGACTTTGTCAGAAGCCACAACTAAACAATTAAAATCTTTCGAAATGTGGCTTTACCGTAGAATACTGAGCATTTCATGGACAACACATATAACTAATGTTGAATTTCTTAGAAACATGAAGAAAGATAGGGAAGTTATTAACACAGTGAGGATAAGAGAGCTTCAGTATCTGGGACATCTCATGGGAAATGAACAGACATTTTACTTATTGGAGCCCATACTGCAGAAAAACGTACTTGGAAAGAAAGGAGCTGGGCGAGCGATAATCTTATGTCTGAGAAATTTAAGGACCTGGTGTAAGTAAAAAAACTCAAACCAATAAGATAATTAATACCATAATAGTAAAGTAACTTACCGTGAACAGAGATCTAATGTTAAAGAACATAGTAACAAAGTATAAGTGAAAAAAGTGTAAGTGAATACGGAACAAAATATCATGGACATATTATAACGATGTCTAAAGACCCAATAACAAATTATTGTACGAGGTGTGTTAAAAAAAAAGGTCAAACTTTGTGAATACCACATCAATCCGCACAAGCAGCGCGCTGCCACTTTGGACGCACCTAGCGACAGTTTTTGACAACAAATTGCCATTTATTGTGTTCCGTTTATAGCATTAGTCTTTGAGCTATATCAGTTTGAGTTGGGACATGCACACGCTGACCATCGGATTAGTGACAAAGTGATTAAGAAAGATTTCGAAGAACAACATGTGCCTAAACGTTGCAGCAAAACTAAGATAAAATTTTACAGAAACAGTCTGGTTATTCAATTAAGCATACGCGGATGCCCAACAATTATTTTAAACATTTTTTCAGACGGCAAAGGTTGGTCGGTGCAGACCAAAGCTATGTTGAAGGTCATGGCAGTAATCTCGTCATGTAGTAATTCTAAATCATCGTTTAACTGCAAAGACTTTCTGATTTCTGAGAGAATATCCATCCATATCCATATGCTCGTAATATCGTGAAATTAAATTTTGATAGATAAACTTAAATGTATCGTATCACTGGAAATTTTTACTGTGTTTGTAAATTCACGATCATAAGAGACCCGTTTTGAAATCAGTCAGCAACTGCAATCGATCACTGACGAAGCAAAAGATAATGATAATTTAGGAATGCAATGGAAATTGCTCTGTAAATTTTGTAGGAAGTTAGCAGCAAAATTTGACACACACACACACACACACACACACACACACACACACACACACACACACACACACACACACGTTGTGTCCAGTTCTTCAGTCTCATTTTGTTAGAAATCCGCCGAACGGTGGATGCTCGTACTCACTACAGCGTGTGTAGCTCGCAGACTAATGATCATGACCGAACGGAGATAACGGGATTCCAGTGCAAAACATGCCGCTAGCCACACGTAACTGTGCAGCTCTCTCTATGTGCTAGTTGACATGATAAACAAATAGATCGGTCTTTTTTTTTTTTTAACACACCTCGTATACGTAGAAGCCACAAAGAAAAAGGAGGAATGTTGGCAGTCCAACAAGTGTTGGATAAGATCAGTGCCCAAAAACGAACAATACCATTTGTCTAAGACGACGATGTTCGATTTCATTATAAGTACCAGTAAATTTTGTAATTCGTACTACCCAAACATATTCTTATGCCTACAAGACAAGCGATTTGCGTAGCATGTACGTCGTAAGTTTGGCAGCGACGCTAACAAAGTCGGTTAACAACACATTCCAAAGTCTTCTGAAAAAACTGGTTGTCTATTCCCGACGCGTCGTGATGATCGACGCGGATCAATGTTGCGACCTGGATTATGCATCATTTGTTATGACAATCTAATTAGATGGCATTGATTATTTGTTATATTACTGTGTGATAGATAATTTGAAACATGAAGATGACTCAGCTAGCCTTTTTATACACAAGTTGGAAGTGACATTAAAATGGTGGGTAACGTACTTTCTGGTGTCCGGATATTTTATTCCACTGTTCAGACATATGTATGCTTATATGACTTCGTTAGTTGAAGTCATAAGCGGTCTGTTATCCTTGATACATAAGAAGAAGATAAGGAAGAAGAAGAAGTAGAAGAAGAAGAAGAAAAAGAAGAAGAAGAAGAAGGAGGAGGAGGAGGAGGAGGAGGATGAGAAGAAGAAGAAGAAGAAGGAGGAGGAGGAGGAGGAGGAGGAGGAGGAGGAGGAGGAGGAGGAGGAGGAGGAAGAGGAGGAGGAGGAGGAGGAGGATGAGGAGGAGGAGGAGGAGGATGAGGAGGGGAGGATGAGGATGAGGATGAGGAGGAGGAGGAGGAGGAGGAGGAGGAGGAGGAGGAGGAGGAGGAGGAGGAGGAGGAAGAAGAAATTAATAATTTTTTGTGAAAGAACAGATAATGGAGTATTTTCGTAGAGGTTATATACTTTACGAAAAAGTTTTAGTCTTAATGACTTCTTCATGAATTTCTTTTTATTTTACGTGACAACCTAAATTAGAAATTAAAAGAACAAATTAAAAACGAGAAATAGTAGGCCTATAGATATTTAGGCAAGTGTGGGTCGGAAACTTGCCGGGCTTTTATAGTGAAATATACTGTATTCTATACCTTTGTCTTTGTTTTACCTTAAGCTTAAGTGTAATGCGATTCTCCGTTAATAGAATCCCTGATTGCAGCGATCTGCCGCACAGCTGAGCCAAGAAACTTTCATTATTGGAACGGGACTGTTGCAAGTATTGCAGTTAATTGCATTTGGGGAAAATCTTGTTGAGACGGTATTACGTTCTACGAGCAAGTAGACTAGACGCTGATGATAGTTATAAGGTGAAGAAAATTGTAAAATCAATAATAATTAATTAACAACCAACAGTGGTAGAAGCAAGTCACGAGTTCCGCATTGTTATGGCACGTGTCGTGTGTGGCAGACAAAACCTTAACGATTAACTTCCACTCGCTTTGTTACTGTTTAATTTCACCTTTTCTGATAATTGGTTCTGTCAAACTGTCAAATTAAAGGACGCTCATTGTCAAGTTTGCGATTCACGCTCATTGTTTAGCAACAATTCTGTCAGCCAGCAATTACTGCCAACAATGACAATACAAGTTTATTCAATTAAATAGGAAATTAATTAAAAGATACGTGCTCACTGAATGTAAAATTTAGATGTTCGTTGGTGTTTTTGTGTCAATTTCGTACAGTGGAGGTCTGTCTTCACTGAATTTCCGTGTGTCCATTCAACATTCCTGTATATTTCTTCCTACCGTTAATACTATTGAGTATTTTGAGTATTTCAATACTTGTAATTACCTTCAGCTTTCTTTTATTTAATTCTGTGCTACTATTTTTAAATTCAATTATCTATTTAATCCAATTAATTTTTGTACTTTAACTGTTCATATTAAATAACTCAAGAAGGCTACGGACTACTACATACTACAAAGTAGAAGGGGGATTTTATAATTAGGTGAAACGAAGGGAACCTTGAAAATTAGGATGCTGAACATAAACATAATTTAAGCAAGCTAGAATGACAGTTTTAAAATAAAATCTGAAAGATGACGTCAATTTAAATTCAAACAATTTTGAAGCCGGGTCTTGAAGTTCGCCATCACATTACGCAGCATTTCCGGTCCGATTTGAGCCACTTCATCTCGAATCCGTTCTTTTAGGGCCTCGATTGTTCTCGGTGGTTCTTCCTGATAAACTCGACTACACTAACATTTTTACAGGAGAGGGATTGACGTTTGCAATGATGTCATCGCCATGTTGCCACTTCATAACCACGTGTTTCTGTTGAATTTCACGCAAGCGTAACTTTCGTTACTGCATTCACTGAAAACATACTTCTCGCAGACAAAACAAATCCAGTACACGCAGACTAAATATGTATTCCCCTACTTAAAAACTAATCTTCAATTTCGTTGTCCATGACGTGTCCGTCAATTAACTAAATATAATTATTACACTACGACTCGGAACACAAAACTTTTTATAGGTAAAAACGAAAAAGTTTTACCTTACAACCTGAACCGGCTTTCGCCTTTTAAAGGCTTCTTCAGAAGTCTCGCCTTTTAAAGTTTTGTGTTCCGAGTCGTAGTGTAATAATTATATTTAGTTAAAAACTAATATTTATTCAGTTGTAACTTCAGATAATTCATGAACTAAAAATGTTAATTCTTACGGGAATAATAAACGAGAACTTAATTAACTTCAGTGTTTTTTTTTTAAAATTAACTTCAAATGTTATATACGGTTAACGCAGTTAGCACCACCTGTGAACAACGAGGACGCGGTGAACTTGGAATTTTTGAACGAGCACACAATCGTTTTGTTAAACGAAAATTGATTCAACGCGCAAGGAAAGAATATTTTAAACATTGGCGATGGCGTTCGGGTCATGGATACTGTGAACTTACGTTAATTGGAGTACGTCAAGCTATACGCGAAGAGCGAAATGTTCATACTCGCAAAAGTGTTCCAAAGACGTTGGAAGAAACTGTTAACGTACATCTATAAATACCACGCGCACGCAGCGCGTATTTCACTCTGTGCCGAAAAGGCAGAGTTGATACACGCTAACAACGAGGAGACGAGCGAATTAATAGAAGAATTGGATAAGGCCGGAGGGAAGGACAAAGATTTGAGATCCGTTTGCAAGTTTCGGTAAATAGTAGTCATGTACGAATCACGTAACCGTCGTGTCAAAAATGGAAAAGCGGTTAATAGCGCGATACCTTTCGTCACACAGTCAGTTCCTACTCTGATCAACCGAGTGGTGGACGAGTTACCGGTGGAACTACATCTGCCGGGATAGAGATACTGCGTACCCGGAACTAAATTGGAAGAGAAATTGGCACGCGGCGAACGCGGAATCTACGAGTTGGACGAAACCTGTCGTGAACATGACATCGCGCACTCCAAGTACAAGGACAACGAACGCAAACGCGCAGCGAATCGCGTGCTACCCGGCAAGGCGTGGGAACGAGTTAAAGCTTTGAATTCGGGTGTCAGCGAACGAGCGTTCACGGCCGCGTTAGCTGCAGCGGTGAAAGCGAAATCGGCGTTAGGCGGCGGACTGTGCTGAGGATGTAAACGTCGTCGTCCTCGCAGCGGAGCGGTCGTCAAGCGGAAAAGGGCAGCACTTACGACCAGGAGGAGGAGGAGGAGGACGACGACGGGATCGGGAATCCGACGTCGACAGCGACAAAACGGAGAAGGAAAAAGTAATCGTAAAACGGCTTCGGGACTCTTCCTGCGTCCGTACCGAAAAAACTAGTTGAAATACCCATGCGCCCGTTGTCCGAAATAGATCTGTACGCGTAAGAGAAAAAATTGAACGTACCTAATTTCAGAGGCGTGTGCATGCGCGACGCTTTACCGCGCTCGCCGCCGTGGGAGAACAAGGGCGCCGTCGTAAATCTGGACGATACCGCCGGATCGCGGACGCACTTGGTATGCTACAAGAAGCGAGACGACGACCGAGTCACGTACTTTGACGGAATCGGTAATTTACGTCCTCCCGTCGAGCTGTTGCGGTACTTTGGTGCGGACGTGACCGACGTTCGTTACAATTACGCGCGTAAACAACCGCCGGACACGGTCGTCTGCGGACATTTATGTTTGGAGTTTTTATCGTCGAACAATCAGTAAACGACAAGATGTACTCACTTACGGTCACCGTCTCGGGTACGGATCCGAGAGCGCTGGTGTGTGACATTTTTCCACCTCTCGAACTGAAGGATGGCAAATGGTACGCGGAACTTTTGAACTTCACCACGTACAACCCAATACCGAACATGGAAACCGGAAGAAACAACGTCTTTCCCGTGCTGAAGGGTGGCGGTGGTGCACGGGAAACGCTAGAACTAATCAAACTACCGATCGGCGCGTACGAAATCGGTGATATCAAAACGTACCTGAAGAAAGCGCTAGACGACCCGAAATTTAGTCTGCGCGCCAACAACACGCTGAAATGTGAACTTTACTGTTCCTACGAGATCGATTTCGGGCGTACAGAAGAGGGGATCGGTGCACTGTTGGGTTTCATTGAGAACCGCAAGTTACAAGCGTATAAAATACACACGTCAGACGTGCCCGTGAACATTAACAAAGTGAACGTTCCGGAGATAAGGTGTAACGCTGTACAAGGTTCGTACAAGGCGGGACGAAACGAGCATATCCTGCACTCGTTCTACCCGACGGTCGAGCCGGGATTCAAGATAGTCGAAACGCCCAGGAACGTCATGTACCTTCCGGTGCTCATGCAAAGTTTACGCAACATTACCGTATCCGTACACGATCTTGACCTAAAACGGATGGAACGGTGGGTTTTTACAACAGAGAATTATTTTTCTGTTGTATTGTCACCGTCGTCGTCGTCGCTCGCAAGACTTGCGAATATAAAAGAGGAGCGTACGTTCGGGAAACCTGTCAGTCGACGTTCGACGTTGAAGCAGTTAACACCGGCGAACCGACGCTACCTGATCTCACTAGGCTTCGATGTCAAGGAAAACAAGTAATATGGCGGTTAGCGGTCGATCGAGGTCCCCTCTTCTACGACACCATCACGCATTACGAGTAACACAGTCACACGCCGTACGCGTCGTCGCGATACGGTAACAATGATGAAATACGTATACGCATGCTGCAGCGGGACGTCATCACTCTCCCGATGGAATGTTTCCTGTACATCGAAGGCAAGTTCACCAAGAAGACCGGAGTGTGTGCTACTGACGAAGTGAACGTGAAAAGGGTGAACAACGCGATCGCGTTTCTCTTCGAAGGAATCCGTTACGAATTGGTCGGCGTGGAAGTCGATCGGACCAAGAACGTCGGCATCACGTCACGCTTAAATCCATGCTATCCGTCGGCAAACGGGACGTTGTGCGATGAAATCTCCGGATGCTCCGGATGGGTGGCACCGACTTCTAACGAGATAACACCGAAGGGGAGCAACGGTGAATTCAACTTTTGCGTACCGCTGAGGGTGCTGATGGGATTCGCTGAAGACTTTACGCTGATCATTTTAAACATGAAACAAGAACTGATACTGTTACGCAAATCCACCAATTTAAACGCTATAGTGACAACGGGCAGCGCGACTACGGCCACAGACGCTAACGCCAATCTCGAACTGACTAAAATCTCGTGGATGGTTCCGTACCTGCACGTTAACAACGATGCGCGCTTGGAGCTGTTAGACCTCATGAGGAAGGACCCACCGCTGTCCATAACCTTTCGCAGCAGGGAACTCTACGAGTACCCGGAATTAACGACGACCAACAGGCAGACGTGGATGTTCAAGACGTCGTCACAACTGACAAACCACGTTTCGTGATACTGACCTTCCAGACCGGCAGAAAGAACGATGTGAAAAAAGACGCTGACGAATTCGATCACTGCAAGGTGACCAACGCGAGACACTTTCTAAACAACTTGGACTTACGATAACTTGAACGAGACCCGTACGATAACTTGAACTTGGATATCGCTAACGGACGCTACGCACTGCTGTACGACATGTATTTTCGTTTTCAAAAATCGTACTACCATACGACTCAATCCAACATACTTCTATCGCCAGGCGAGTTCAGAGATAAAGCACCGCTATTCGTCTTCGATTGTAGTAGTCAGAACGAGTCGCTCAAGTCTTTACCGGTCGACGTTCGACTAGAATTCGAGACCTCCGAACATTTCCCTGTTGAAACCACAGCCTTCTGTATGATACTTCACGATTCGCTCAACGTATACACTCCGCTGTCCAACACTGTGCACAGACGCACTTGATTTCACCCTCCCCACTACTACCACCACCGGGGTAGTTACCTCCCCTCACCACCAACAGGAAGTCGAGATTTATGTACATATTACCGACATATTACCGAGAGTTGCATCATCATGTGTCAGTTGAGAGACTGCAGTTGACTGGGAACGTTGTTACTGTGAACGTTGTGACTGTGTTTTATTACCTAACAATATGGCTTCGACAATTTTTCAATTCGAACAGCAGCAGCAGCAGCAGCAATCGCAACCGATACACCACGACGTGTACTTAGGTCTGACGTACCCGTTGTCGCACAGACGATACGTAACAACCGGAATGTTTGCAGAACGCGGACACGATTTGTGCGTTTCTTTTACAAACGGTGCTCGCCGCAACGCATGCTAAATGATTTCATCAATTGGAAATTGTTGATTTTCTTACAGGAACGAATTACCGACGGTCTTTGATATCCCCGCTCGTCCGACGTTAAGTTAGTTTCGTTTCAGGACAAGCACAAAGGAGACGAAGACTATAAAATTTAAAGTGTTTACGCGAAACGTGGATGTGTACATTTGAAAGACAAAAAGAACAGTTCGATCGTAATGAACGAAAGCGAGTGGTCGTGTTTTGTTCGGTTAATACCGATAGTCAAAAAGTACGTAGCTCTTTTGTTTTACAAACTAGAGAATACTAAACTGTACGTCGATCGAGTGGTATCGAGTGCGAGAGGACAGTACGTTTGCCCACCGGACGTGTTTTGCGATATCGTGATGTACGACCATTTGTACGACGAACTCGTACGTTTTTGGCGGAACCGGTGATACCGGATAATACTGTAGTCGAGCTGATACGAAACCTTGAACAGGACGAAGAATGTTGAAGGGAAAAAACAAAAATGGCGGACTTAATATGAAACGTCACGTACGCGATAAAAGAGTTACACTTCTCGTCATGTCGCCGCAAGGAGAAGACGAGGACGTTCGAACGGCTGTCGTCGAGTTTCAAGCGTTCCGCGGTGTACAGAACGAATACGTTGTCAAGGAGTTCGCCGCGGTAGAACTGTCTACACGATGTTTTACGGTTTCGTTTCTCGCGCCTCCTTACGAACTATCGCGTCTCACCGCGAAGACGATAAGAACCAACGAATGGTTGGAACGGAGCTATCACCGGTTGAGACGGGACGACGGTAACATTCCGTAGACGGAAGTGTCGCGTACGATCGCGCAAATCTATTCGAAGTTTACCGCGATTTACACTGAAGGGTCGGGGAAAGCCGCTTTTCTTCGCGCGTACCACCGCAAGGTTATCAACCTCAACGAAATGAATACAAATGCAAATGCAGATAGCATATTAAAACAACTCAATAACATACATCCAAAAATACAATTCACAGAAAAAAAAGAAAATCACAACAAAATCAACTATTTAGACATAACCATCACAAGATATAATAACCACCTACAATATACAATATACAGAAAACCAACTTCCACTGACATCATTATACCTAACCATTCTGACCACCCACCACAACATAAAATGGAAGCATTCTATTCACTGTTTAACAGAATGTAAAAAATACCCTTAACAAACAAGAAACAGACAAAGGAAGAAATATAATTTACCAAATTGGTTATGAAAATAGATATAATAAAAGTACTGTAAACAAAATAGAAAATAAAATCAAATATAAAATAAAACTGAACAATTAAGAGTTAATCAAAATGAACAAAACAAAAATAATAACAACAATAAAAAATGAGCCACGTTCACATACATATATAATAAAATGACAAAGCTAACATAACTGTTTAAAAACACAGACATTAAAATAGCATACAAAACTAATAAAAATTATCTACAAAAACTAAATAATCCACACAACAAAGATAAATACAACAGCCAATGTTATATACAAAATTGAATGCCAAGATTGTAATAAATGCTACATAGGACAAACAACAAAAAACTGAAAAAACGTTACTTTGAACACCTAAACGCATACAAAAAACCAGAAATATACAAATCTAATTTGGCCACACATGCAATAAACACTGGACATGAATTACCAGACATTACCAACATGACACTAATAAAGCACATACCACACAAAGGCACCATAATGAACATTTGGGAAAATTTACAAATATACAAACATAAAACACAAAACATACTAATACCTGAACAAATACAAAGCAATACAAAACATGACACAATTTTCAAAGCACTCAACATCGAAAATACACAAAATACTAATACATACACCACAATCACACACAATAATACCACTTTAAAATACTAGAGACCAACAAGAAACCAAAATAGCGTTCAGCCAACACACAAATACTTCACCAGATGCAAGATCACGAAGGCTGAGGATGAGAAAACAGAAGTTCTCGAAAGATGTTCCTAACAAGGAAAGAAATATCTTGAGGTAAATTCATTCTAAAAATTAAATATAATATATACATCAGGAAACGGACTGTAGCAAAAGGT
This sequence comes from Magicicada septendecula, assembly GCA_034769895.1. Classification (NCBI taxonomy): domain Eukaryota; kingdom Metazoa; phylum Arthropoda; class Insecta; order Hemiptera; family Cicadidae; genus Magicicada; species Magicicada septendecula. Next base: position 487,117,493 of record CM068371.1, on the reverse strand, counting down.
GTTTGAATATATATATATATATATATATATATATATATATTGAATGCCTTCAATCTGTTTTTGCAACCATTAACAAAAAGCCAATTACAATGACAACACCATAATACAGGCTGCCGTCTGGGTGGAAGCGGTTTTTGTGCGCGCAATGGCACACCCAGCTCTGAGTATTAAGGACGTGTCATAATCATAACCATCTATCACAGTAATCACTGGCATTAAGTCAGAAACAGATCTGCCGCTACTGTTGGGGGGCGAGGGTTTGTCGCCGCAGCAGAGGGTGGATCTCTGATAACTCTAGTATGCCGTTTATTCAGTCCGAAATGTGTGCTGGTATCAGACGTACTGGAATGGGTATGTACATGTCTCTAATATTCCATCACTCTTGTTAAAGAAAATATACTGTACACATATCTTTTCATTTATGAAAAGTAAAAGAGATATTAATCTTCATAAAGTAAAATTAAATTAGCTTCGCTTAACACGCGCAGAGGTTATTATTAATTTGAAAAGAAAAATTAAAAAACATAAACAAACTCTCGTATTCCTTCAGTCTTCGACTGGTTTGTACCCTCCCAGCATATACCCGTGGTGCGTGTGGTACTGATTCTCTCACAGGTATATGGGACCTACAGTTTAACGCCGGATCCGAACGGCATAGTTGGGGAAGGTTTATACTAAGCAGGATACCTCTCGCTGGTTTGCCATTGCCTTGCGAGGGGGAACGGTCGTATCTAAATCAGATGGCCTCCGGCGGGAATTGAACCCGCGCCGACAGCGTAGCAGCGCCACACGCTAGCCACTACGCCACGACCGCTCCAAAAAACTCTAATAAAATAAAATAAAAATCGATAATATAAATTACCTTAACCGAAGTTATTGAACACAATGTCTCAGACAAAGAAGCCATTAAAACACGAGTTAATAAGATGAAAGTTGCTTACCATTTAACCAAGGACACATGTAACAGGAAATCAATATCCATTAATGCCAAATTTAGGCGTTATGCAACAGTAGTTTGCACAGAACTAGAAAATGATGATAGAAGAACTGGAAGTCACAGAAAGGAAAATATCGAGAAAATCTTGGGATCAATAGAAGATAGAGAACAGTACAGAAGACGTCACAATAATGAGCTGTACACACGTGTTGAGAAAATCACAGACGTAATTAGGAAAAGAAGAATTACTTTCTACGGACGTGTTCAAAGAATGAATCCTAACAGACGAGCTTTTTAACTATTTCACAGAACTCAAAGTGTCCAATACGTGGTTCAAAAAACAGATAAAGGGATAAAACCACTGTAGATTACTCAAGAAGACATTGAAGAATGCTTGCCAAACAAAAAGAAATTAAAAAATGCCCAAGGTTTTCAGGATAAACCCAAGAAGAGGACAGGTGTATTCTGAATTGACGAAAGGAGGTAGAGACATCTAAAGGAGATGTGAGAGAGGAGGAAGAGAGAGGGGAAGAAGGGAGAAACCATTTGAACCAAATGTAGTCCACAGTGGCTCATATGCAAAAAATATTACGTAAAACTTAAATATGTTTCAACAATTTTGTTATTTTAACTTATGAAAAAAAATGCATTGGGTTTTTATATGTAAAATTAAACATTTTCTTAGTACAAAAATTTAGACATATTTTTATGATTTATACTTCATTCCAGTGTAAAGTCACATATTGTAAGTGGAAATCGGTATTATTACGCGTAAGAAAACTTGCTCAACTTCAGGATACCAAACAAACAACTAAAGCTGACCATGTGTAGAAGTCCTGTTCAACCAGTTGTTACATACGGTTGAGAGGCTGGTTATTAACTACTGTAATGGAGGTCAACAGCAGCTTAGAATACTTTAGCATAAAATCTTGTGAAAAATCTTTGGTTCTCGACAAAGTCAAGATTCCTGGAGGAACGTATTATGAACTGGATCAATTAGTACACACAGTGCTGATATAGCCCCGTTTATCGAGAGCAGAAGACTCGAATTCGTGTGTCACGTAAGATAAATGGAAGATAGCAGAACTGTTAAGGTGAACTTCTTGTCCCTGTTATAAATGTGGGGAACAACTATTCGCAATAGGAGTAGGTCGCTGGAGTTTTCACTTCTAATAAAAGATAGTGGACTGTGTGAGTGAATGAATGTTCATTATTTCACTGGAATGTACATTGAATATCCGCGCATGCAACGTGTAAATGTATGTTGAAATAAATGATCGTAGGATTGTTGTAGGGTAATAAATCTAATGAATATCTAATGAATACATCACAAAAACTTGAATAATGAATGAAATAATGTAGAATTTCGCCGGACGAGATTGAATGTTGGTTGGCCGAGAGTTTTTGCATTACTGAAAATTAAAAGTAGTGGTGCGAACGAACGGCACTCGAGCTAGCCAATCAGAACTAAGCAACATACAGTCACATGATACACGCGCGTATAGTTGAATTTGAAATAGAATCCCAACAAAAACAACTGAAAGAATTGCGATTAAAGAAACTAAGAGACAGTAGAATTAGAATAAGATTTAGGAAATTTTGGATAGGTGAAGTACAGGGTAGAGGATGATTTGAAAATTATGACTGTAAGTGTTTGGACAAGGTTGTGCGGTGAGAGGACGGAATGGAAGAAAATCATTGATTAGGGTGAGATGGTTTATACAAGAAGAACCGGTAGATATTTGATTGTAGTTATTAACATGATAATGTTGTTAGGCTGGGGGTCATTCCACAAAAACGTCATCGAAATACGTGACGCTTCCACACATTCGATTCCCCACAGTCCGGAAATTTGATATGTAAACGCATCAAGACAGAAATAATCGCTGCTGACATTGAGTTCAGCAAACATTTTAGTGAGAATAAATTTGGTTTTGCATGCTCTGTTTGTAATCGTCTGTGGTTTGGAAATGATTTACGTAATCCACCAAACGTAATCCACATTATACGTTTAAAAAGCCTAAAAACATTATCATGCTTCGATGTTTCGGTTTCGTCGAAATTCGTTGAATGCTTATGAGCATAAATAGAGAGAGAGAGACTTTTTAAATGTTTTTTTCTTTAGTTGACAAATATTGTCAGTACTGGGAACTTTTCTTATCTTCTAAGGAAATATTAGACTCGAAAAACTCTAATCTAAAGACTAAGCTCTAAAGATTCTAATCTGAAATCAGACTTCATTTGACCTGTTCTGGAACCTATCTGTTTTGGAACCATCTTTCTTTCTAGTACTCTTACATCAGTACGCTATAAGATTAGTCTGGCAGAAGTGGAGTTAAAACTTCTGCTAGTGCTATATTTTTTGGCATTCAATCTTGGCGTTTGCAGCATCTCTTCCTACTGTTTCTAATATTCTTCTCCAAAGATTCAAATCGGTATTTTATTCTGAAATTCAGGATTTTTCTGGAATCTTCTTCCTGCCAAAAAACTAGGACATCGCTTTGTGTACCTTAGTTACATTTTATAGAATATTTAAGTCAACATTTTGTGCTGTAATAAACATAAACAAGGAATTTCCAGAAATATGAACATCCATTTATTTCTATTTGACAACTTACGTCATTTACTCCTAACTTTAAAATTTTCCTGGATAAAGACGATATTGTCATGGCGTCCTGTCTACAACGTTACCCAGTTATTATTCAAGTATTTCTTCTTTTAAATTCTTCCAGTTCTTTTCAACAGTCCTACGCGTCTGGCCTATTTGCAACAATTTTACTTTTTTTTTCATCTGGCTTCCATTCTGCCACTGGTCTGGGGATCCCAGCTCCTTCAATTCTTCTCAGATAACCGAACCATATTAGCCATTTTTTGTTTTAACGTTTCAATAACCCGTTTCCCCTTTCTCCTTTCTTTTTCTTTTAGTATTATTCCTCTCTTTAACAATATTGCACTCCTTTGTCATTCACTTCTAGTAGGCCATTTCCCTCAATGGGAACAACATTTTTCACAGCGTGTTTATCGTCATGTATTCGTATCCATTTTACTCTCAACAATTGTTCCATAGTTTTGCATTGTTAATTATATTCCTACTCCATAAAATCAAATTTAATACTCTTATTATTCATATCATTTACACAGGTCTTTCTTAATATCCATATTTGAATAATACAGTTAGGTACGTCAGAGCCCACGTATTTTCTTTTCAACAAACCCCCTATCATGTCTAACAGTTTAAGAAATGTTTAATAAATCAATTGTGGAAACACAGGGAACCCAATAGTAGCCTATAGGTTTTGGCCTATAACCTTGATGGCTTTACACCAAGTATTTCAGAGCTGCTAAAGGTAAAGTGTATTTGTTATATTTTCACTAAGATATTTTGTAAAAATTTCCCCAAATGTCTCCAAGCAGTAATTTGTCTTCTTAGTCTTCTGATACCAGGTATTCCGACTTCCTTTATGGTCAGGTAAAGGCAGGCATTCCGACTTCTGATACCAGGTAGTTTATGGTCAGACTTCCTTTCATATATTTTTCATTTATATTTCGGGACGTGCAGTGCATATAATTTTTATATTATGGTAAACTCACTTAGTTATCTTTACAATGCAGACTATAAAGTCCATCTTGTTCAACCGCCATACCCAATGGCCCACATTCTTTCTTCTACTGTTCTAACAATCCTTGAAGACAAATCTTAAAAATATCTTAAAAATAGAGTTAGGTAAGAGTAGTTAGTACAGATCGGGTTTTCCGATCTGACGATGAGCTGAGAAGCTTGAAAGCGCTAATCGGAATAATTTTTCTATAGTAGTGTGCAACAGTGATAATTCTGTTAGATCTTAAAAAGTGTTGGTGCAATACATCAACCCTGCTTACGTCGTTCTTGTAACTATTATCCTTTAAGATATCTGTTGCTCTAACTTTACTGAGAATGTTACGTTCTGGCTGAGCTCTCTTACAGCATTAAAATACACAGCCGGTTTACATTTTGAGTTTAACATAACCCTGAGTGTATTCATATACCACATCGTTACGCTGTCGTATACCTTTTGGAGGGATAATATGCAATTTTTTTCTAACATCTATTTAAAGTGTTTGTTTTCTGACTTTAGAAATTTTATTTTTCGTCCTTCTACGGATACAAATCAGCACTGCGTCCGGCTTTGGAAAAACAATGTACCTATCTTAATTAAAATAAGATTATTATCACTTTCCACCTATTAAGTAAACATAACCAAGTTAATAAACACATACCCTAGTAGAATTGGGTGTGATCGACCGTCGTTGGAAACAAATATTGTTATGCAGCCAAAATAATTACTGTCTTGTTATTCTGTAACGCGACAGTATAGGGGTTACATATTTCTTGTGACGACTGACTGTCCTACACGATTGGGGTGTTCGCAACCCCCGTTTACTTGCAACCTCCCCTACACCGTCTACTACAGTTATAACGGACGCGAGATTACCATAACGCTAAAGGAGGGGACACCCCTTTTTCTGTGGACAAAACCAAACCCCAGACGTCTACGCAAAGGGTTGGTCATGATCATAACCTTCCATCATGAAATAATTAACGCATTAAGTCGGGAACAGATTTCTGCTGCCGCGGTTGTTGAACGAGACGCTCTCAGTGCGAATAGGAATTGAATAATCTTAACAGCAGGGACGCTGTGACAGAGAATTATGAATTGTTTAATTAATATTAAGTGATTCCCTGTTACTGTAGTGGTAGATAATATTCCCTACTTACCTGTTTCTATGTTGGTCTCTCTGCCACCTCTCACTCGCTCTCTCACTTTTCCTCCACTTTCTCTGTCTGTTGCCTCCCTCCATCTCACTCTGTCTCTCTGTTTCACTCTATGCCTGTTTCCATCAAAAAAATATTTCTATCCATTTCTTCATCTAGCCATCCACCTATCAACATAATATCTACCCGCCCATTTTAGACTTTCCTTTTCACTTTCATGTTCCATAAGGAAATCGAAGTATGGTCATAGCGAAAAAATCGTGTTCGAGATAAGAGCTGATTCTGATTGTACTACCCTCAAAACATGAAGAAAAGTCATTTTTCGAAGTGTGTGTGTGTGTGTGTGTCTGTGTGTATATTTTTCCTATGGAAAACTTTAACACCCGCAAATTCAAACAGAATCAAATAATTATTTGCATACATCCCTGAATTGTAGAGAACTCAATGTCTTTTGTTTTTGGTGAAGATCGGTTAAGGGAAAGAGGTAGTTTACCGGCAACGTTTTACGTTTTAACAAGGTTAATTTTGTCTATGGCGAACGATAACTGCCGCACATTCAAAGAGAATCAAATAATTTTTTCCATACGTTCCTGAATTGTAGAAGACTCAAGGCGAGACTTTTCGGCAGTGCCATCGACTGCCATCATCAGTGAAAATCGAGTGCGATGACGTGAGGTGGTATACGTTAGTGACCACAGTACTGTGGTTAAGGCTGAAGCAATAAGTAGAAAGAAGTAGTTTCTATGGAAATATTTCATTTCGAAAATGATTTTAAATTTATTCTTCGAACATGGAAGTCATGTATGGTTCTCCATACCGATATTTTTTCTAATCCTGCTTTGGCAAGGTTATGACTAAGATGCAAACTGGTAGTACGTACATGATGAATTTCTGGAACAGATATTCTAGGGGTAAAGATAACAAGCTACGCTTAAACAGGAAAAAGAAAAGGTTGCCTAAAGCCAAAAACAAAACCGGTTGTCAGGATGGATGAGTGATGTTAACCGGGAGATACATTTTTGATTTTAGAAAATAAAACAATATACAAAATATTGATGTGCTCATTGGCCAATACCAATGTATGTGGCAGAAGAAAGATCAGAACTTTTCAGACCAGAACCAGAAGTTAAAGTTAAGACCAGAAGTAAAGACGTTGAAGACAGTATACGAAAATAACGATGGGACATAATGATGAATGTAAGTAATAAAGAAGCAAACAAAGTAAAAGATATACTGTATTGCAAAAAGGGAAAGCAATAATTTTCGAATGACTGCGTGAAAGAACGATAAGAGATTAGTGAAGTCAGCCAAACCCGATGTAATCGTTAGAAAGGTAAAAGAAGAATTTGATGACTAACAATGGGCGGGAGAGGTTTTATCCAGTGGTAAAGTAGGTTGTAAACAAGAGATTCTGATAAATCAACAATCAGAAAAGAAGAACATAATAATTGAAAATATCGTTCTTAGTAAAAGAAAGTAGTTACTTTGCACAAGGTTAGTTTTACCAACAGTAAAATCGAACATTGCTAATAGCTCTGTCACGGAAAGAAGATAAAAGCTAGTACTGTACATTCAACAAGCAAGAAGCTTCCTTGTACATTCAACACAAGTAAGTGTATTGATAAACATACAGTGTGTAATATGCTGCAAATGGTACAGCACATTCCATTACCCTTAAAAGTGAAGAAAGATAGTTGGTGCGTCTTATGTAAATTTAGCAGTGAAATATACATTCATAATATTACGCTGTCAAAAATGTAGGTCTCACTGATCGTCGTATGGTACAGTATAAAATCAAATACACTAACGAAGTTACTAATTACCAGCGTTAATTAATCACAAATAACAATTTGTAGCCAACAATGTAGTCTCGTACAACAAGTCAAGTTAAATTTGCAAATTTGCCCACTTGCAATAATACTCTCAACTATTAAGAGTCCCGAACTAATTAGAACACACTTATCACTTTTCACTAATCCTTAACAATCATTACCCACTAAAATAACAACGTTAATTAATCACAAGAATCACCGATCAGCACTAAGGAAATTGCTCACTGTAACTCCCTGACAAAGCCTCACTGTAACTCATAGATTATGTAGGTAGCGCAAGGGTACCAAAATAATTTTCCATCCTTTCGGCGGCGAGCCAGCATAATGCGTATTTAACAAGCATTCGAAGAGTCTAGAAAGTACTTTACTGTGCGGCCTTGACCAAGACGCAGCATCTGCCCGGCTAGCCGAGAAACGTGTAGAACGACACTCTTGACTCAAAATTGTCCTAAGCCTTTCACGGCCGGTGTCAGTTGTATTAAAAGTGTTTACCAGGCTGTTTGGACGTGGTCTATTATTTACAGACAATCCAAACGTTTCGACAGCACCACTGGCTGCCATCATCAGTGGAATTCAAAGGATTCGAAACCTCCTGAACGCGGGTTGTTAACGTCAGGCCAACAGTACTGTGGTAAAGGCTTGACTTTAACAACCCACTTCAGATAGTCTCGAATTCTTTTAATTCCCCTGATGATGGCAGCCAGTAGTGCTGTCGAAACGTTTGTTTTTTCTGTAAACCGTAGACCACGGCCAAACAGCGCGGTAAACACTTTTAATACAACTGACACTCTTGAATGTTCGAGAGAGTTCCGTCGTTACAATACTTTATTAGATGGTATTCTACAATACTGACAACAACCCAAGTGTACAATAAGTTAAACAATACAACGATATTTATTCTATGTACGATACTGCTAGTGTGGTGATTCTGTATTCACAGTGATGTTTGTATGATGAACAAAGAGGTTGTGTGTTGCCAGCAGAGGCCCAGCTGCTTACGTGAACTGGTTAAAGTTACCACTACACAGAAAAGCGCGCACGCTTCCACGTTTGTGTGTGCTTGTGTGACTGTGCGGCAAAGGCAACGTAAATAGTGTAGCCGTCCCTTTGTGTGCGCGAACCGAGTGTAATTCGATTTATACCGTAACAAAACCTTCACACTCGCGACAACTCACCCTACGGTCTTGACCCCACGGACTTTGTTTACCACAATCAGTTGGTCCAGTCAGCTGTTTTCCTGTGACGTAAAATTTGATTTTCTTTTCACAGCGTCTGTCTTTCTAGTTTTGATCTAGTTATTAGATTATAAGATATTTCATATATCGCGGTTGCACTATCAAAGTGACACGATTGACTTAAAACTTTTGCGATTTTCATTAATAAAAACACATGTTGAATAATAATAATTCTTGTAGTAACAACCCCAATAACCTGAACGTTTATCATCATCATCATCATTATCATCATTGACTCGACAGCCCTTTGTAGGCCCTGACCATTTTCAAAACATTTTGCCATTATTCTCTATTCTAATCCACACCCTTCAGTTTTTAATTTCAAGGGTCCTGATGTCCTGATTTATCCATCTCAGTTTTTGCCTCCCAACTTTAATTTTACCCTCTGGCTTTGCTTACGATAAGCCTTGCGAGGTTTTTAATTTATTGTACTCAGTTCACGGAATACTTTAAGAAGACAGTTGAATATAATTTTGAATTCAGTGTCACTTTGAGGTCATATATAAATACAATTATTGCAATGAGCACATATACAATCACTGTTAAAAGAAGTCATTAACATGTGTGTGCCCATGTCGTGTATGTTAACGTATTGATTATGCGATTACTCATAGGTGTGTGTGTGTGTGTGTGTGTGTGTGTGTGTGTGTGTGTGTGTGTGTGTGTGTGTGTGTGTGTGTGTGTGTGTGTGTGTGTGTGTGTGTGTGTGTGTGTGTGTGATAATGTAGTCATTGACTGTTACTTATTTTTCACAAATTAATTAATAAGGTGGAATCACTTAAAGTATAATTGAAGTTATTAAAGGATTATTTTTTATAATGATAATAATAATAAAATTAAACAGTGAAGTACTACTGTAGTTGTAGTAGTACTACTGGCAGTAATTGTGAAACACGAGGTAGTGTGATGGAGGTACTGGTAAATGCAAAACAGGATAGAGGACGGGGACAGAGGCCAGATGATGGACGATATACGGATGCGATATCATGAAATGAAAGGTACCCGGTCGGATGGTCCGAAAAATATTTTGTTTTTTGTTTTTTTTTTATTTGCTATACCGCGGAAAACTTGCCCCTAGAACAGATAAATAAAATAAACAAAATAAATAAAAAAATCAGTTAATACCTTCCGGTAGCGCATGACCCCCGAAAATCGTAAAAACTGACTAATTTAAGAGATGAGGAGATTTCATCTGTAATAAAATCAGGAACAGCAGCTGAATGGAATTTTTGACAAGTTTCCATGTCATACGCAAGCAGTGTGGCCGTGTGTGAATCTGGTGACAGAAGCTTCACAAAAAGTGGTTGGTACCAAGTCCAGGGATGGGTACGGTACATCAGAACCACTCCTCTTTCACGATACACGATTTTTCGCACAAATCGGAGTTTAAAATACCAAGTACCAAAAAGAATGAGTAAGATTATTATTATTATTTTTTAATTCTTTCCCGTTCATTCTACTTATGGCTAACTATGTGCTCTGCTGTATCTACAAGCATTCGGTAATCCATATATATATATTTTTTTTAAAGCCAGTTACAGCTGGTACATGTGAGTTACCACCCTATAGTACACTAATGTAGTCTACTACAGTCCCTGATGAACATTGATTGTGACATAAATCCATTACTTTTAACATATATCTTTGAGTATTTTATGTCAAAATGTCAAAATTGCAATTTTAATGTTAAAAATAGGTTTTTCATCCGCAATACGCGAACGATAAATGTTGAAATATCTATTCTTTTTTTAATTGATTTATCTTCTCTGTGCTATTATTTGTTTATCTAAAGGTGTAGCGTTTGACGTAGGCCTACATCAAAAAACTATTATTTTCTTATGAAAAATTATTAAAATTGGTCAGTTTTTATGATTTTCGGGAGTGATCCGCTACCGGAAGATATTAACCGATTTTTTTTTCGCTTATCTGTTGTAGAGCCAAATTTTCCGCGGTATAGCAAATAAAAAACAAAAATAAATAAATAAAAATATTTTTCGGCCCACCCTAATAACCGGACACTTACCCGATTCCACTGGACATTTTCCCGAATGACGAGATACCCGAAATCACTTTTTCCTCAAATCCATTTATCCGAAGGTGCTTTTCCCCGAATAGTAGTTTTTGAAATAATGTATTCGTGACCACGGTAACCGTAAATTACAAGATATGTATAAATGCTTGTAAAATGTATGTTTGGGATAACCTTGTCGTGAATTCATTGTAAATTTATATTTCTCGTATCAAAAGCAACAGGTAAGAGGATTATTGGGGAACACTTGTGTACATGCGTTAATTATTGCTTTTTCACAAATAATTTTCTGCGGTGTACATGGATCTGTATTCATGAATAGCGTTACACACTGTCTCCAAAAACGACACGTACGGGACAGATTCTTTAGAAGAGATAAGTGTATAAATAAAAGGCAACGAAACTCCTTCATTCGTTTCACGATTTCTTTGATAGAGTCCTAATATTTTAAGTACTTGAGTAAAGATACTCGGGCATGCCTCCAAATACCATAATTATTTAACTCTTGTAAGTATTATAAATATTTATTCGTCGTTGTCATCCATTACGGCTTAGGCTAGTAGCCTGTTTCAGTGTCAATGGAAGTTATCCAACCATCGCTTACAGGGTCTTCCCACACCTTTCTCCCCCCTTGGATGATAGTCAAGAGCTTTTCTTGGAAAATCTAGTTGGATTCCTCTAGACTTATGTTATATGACTATTTTACGTGAATGGATTACCCAGAACCTGGAAGACCAGGTAATTTGTAATCAAGGTTTCTTTCCTTTAGCCGTTGGTGATCCAACACCTAACTACAAGGCACCAGCTTTACCATACCCGGGCAGGGGCTCTATATTTACTCTAAAAGCTGGGGTGTCACCTCTGCCGTATCCGACGTACCAAAGTTCCTCTTCTCCTCCTTTACCGCCATTGTGGTCTTCCCTTACTCGATATGTTCGAGTTAATTATAGGCGCCTGACACTCGCCTTTTCACCCTCTCTCGTCTGGTACATAATGTACACTCATTGCACGTCATGTGCCTCAGGGCTACGCGACATATGTCTTCGAAGACGTGGGAGTAGAATTTGTTGGCAGAGCTGAGTTCGAGTCCTCGAAACTATGACTCATTCGTTAGAAAACAGAAGGCATTTCTCAGAGTTTTACCGCTGCTATACTAATCTGCATTGTGGGCCTATACTACCTCCGAGAAGTTTTACCAGCCTTTGTCCCTCTAAATATTTAGTATTGTATTTAATAACTATAAGTGTTGTAAATAAATATGAAAGTAAAATGTAACCTTCAAAGTTACATTACTGTATAAAAAACCTGGTAACTCCAAATTTCTACGTGTAACGATCACAAGTAGGCCTATTCTACTTTCTTCTTTCGTCTCTCTTCATCATCATCATCATCATCATCATCATCTTCTTCAAGGATTAAGCTAAGGATGGTTTGTTCCGGTCTCAAATAGGCAAAGATTACAGCTGGTCACTCCAGCGTTTCCTCGGACGTCCCACACCTCTCCGTCCCCTCGGCTTATTGTTCCATAGTTGTTTGGGGAAGCGGGAGTCATACATTCGGCAAATATGTTCCCAACAATTCAGTTGATACTGGGGGATCCTGTCGAGTGTACTCATAATATTCAGTTCCTGCCATATATCTGTGTTTCTTCTATGATTATATAGAGTATACCTTGCCACGAGCCTGAGAAATCTCATTCCAGCTGCTTGGATACGACTGGCCTGGCCTTTCGTTAAGGTCCAGTTCTCAGACCCATAAAGAAGTGTGGAAAAAGGCATCACGTTGTAGAATTTTAGGCGTGTTCCTTTACTTGCTGACTTAAGAGTTTTCCTGATGATCCCGCATATAAATAACTTATTTAGCACGTCGTTGGTTGTATTATGAGACACGCTGTAGCCTAGGTATTCAAAACTGTTCCAGGACAGTACCATCTGTAACAATGTTTGCCCGTACGGGATCGGTTCCACGGAAAGCCATCACCTTGGTCTCGCGTCTCTATTGAATCATAAATTAAGAAAGTGTTTTCCAATCAAAGTTTTTTGATAGCGATGTCTTCTAAGCCCGCAAGAGATTTTGGAATGAAGCAAATAGTCCATGATAAGAAAAGCATGGATAGAGTATACCCTACGAGATCTGTCCTTGAGCTGAAAACACATGATGATGTTGCCCATCGTGTGTAACTGACCCAGTCGTACAAACACGTTCACAAAATAGACTCTGCGTTCAGAGCTGCTGTGTTTGTGCACGGCGCGGCGGCGTACAAGTAGTGGCGCTATGTTGTGTTCACACGTAGTAGGGTGTAGTAGGGCGGTAATTGGATTTCTTTGTGAGCTGACGCCTAGCCTACCGCCTCGTGGCCAAATACAATTTGGTTAACGCAGTTCGCGTGTTTGTGCTCATACTTTTTGTGGCGTGTAATTTCATTTGCTATTTACACAAAAACTGACCGTGTCATAGTGTTTCACATAAATGGATTGTCAGGTTGAAAGAAGAAAAGTAGCAGAAAACCTTTTTTTGAAACTTAATCTCACCTTTACAGGACACACATCATACACGGACTTGTAAATTGCTTACATATAAAATTAAAAAATAATTTTAATAGTTTAACACAATCAAAAATTTCTTCTTCTTCTTTTTTAACTTCCTAATTAGGACTCTGTCCTATTCTATGACAACGTTCCTACATGCTGTCACTTCATCTCTTCCTTGGCCGACCAATGTTCCTCTTCGTGTCTGGTAAAACATTTATCTCTATCTCTTTGTATATCATCCTCATTTTTCTTGAATAAGAACAATGTCAATTGTACATATATAGCAGGGAACCCATACAAATTGGTTTGTTAATCTGTATACCCGAAGTCACTCTGAATTTCCATGCTCTCAACATGTCGTCAATGTATGATTCTGAATAATTTAAATCTTATTTAAAACTTGTCTTTAATGCCCTCAGTATTTGCAACAAATCCTGAAGGAATCATGTGCTTCTTTAACTTTCTTGTTAGTACTCTAGCTTCTTCTTCTTCTTCTTTTTTAACTTCCTAGTTAAGACTGTGTCCTGTTTTACAACAACGGTCTTACATACTGTTACTCCACCTCTTCTGTAGCCGACCAATGCTCCTCTTCGTGTTTGGTTTGCTATCTCATGCCTTTTTCACTAGCCTTGTGTCATCCATTTTTAATATATATTCATTCCATATCCTTTTTCTTTCTGCTATTTGTTACATTACACGTTTCTTTTACACTTTGTTTTGGCAACCTATCGTACCTTGAGATTCCTAATACCCTCCTTTATATAGCAATTTCTATAGTTTGTCGTTTTGTTTAAGTTGTTGCCGTATGCAGCGATGGTCTCTGATGCATACGATATTACTGAAAGTATTGTGGTTTTGTAAACCCTAATAAAAAATTGTAAAAAATAAAGCTTCAAGCGTCTGACATTTGAGAACAGACACATGTTCTAGTACAGTTAATCTGCTGAAATCGAAAAAATTACAACCACCTTCGATCAACAACAACAGTCAACGGAATTCCCATGGTGGACTACGTTTCAGAAGTTTTTTGTTGTTGTACATACACGATAATCTTGGCCCCAAAAGACTTACCGCTTTCTTAACTTCCGAACACATATTCATAATCCAATAGGAAACAGGAGGAAAATGTAAAAAAAATCAGGGAATGAAGCAAATAACTATAAACTAAAATAGAATGTATGGGAGTTTAAAGTGTTTGACACGTTGAGTAATGTCTTATGGTTGCATTACTCGGTGACGAATAATATCCAGCCTTATCTCCAAGTGGTCTGGAACGGGTACCACCTACAGGAGCCAAACACAGTTTAGGAGACAGAGTTTCCATTGAAATGTTGTTTTGTTTTTATTTGCTCGTTTTGTTGAGCTAATCACTTCGGAGAAGCTTTACTAATCTTTTGCGAAGGTCACACAGCTAATTTTAAAACGTCTTTCATTATTACTAAGACTGAAGTAGCAGTACGTATTTGAATACTCATTATTATGAATATACTCGACAGGATCGGCTGAATTGGTAGGAACCTCTTTGCCGAATGGATGACTGCCGCATCCCCAAACAAATCTGGAACTATAAGCCGAGGGGACGGAGAGGTGTGGGACGTCCGAGGAAGCGTTGGAATGACCACCTCTAGTCAAAGCCTATTTGAGACCGGAACAAACCATCCTTGGTTAAATCCGTAAAGATGATGATGATGAATAATCATTAGCATCATTTTCTACAAAAATTAAACTACAGTAAATTGTATTGCATTAAACGGTTTGTTCGGGTCGCAAGCAGCTGGACTACAGTTGGTAACTCCAGTGCTCGTTCCGATGTCCCATATGTCTCCGTCCCTTTGGCAATTATTCGGCAGTTGTTGAGGGTACGACAGGTAGTTTGTTAAGAAAGTTCCAACATTTTAGCCGATATTGCGCGATCGTATTTAGTACCTACACATACAATCGGTTCCTGCCATACGAGGGTCAGTTGAAAAGTTCGCCGATCGACACTTATCGACAACGGTAGAACTAAAAATCTTTCATCTGCTGCAAGACGTATGTTTCGCTGGAACAACTGTTAATTTCCAGATTATCAGTCAATTTATTCACTTTTTACTAGCTGTTTGACATTCTTCTGTCATGCGTGTTTTTTAAACGCACAAAATCAAACATCGTGTTGTGATGAATTCTCTGTTAAGAACGTTTTAGCGCCAATGGAAAATCAAAACAAAATTGTAAATGTGTTAGGAGATGCTGCGCCTTCTGGAACAACGGTAAGTGGGGCACACTCGAGTTTAAATGTGGTTGTACAAGCACTGGAGACGATCCCAGCAGTGGTCGTCTAAAAAGTGCAACAATGGCATTATTGAAAAAATTTCATAGGGTGTTGGAAGATTGAGGAGAGGATGACGTTGCTAATATGAGCGTGTGCATTATACTTTAATTGAAGAACTTGGTGTCAAAAAGCGTTGTGCAAGATGGCTGCCGGATCTGGAGTTGTTGCATTTTTTGAGCGTCCAGTGCGGGGAGGGGGGCACGTTTAACCTCAAACGGGTACTTACAAACCGTAGGTTTTGAAGTCGCAGCATCTCATGACACATTTGCAATATTGTTCTGTATTTCCGTTGGCACTAAACAATTTTTAACAAAGAATCAAACCACGATGTTTGATTTTGTCCGTTTTTCAAAACACGCATGAGACGCTAATTTTAAATAGCCTCTAAACAATTAATAAATTGATAGGTAGATTCAGAAATTAACAGGACTAATTTTCAACCCCTCCATATATATATATAAATAGGGCGATATAAGAGTGCTGTCGAGGAGTTCGAAATATGTAAGGCCTTTAAAAATAAAAACACTTAAGAAGTTATACTGAACAAACAGCTGAACTTTCAGTCCAATTCTTTGTACCACACACCGATAATATTACAAGACGAGGTTCGTAGTGCACGGTCAATAACAACGTAAGCATAACAGTCGATTATAGTGTAACCGTGGTGCAACCAACAACAACACCAACAACACCGCGTATGTTCCTTGTTCATATATTTTATATTTATTACGGCATGTGTGTAAATTATTCGTAATTTGTCTTAATTATCTGACGAACTTTACTCAGGGATTACACCTGAAGATGGGGCATATGTCTAGAAATGCGTAGCGAAATATAGATAAAGGAAAAGTAACTAGACGGATTAAAGAGGTAAATTTTATTGTATTCGTATTTGTATAAGTGGCTTCGATACTGAAAGCATGAATTTAAAAATAAAAATCTGTTCAAGAAAAGTCGACGTCTTTTAGTAATGAGGAAACTAGGCAATGACAGTTAATCCAATGAGGTTATCAGTCGAGGGTTGAAGTTTGTCTGTTTACTAAGAAGTGTAACATTAATTTCCAGTCACAGGAGAAAATTATTCGAGAGAAAGAGGTCTTTTTAAACGCGACCTACGCAAATTGACGTATGCCCGGAACGCTTGTCAGTGAGTGAGTGAAACAGCTTAAATAAAATACAGCAGCGAACCGGCAGAACGTGATTTATAAAATGCGTGATCTGCGTGTGAATGAATATTTGAGTAGCCTACGTCTCCTCGTATGTATCGAACTAAAGGCATCTTATATACTGTGGTTTGACTAACGTTCGTTTCCTGCTACTCGGATCTCTCAGGCTGCGGAGATTTAATGAAGAAATTACTGCTTTATTAACGTTCATTAGATTTTGTAAAACGGTGATTACACATAGTTTTATACATCCTCCTTCAATTTAACATTATATTACGAGGATTGTTTAATAGAAACACGTTTGATCTGCGCAGCCGTGACTTCGTCACCATGGCAACGAATTCCTTTGAGTATATTGTCTGCTTAAGTACTAGTGACGCATCTTTCAAAATTATTTGAAATTTGCTCTTTTCTAAGCGTTTTCACTGGGTTCAAAAATGGCATCCACGGTAAAAAATCCATCCAAAGATAATCAAGATAATCTGCCGGCCGTTATTCAGTTTTTGGCAGCTGAGGGGCGTCAGCCAATGGAAATTTATACTAGAATGAAAGCTGTATATGGTGACTAAAGTTATTCTCATACGGCAGTGGTTGAATGGTGCAACACATTTTGACAAGAAAGCGAAGCCACTAAAGATCTGGCCCGTCTCAGACCTCCACGTGTTGGTTGCATCAGATGAAAATGTGAGACAGCTGGAAACTGCTTTACGCGCAAATAGGCGAATCAAAGTTTGAGAACTTTCTCAAATGTTGAGAATCAGCGTGGGAACTGTTCATTCCATCATGCATAGTCTTGGCTATCACAAAGTTGCTGCTCAGTGGATTCCACGACTGCTTACTGACGAGCAGAAAAATTTCCGATCGGCCTTATCATTACAGCATTTGATGAGCTACCAAGAACAAGGTAATGCCTTTCTACACCAAATTGTAGCCGGTGATGAGTATTGGTGTTATCACTACGAACCAGAATCCAAACGTCAGAGTATGCACTGGAAGCATGCACAGTATTCAAAGGCGAAAAAATGTCTTTACCAACCTCTGGCAGGTGATCGCAATTTTTGATTATCAGGGTGTGCCGCTCTTAGATTTTAATGAACCTGGTGTCAACATTAACGCTGAGCAATAAGCAGACACCTTAAAACGCTAACGGGTCAGCATCAAGAATAAACATCCCGGGAAGCTCACAAATGGTTTCATTCTTCTGCATGATAATGTTCGACCCCATGTAGCCCAGACAGACGATTCAAGATCTGGTTGGTCGTACGAAGTGGGAAATCTTACAACATCCACCTTACAGTCCCAACTTGTCCCCGTGCAATTATTATGTTTTTGGCCCATTAAAGAAATCACTAAAAGGACGGCGGTTCAAATCGGACGCTGAGGTAGAGTTTGCTGTTAGCGAATGGTTCGGCAAACACCCGCAAGAATTTTACCAGTAGCAGGGAATCTACAGATTAGTGCAACAGTGGCACTCATGCCTTAATGTTAATGGAGACTTCTTTTAAAGTCGTTGAATGAAAAATGCTTTACCCGACACGACTGGAGGTTGCGCGGTTCGCGCGAGGAGCGAGTCGGGAGTTGTGCAGTGTCCCGAGTCTCAATTAGGACACCAGCCACTGGGTCAGTTTCAGTTATTTATATATTCTTTTCCTACTTAATGGAAGATTTGAAGCTACCCTCGATGGTTGTTTATACCACCGGGGCTAGTATACGGGGTCGCTTCCAAGACTCACCTGGCCTCGGAGTATAGTTACCAAGTCCGGCAATGAGGGAATTGTGGGTCACACGTGTTGATCGAACATAGAATCTACGCGCCAGGCGTCTCACGGTGTCATCAAAAGAGCGGACACCGAGTCCTCTCCTCAAAAGACGAGAATAGTATCTCCGAGACCCTCTACAAGCGACCTTAAGTCCCCGGTCGAGAACGCTGATCTATGACACCGAGCAAGGTATCCCCAAACACATAGGCATAGGTAATCACGGGCAACACGTACGAGTTGACGATGAGCTTACCCAGCCGGGAGATCATTGCCGGATTAGAAAGCACGGGCCAACGTGTACTGAGTTGCGCCGAAGCGCGTTGCCGCATCTACTGTGTATGGGTTCGCTAGGTGAGTCGGGAGCCTACGTGGAGCCTGAGGTGCTTGACGTACGCGTTCAGGACACCTCGACGGGAAAAATGCTTTACAGCCTCTAAACATGTTTCTATTAAACAATCCTCGTATTAACTTAACGTAGCAAGTTTCAAATTATAAAACAGTGATAAAGTTGCAATATTTGCTATCAAAAATATCGTAAGAAATAACTAGTTTTTTGATAATAATCAGAAAAAAACAGCGTAGAAGAAAACTTAACAATTTAGCTCTGTATGTTGAATTAAGTGTGGTAAATAACAAAAATTTTATAGAATAAAATGGTTTCAAATGTGGTCATTATGAAACAAAGTACTTACCAATATTAATTTTTGCAGACCATCAACAGCAAAGTGTAAAGAAAATAGGATAAGAAACCCTAGTCTAGACCCTTCATGTAATTACATCGCGTGGTTTCACATCTAGTCTCTCCTCCGTTGTCTATTCCGCTTTAAATTTACCATATCCTCCATGGTGTCTACAATCATATTAACTTGTGTTTGACGCACAAAATGTCCTAATAAATTTCACCTGGGGGTTGATGATATCCAGCACTCTTCTTTTTTCTCCTGCTCTTCCAAGTATCAATCTTTCCTGCTCATTCATCAACCTATCCTTCCAGGAAATCCTTCCTATCGTTTTGTACGGCTATGTCTCAGCCTGTAGGTTGGTAAACTCCTCTCATTTTCTTCCCGGCCCGTCTAGGTTCCTACCCCGTGTAGGAGAACGCCCCAAACTAAAAATTTGGCCAAACTACTTTTCAGCTAATTTTACAGTACATACAAAAATACTGACTCAGAACACTAAGTTTTTGATCGGTAAAAATGTAAAATTTTTACTTTGTAGCCTGAACAAGTTTTCGCTCATTACAAGCTTCGTCAGAGGAGCACTGTTCGTTTTGTTCTTGATGACGGCGCTGTGGTTTGAAAGGTCGATGTTGTGTGTGTGCGGTGTGATATGTTTGAATATTACGTGTAATCTGTAATAAATTTTATGGCGGTTTTATGTGTTTTTGTGTGTTTCTATATTTCTAGTTGTTCAAGAGTGTCTAGTTTTCGGCCTTTTGTATGTACGTATAGAATATGTTGGCGTTTATGCTTGTGTATGTGTGGTTTGCTTCAATGAGGTGGTTTGCAGCTTTATGTCTAGTGAGCCGATTTAAGCAACAAAAATTATTAAACTAAAATTACACATTACACAAAGTTAGTAGTGTGTTGTATACATCACACAACACGCTTTTGTGTAGCCGTGAAGGTACTCCTACAAACGTAGGGATGATGTGTCACGTGATCTAACTGAGTTGGTCTTCACTTTATTTGCCTTAGTAAAGTACTCAGTTTACCAAAAACCTTGTACCAATGAAGTTATATGTGTATTATCGGTATTCGTTTTTGTGGGTCTCATGAATTTTACAAACGGTTTGTTGTATACACAGCAGTACCTACAATACAAACAATTCGTCTGTATTGTTTGTTACTGCAGAAAGCAAACCAAGTGAGCTGGCATAAAGCCTCACATCAATAGAAAGCCTCACCTTTACTACATTTCAAACATTTATTTCCCCAGCATTTAGGAGTAGTGTGGTACACGCTCTTTATCCTTTACAAAGTAAGTCAAGTGTACACTTTATTGCTCGCTATACGTCATAAGGTAAAAGGCGAGGCGACGTTTTGTTGATGACAGCTTAGTTTGTCGTTCGTTACACTACATTAACCCATATCTAAAATCCTTTCAACTGATATCGAGTTTTCCTACAACGTTATCATGCGAATTTGTTTACGAATAATATGTATTTAACGTCAACAAATGGTATTACGATAATTTAATAAATATACAAATGACACTAAGGATTTTTTGTGTATATGATTACGCAATATTATCTCAGGTTTGCCGTTCTTCTCATGGACATGGACTAACATAATTGGAAAGTGCAAAGCGAGCAGTCAGGAAGAGAGAACGAGAGAGAGTATGTGTGTGTGTGTTTGTGGGCGTTACAAGGACCTAAAGGAAACAGGTTGAAAATTTCTGGTTGAGAATAAAAGTTTAAAGTTAAAGTGATAAAATAGGAGCAAAGGAAATATCGAGAGAACGGGTTACCCTAGAATTCAACTAACTGGGCAAATGATGGCAATAATATGACCCAGGAGATAAAGAATAAACAGCTGAAGGGGTCATTCCGATTCTGTTTGCGGTCGAAGCCGTGTAATATGTGTGTACCTCTCTTAGACCTGACACTCTAAATAGATCACGGTGACATCGTGGAAAGGTGGAGCTGACTGTGTTTCTCTTAGCCTCTCTATCTTGTGTTGTTTACATGAACATCGGGCATACCATACCCACTTAGTGGTTTAATGTTTTCCATGCCGCAAACCGTACTTCTTCGACGTGTTATATACATAAAACAATAATAAGACCTATCTTTACATACGGATCCAAAACGTGGACCTTACCAAGAAGACTGAAATGCTACTGGATACTGAGAAAAATGTTTGATCCAGACAGTAAAATTTCTCAGCCACATAGCAAGGTGTACTCTCCATGATCATATAAAAAACACACATATACGACAGAAACTGAATATTATGAGTCTAAGCGACAGGATCGCCCAGTATAGGCTGAATTGATCAGAACACGTTTGCCGAATGGATGACTCTGGAACTATAAGGCGAGGGGACGGAGAGGTGTGGGACGTCCGAGGAAGCGCTGGAGTGACCAGCTCTAATCTTTGCCTATTTGAGACAGGAACAAAACATCCTTGGTTTAATCCGTGAAGATGATATTGATGATGAAGTGATAATGACGGATGACACATGGAGTTTAATCAGAAATTAAGACAATCGTTCAACTATGTTCTATACTAAGACAGCTGTGTAGGTTATGTTGGGGTATATTTTGTTTAGCGGCCGCAATATTGTTACAACGGTCTACTCGATCGTCGTAGGTACAGTGGAAACCAAATAAGTACAAGACACCAATTAAGTCACTAATCACACCTTTAATTGTTACAGTAAAACAGTTCGTAATTAACAACACAGTCTCTACAACAAATCAAATGAAAATTGTTCACACGCAATAAAACGTCCACTAATATTAAAGACAATTGTATTACAATTATACCGTCCGATTATCAAACACCACTCTTAACTAATAACCACTTGAACGCGCACAGTAATATCGCTACTATAATTCTCGGACAGCACTATCCAAAATCGCAACTGATACTCAAAACTAAGGCCGCTGCCGCCATGTATTTATAGTCCCGCTCACACACCAGAAGCTTCGAAACTGCGTCTTATCTCTCGTGTGAACTACGTAATTAACTGCGGCCTTGACACAGTCTGAGCGCCCGAGCGAAGCCCGGCACAGTCGATAAGATTCTCGCAAGATGCGTCTACAAGCACGTACGCCACACGCGTTACATCGAGTTTCTTCTGGCACATTCGACAAACACGTAGATTGTTCTGTGATGCCGTAACAATATAAAAACAAATAATTGGCATTAGATAAACCAAAAATTAAGAAGGAATAGTTGATGGTCCGAAAATGAAGGTGAAGGCCAAAAACTCAATTCTACAAGCGGTGTCAGGAAATGTAAAAGGTAGCCCAGGATAAAGTACTCCCTTTAGACAGAAACACACTATGGTGAAATGGGCGTACTGTGAGGTTTCTATAGGGTTCAAAAATTGGAAAGCGGCCGGAAAAGTTCGGGAACGTTGTAGAACAAGGTACTGAGTACGAGCTGTAATACTCGTCAAATGAAGCTGAAAAAGTATCAAACAGAAGTGTTTTTACGTTTGTAGGTTTTTGTATTTCGTTTTAGTTTTTACCGTTAACAATTTTGTAATTAAAGAGTTTTTTTATATTTATATGTCAGTGTTGTATAAACACACACACACACACACACACACACACACACACACACACACACACACACACACACACACACACACACACACACACACACACACACACACACACACACACACACACACACACACACACACACACACACACACACACACAACCTACATACTTCTCTACTAAAGTGTCAACACATAATAAAATGTTAACAAAGAGGAAGGAAAGAATTACGCGAATTGAAAGGGAAGAATTGTTCGGAGAGTTAAAATGGGAATGAGGTAAATTAATTCTGTCTAGTAATATTCTAATTGTATTCTTTTCTGTACAATTTGACTCTGAGAAACTCTCATACCAGATAATAAGTTGACATTGTAAATTACAGTATGTCACGTCTGTTTATAAACTTCCATGGCGATATTTCCAACTAATAATATCAGTTCTTCACAACAATGGTTGATAGTGGTTTAATTATTACAAGTGATTTGGATTTTTAACCTTTAGACATTTTGGCTTATCATTTTTAACTTCTATTTTACCTTTCATTGCACTTCAGTCCGCTACTCATGATAACGTCTACTTCTGAAGTGCCTGTACTTGCTTCTCCTGTTTCTTAAAATACGTGTTCCGGTGTTTCTTTTAATATCGTCGTTAGAAACTCAAGAGACGAATATATGGAGAATCGGTAGGCCGTAGTCTGGTGCGTAATTTAAAGAAATAATCCAATTTTAAGTTTTTCTTCTTCTTGTACTGCTACTATTGGAACTAATATCACTACTACTACTACTACTACTACTACTACTACTACTACTACTACTACTACTACTACTACTACTACTACTACTGCTGCTGCTGCTGCTGCTGCTACTACTACTACTACTACTACTACTGCTACTGCTACTACGACTACTAATACTATTATCACCACTTCTACTACTACTGCTACTACTACCACTACTACTGCTACTACTACTACTACTACTACTACTACTACTACTACTACTGCTGCTGCTGCTGCTGCTGCTGCTGCTACTACTACTACTACTACTACTACTACTACTACTACTACTACTACTACTACTACCACCACCACTACTACTACTACTACTATGACTACTAATACTATTATCACCACCACCACTACTACTACTACACCTACTATTACTACTACTGCTACTATTATCAGTACTACTACTACTATTACCAGTGCTACTTCTACACCTACTACTACTACTACTACTACACCACCTACTATTACTACTGTTACTACTACTACTACTACTACTACTACTACTACTACTACTACTACTACTACTACTACTACTACTACTACTACTACACCTACTATTACTACTATTACCACTACTACTACACTACTACTACTACTACTATTACTTCTGCTTCTTCCTCAGGATTTGAACATACGATCATTTAGGCATTTTTGTCCGACCAATTTTAAATGGTATCTCGCCTCTTCTTCCTTTTAAAGTATTACATTGCTTTGACAATTAGGTAACGCTGCCGTGCAGTCAGCAGGTGCAGTTACGCAAAAGTTGTACACGTTTCACGGCAGGTGCAGTGTCTCTGTCAAGGCTGTACACTCAGGTAGCTTCTAGACTCTTTGAGAAGTCTTAACTATGCAACTTACGCTGGCAGGCCATCAAAAAAATGAAAAATTATTCTGGAACATCTGCGAGATCAATATAATTAACAGCGGCCGGCTTAGTTACACCTGGCGTTATTGTAGAGTGCGGATCAAGTGACTGTTGTTGTTTAGTGGAAAGTGTTCGTTGTGGGTTACAATTAGTGCAGAATTCTAACAGTTTAAAATTATTATACATATTGTGTTGTGGTCTCCAAGTTGCATATAACTAACTGTATTTAATATTACCTTGTGTATCCAGGTACACTGGTACTCCTCCTTGCAACTTCAATGTAATGTTTCTTTAAAAACTACGCGTTTCGGGACTCATGGTCCCATCATCAGGTTGGTAAAAAACAAGAATCACTCACATGGAGTACGTCAACTTAATAAGATATAAATAAAAATAAAAAGTTTCACTCGCACATACCGCGTGTATACAATTACACAACTACACGATGCGCATCGTATCGGAACTTGCAAGCGACTAACCGTTACGCGTCGCACTATCTCTACCTTTATCTATGACACGGCCATACGCGTGTTGGAACAACACATAGATAAAGGTAGAGATAGTGCGACGCGTAACGGTTAGTCGCTTGCAAGTTCCGATACGATGCGCATCGTGTAGTTGGGTAATTGTATACACGCGGTATGTGCGAGTGAAACTTTTTATTTTTATTTATATCTTATTAAGTTGGCGTACTCCATGTGAGTGATTCTTGTTTTTTACCAACCTGATGATGGGACCATGAGTCCCGAAACGCGTAGTTTTTAAAGAAACATTGAAGTTGCAAGGAGGAGCACCATTGAACCTGGATACACAAGGTAATATTAAATACAGTTAAAATTATTATTGCGTGTGGATATTAAATTTAACTAGAACAGTATGAGAGTACCTTGTTGATTTCACATTGTCCTTTGTGACTAATTAAAGCTTGTAATTAGTGACTTCATTGTTGTCTGTGTTTTGTTTCCACTTTACAACACGTCGATCCGTCAAACTGCCGTAACAATAGGAAAAATTTGTTTTAGTATTATCCTCTAAAACATCGTTTTAACGCCGTCTGTTCGATCCTCACTGCAATACTTTTTTCGTTAGTGCTACTATTTTGAGTTGTATATTCCAAGGAAGATTGTTTTTTTATTATATTTTAACCGGTCCCTCAAATATGTTATTAGTATTTTCTGTAAAAATCTCATGTCACTAACCGGTATTCGGCTGTGGATGTTTGAATCCATCGTTACGACAACTGTATTACAATCACGAACAGTGATATCGCATCCACTATTTTACATCATTTTAAAAGAATATTTTCTCAAATGTTTTCCTCTTGGCGTCCCAAAGATGTAAATACATTATAAATATTTTCTTTATTTTTGGGACTCCAATGTAAGTCAAATGACGTCTAACGAACATAATTCTCTACTGCTTTACAGCTTACAGAGGATCCGCCTTTGAAAGCGTGGACTCAAACAGAGGTTTTCTAGCCATTTATTCTATTTATTCACTCCAAAGTTTTCATTGCTTTGTTTGTACTGCGGACTAACATTCTCTTTGTCTCTTACTAACTGATGGCCTAATCGTTTTCAAATCATCAAACTCTGTCACGGGTTGCGATTATCTGTAATTCTATAACAAGCGTAGTTGAATATATTTCAGCTACCAGCGTTTTCTATCAAATTGTTTCCTTGGAGTGCTTCCACTTGAGTCCACAATATCGCTTATTGCACATTGTATTGCACTTGAATGACCAGTGTTTCTCATATATCTGCATAAACCAGCACAGTTGCCCATTATCACTAATTATTACAATTTCCATCTCTGACGACTGTGTATTCTGCTCGTATTGCCTTGTTATAGCCTACGTCTCAATGACGTACATTAGTATTAAAGTGGCCATCGCTTTGTAGAGTTTCAAACTCGCTTCTGATTATTAGCTCGTGTTTGATTATTATTATTATTAAAGTTTTAAACTCGTGTCTGATTATAAAAGGTTCCATTTAGCTCTATGCAAATGTTCATAAATGTTCTTAACTTATTATGTACATTATTATCAAAAGTACAGAAGAGTACTTGGTTTTTTTGCGAACGATAAGGCTATATTGTCGGATTCGGAACACAGGTTGCAGATGGGTATACATTTGTTAAGTCGAATCTGCAAAGACTATGGACTATATACCTTGTCTACAGTGTGTATTATAATGCAAGCAACGACGTTGTGAATAAGTTACATAAGTTCAACTTTATGTGCGGGACCATTAGGCGAACACTTAAGTCAGCAAGTAAAGGAACACGCCTAAAATTCTACACGGTCATGGCCCTTCCCACACTTCTGTATGGTCTGAGAATTGGACTTTAACTAAAAGTCACACCAGTCGCATCCAAGCGGCTAAAATGAGATTTCTCAGGCACGCGGCAAGGAATACTCTCCACGAGCATAGAACAAATATGAATATACGGCAGGAACTGAATATTATGAGTATACTAGACAGGATTGCCCAGTATCGGCTGAATTGGTGGAAACATATTGCCCGAATGGATGACTGCCGCATCCCCAAACAACTATGGAACTATAAGCCGAGGGGACGGAGAAGTGTGGGACGTCCGAGGAAGCGCTGGAGTGACCAGCTGAAGTTTTTTCCTGTTTGAGACCGGAACAAACCATCCTTGGTTTAATCCGTGCAACTGATGATGATGATGATGATTATCAAATGTATATGGTACATCTCAGATATAATCATTAAAATTTCTTACTTATTGGTGTATATTATTATTCAGTACAAACATTTGTTCTTAAAGATATGTACTTATACACGCCACTCTTTTTATTTTGAAACAGATATGCTTAGTTATCGTATTACTCAGTCGTCTTCTTCTTCTTCTTCTTCTTCTTCTTCTTCTTCTTCTTCTTCTTCTTCTTCTTCTTCTTCTTCTTCTTCTTCTTCTTCTTCTTCTTCTTCTTCTTCTTCTTCTTCTTCTTCTCCTCCTCCTCCTCCTCCTCCTCCTCCTCCTCCTCCTCCTCCTCCTCCTCCTCCTCCTCCTCCTCCTCCTCCTCCTCCTCCTCCTCCTCCTCCTCCTCCTCCTCCTCCTCCTCCTCCTCCTCCTCCTCCTCCTCCACGACAAGGTATAGGCTTACAGCCTGTTCCGCCTTCACTGAAGCCATCTCAACCACTGAAGTGTTTGTATTACTCAGTACAAACACTTTTTTAACCCGCCTTTATTTGTCTGGATGACAACTTCATAATCTTAGTAAAGCATAAAAAAGAAAATTTATATATCCATTCCCCTTGCAGTAGTTTATTCCGAGCGGGATCTACTTTAACAAACACTAGATGAGTGATTCCCAACCGGTGGTACGCGAACCACTAATAGTACGCGGAGGGATCCAAGGTAGAATGCAAGTTCTAGCTAGTAAAATGTAATTACTAAAATAAAAAAAATATATTTTCAAAACATTAACAAATCTTCATCGGACATGTTTCAAAACCATTACCCTCATAAAAACACAACCTAAACACTTTGAGGTAATGTTTCGTTAGA
Organism: Magicicada septendecula; assembly: GCA_034769895.1. NCBI lineage: Eukaryota > Metazoa > Arthropoda > Insecta > Hemiptera > Cicadidae > Magicicada > Magicicada septendecula. The sequence continues at coordinate 487,089,523 of CM068371.1, read as the reverse complement.
ATCTAACAAGACGTCTATTGAGTACGATTTAAGGTTAAAAATAATATCAATAGAACCTGGCATTAATTTCTGGCACAAAGTAAGCAGCAACAAGTTTCACACTAAATATTTTATCTTAATTAAATTATTCAATTGTTTTTTGGAAAAACTTTATACTTTATTTTAGTATAGGACCAACCGGAGATTAATTTTAAAAATCAGTTCCTCTTCTGTAACAGATGGAAGAAATACGAGGGGACGAGTGAACACGAAAATATTCATAAAAAAATAGATAAATGAATAAATAGAAAAATAAATAAAGAGATAGTTTGAAACAAATCTTCTTCTTCTTCTTCTTCTTCTTCTTCTTCTTCTTCTTCTTCTTCTTCTTCTTCTTCTTCTTCTTCTTCTTCTTCTTCTTCTTCTTCTTCTTCTTCTTCTTCTTCTTCTTCTTCTTCTTCTTCTTCTTCTTCTTCTTCTTCTTCTTCTTCTTCTTCTGATAGTTCCTATTCGTTTCGGATGTTGGATATCATACAGACTATTTTAACTTTCTACACTGTTGCACGGAGTAAGTCAGTTGTATTCATGACAAATCAGGTCCTTAAATTTCTCAGCCATGATATTCTCGATCGCCCAACGCTTTTTTGATATTCTCTCTTTCCAAGTACTTTTCCCTGCAGTATTGACTGCAATAAGTAAAATCTCTGTTCATTTCTCATGAGATGTCCCACATACTGAAGATTTCTTACCTTTACGGTGGTAATAAATTCCCTATTTTCTTCGTCTTTCTTAGAACTTTAACATTAGTTATATGTGCTATCCATGAAATGCTCAATATTCTACGGTAAAAGCACATTTCGAAAGATTACAATTTCTTAGTTGTGACTTCAGTCAAAGTCCAAGATTCTACACCGTAGAAGAAGACCGAGAATACGTAACAGCGTAGAAGTCTTGAGACAAATAGATAAACAGAATTAAAGAGATGAAGAGGAGGGAAGAGACAAAGAGAAATAGACTTAAAAAGCTTTAACAAATCATATGGATATTGTCTGCAACAGTGAGGGAAAAATGGAGAGTGAGTAAACAGCCCAATAACGCTGTAGTTGGATTAGTTGTCATAAATCCACACAGAGTGCGTCGTGTTCATTAATAGCGACAGCAGAAATCTGTTCACGGCTTAATGCGTTTGATTACCATGATCCATCGTTACGACTACGACAATCCTTGCAATAATACGTGTTAGGCGTCTGACTGGGTTTTCTCCACACTAAAAACGGTCCCCGAGCTTTAGTAGTGCGGTATTGTGTCTACCCTTATTACAGCGGTAGACCGTGTAGTGGGCGGTTGGGAACAGCCCAGACGCGTAGGACAGACAGTCGTCGCAAGAAATGTGTGATCCCTACGGCGCGCCGTCGCGTTGGGTACATTGTTACGCCGAGAACAGAACGACAAGGTAATAATTATTGTGGTTGCTTAACAATGTTTGTAGCGTACGGAGACAGCGTTCATTCTGTACGTCTCCCATCTGTAAAGTTGGGTGTTTTATGACACTTGTCATCCACATTACACAAGGTCATTACATCATCATCACTTCTACACAGAGACTGTTTTTTTTGTGAGAGTTTAAAGAAAAAGTCGTAAAGAAAATAGGTAGTTTTGACGTTTTATAGTGAATGAAACATCAATAGTGCTAATGGAGAGAGAAGAAAACATAAAAACGGTGGTTAAACAATGATTATAAGAAGGAAAAATACAGAGAATGTAAGAAGTATGGTTAAAATGGTTGTTTGGGAGGAAACTTAAGAATTATGAAAGAGGATTTCATAGTGTCTAGGGGACACACGCTTACATATGGGTGCAAGAATAGGGTGATGTCGAGGGCCATGAATAGCAGGTTACAGTAATTGTGTCTAGGGAACACACGCTTACATATGGGTGCAAGAATAGGGTGATGTCGAGGGCCATGAATAGCAGGTTACAGTAATTGTGTCTAGGGAACACACGCTTACATATGGGTGCAAGAATAGGGTGAAGTCGAGGGCCATGAATAGCAGGTTACAGTAATTGTGTCTAGGGAACACACGCTTACATATGGGTGCAAGAATAGGGTGATGTCGAGGGCCATGAATAACAGGTTACAGTAATTGTGTCTAGGGAACACACGCTTACATATGGGTGCAAGAATAGGATGATGTCGAGGGCTATGAATAACAGGTTACACTAACTTGTGATAAAACACACAGTGTGGAGTGAGGAGGGTATGGTCTAAGGTTAGTGATAAAGCAATAGCTGTGTAGTGAAACAAAACTTTTCGGTATTGCACAAGGATTAGGACAAGGTGATTGACTTGAAGCCGTTCTAGAAAATTGAAAATGATATGGACATAGATATGAGAGGGAGAACCACATGCAACTAGGAACGACAGATGGTCGCTTAACCAGATGAAACTGACACAATCGTGAGTGATTTGCGTAGCCAAAAGGACAGGCCTTACAGAGCGTGCTTCCTCCACGTTATGCTATTTAGGGCTAGTCGTTAAGATAGCTGGTTGCATATTATAATTATTGTGGTTGCTTAACAATATTTGTTGCGTACGGGGATAACGTCCTTTCTAGTCGTCTCCTGAACACACCCCTTCTATAAAGTTGGGTGTTGTATCACACTTGTCATTCACATTTCGCTATGTGGTAAATTTTTGGTAATACGTTTCCAATTATAGTATTGGACAGACAGTTCTCGGAGCGGTGGATGCGACAAACATTTAGACACTGCTGGTAAAGAAAAATAAGACAAACCTAGCAAAGGATATTAACGTTTTAAAAGAAATTAAATAGAGAATAAAATTTTTAAAATTATTAAAAGCGATGGAAATAATTTCTACTATAATCTTTTTTTGTGACAAAAGTAGATTTATTCTCATTACTACTGAGATCATTTGGGAAATGAATTGACTATGATAGGGATTATGATATTATGATACATAATTGTTGCAAACAATGTACGTCGAGATACAAAATTAAAAGTTCTATAAAGTTATGAAAGTTACTGTACTGTCGTATGGGTGGGAATTATGAACAACAACAAAGAAACAAAACACTAAAATACTGGCCTTGAAAATGGAGTTTTTAAAGGAGTTAAAAGGTGTTTTGTTCTACACTTGACCGTATAAAGAATGAGGTCATAAGAGAAGACTTACAACTTTTAACTCAAATGAAAAATTAAAAGGTTACTAAAAACGGTGGAAAGATCACTTAGAAAGTATATCCGATTCCAGACTGGCCAAACAAGTCAGGAAATACACACCTATAGGACACAGGTGTGTGGCGGGTAGACACAGGAAGCGATGGCTGGAGGATTTTTGAAGGCAAACAGGCAGCGCCTTGCCTATGCCGTGTTGTGAAGGTAATAATGCCTCATGAGATCTTGATAAAACATTTCTTGTGTTGTAAGGAGAAGCTAAGAAGATGGGTCTCGAGAAGAGACAATAGAGAAAAGACAAAGCACCAACTGGCAACACGTAGAGTACAGGTGAGGCCCTAGGGAATCAGATTGGGAGAGAAAATTGACATTTATGATAAATACGAGAATTTTATATTCTTGAGAGTACTCATACCAGTTGATGACAAAATGTGCCACAAAATCCATGCTCGAATAGCAGCTGACAACAGATATTTTTAAGCTTTAGGCTAATACCTTGAATTCAAGAAACTTAAAAAAAAGTCAAAAATTAAGATCTGTAGGACTATTTTAAAAACAATTTTAATTTACAGACGTAATGCATGTGGATATTACAATTGTCGGTGAAATAGGACACCCTTGTCTCACACCTTTATTTGTAGGAATATCTGTTGATAATTTACCATTCAAATCCACGACAATCGCTGTCTTTTAATATAAGCTGCTAAGAATTTTAATTAAATGCGATGGGAAACCCTTTTCGTTCCATTATACTCCAGAGTAGCGAACGTTTCAATTTATTAAAAGTTTTCGACACATCTATGAATGCTAGATGCGACCCCAAGTTAAATTCCCATCTCTTTCCAATTGTTAATTTAAGAAGATATTAGACGCGATTAGACATAGAGTACAGGTGAGGCCCTAGGGAATCAGATTGGGAGAGGAAATTGACATTTATGATAAATACGAGAATTTTATGTTCTTGAGAGTACTCATACCAGTTGATCACAAAATGTGTCACAAAATCCATGCTCGAATAGCAGCTGACAACAGATGTTTTTAAGCTTTAGGCCAATACCTTGAATTCAAGAAACTTAAAAAGAAAGTTAAAAATTAAGCTCTGTAGGACTATTTTAAAAATAATTTTAATTTACAGACGTAATGCATGTGGATATTAAAATTGTCGATGAAATAGGGCACCCTTGTCTCACACCTTTATTTGTAGGAATATCTGTTGATAATTTACCATTCAAATCCACGATAATCGCTGTATTTTAATATAAGCTGCTAAGAATTTTAATTAATTGCGAAGGGAAACCCCTTTGTTCCATTATACTCGAGAGTAGCTAACGTTTCATATTATTAAAAGGTTTCGACACATCTATGAATACGTCTCCAAGTTAAATTCCCTTCTCTTTTCAATTATTAATTTAAGAGGATACTAATATCTACTAGACGCGATTAGACATCGTATTATTACACCAGAAAATTTAAGAACACAAAAGGAAATGGTGTAGACTTGAGTCGCATGCTTAATATCCGTCTACCTGTGGCTGCCATGGATAATCACCCTACTGGAAAGAGAGATGCCGCTAGACCGAGGAGCAGGTCTAAGGGTTAGTTCTTGGAGTGGTGATAATGATGATTATGAGAAGTGAGGCATGGAAGTCCAGAAAAGAGTAGTTTCAAGGTATAGGGAAAGTTTCGGTACCGAAGATATTTCGTTGCCAGGAGGAATGGAGACAGATGGAGAATGCGTATAAACTAAGAAATGAAGGGAATTTTCAAGGAACTAGATATATTATACGTTACTGAGATTAAATGAAATAGAATGGCGTGAGGAGATGATGCACAATAGAGATGTGAAGAAAATGTCTAATGGGAATCCAAGTCGGAAAATTAAAGAGGGTGATGTTGGAAAAGTTGAGTAGAAGATATTGAAGACCTGCACCCTCTGGGAGTAATGCCTTAGCACAGAATAGACCAAACCAGAGACGCGTGGAGGTCCGGATTATGCAGGGGCTGTAGTGCCGAGAATCATCGTTATTATCATCTCTACTTATGAACAAAAACTGTTGGGGAAGGCTGATATAATTTACTGAGAAAATACTTGAAAGAAAATGGGGTGCCTTGAAGTACAAATTATATGAAGCATCAAGGAAAGGAATAAGTTGAATAAGATCAACCTTATGTGCGAGACCGCTAGGCGAGACCATTAGTCAGCAAGTAAAGGAACACGCCTAAAATTCTACAAGGTGATAGCCATTCCCACACTTCTTTATGGGTCTGAGAATTGGACTTTAACGAAAGGACAGGCCAGTCGTATCCAAGCGGCTGAAATCAGCTTTCTCAGGTACGTGGCAGAGTATATTCTACATGATCATAGAAGAAACACAGATATATGGCAGGTAGGAACTGAATAGTATAAGTACACTCTACAGGATAGTTCAGTATCGGCTGAATTAGTGGTAACATCTTTGCCGAATGGGTGACTGCCGCATCCCCATACAACAATGGAACTATAATACGAGGGGACGGAGAGGTGTGGGGCGCCCGAGGCAGCGCTGGAGTGACCAGCTTTAACCTTTTCCTGTTTGAGACCGAACAAACCATCCTTGGTTTAATCCTTGAAGAGGATGATAATGATGGTCAAGAAAAGAAGAAAGAAGAAAGCAGACAAAAAGTGTTTAACAATGATTATGACAAGGTAATACAAGGAAAGTGTGAAGTAAGTTTAAAATGGGTGTGTACGAGAAAACATGGGTTTTATGAAAGTGGCAAGGAACCTAGGTGATGCAGAGGGATAATGGGCCAACGGTCCGAAGAAACTTGAAACTTGTCATCATCGTCTTCATTATGTGTTTTCTGTCCAAGAGCAGATCTTACAAGGCATAATACATCCATGTTTCATTTTCGTTGGCTATTCTCTTCATTCCTTGATCACTCATCCGTACATTGACTACCCTTTGATGTATCTTCTATTCTGTTTCCAATTTGTCAGTCCTTCCAGTGTTTCTACCATTGTATTACCTTCTGTTTGCCGCGTACGCCGAAGATAGAGTTTGCAGTGTTTGAAGTACTACTGAAGGAAGAAGTAAAATTACAAGAAAATTACTAAGTCAAGATTCAAACATTAAATTGCAAAACCACTATATAGGAAATAAACAATTGTCATTCAGTTGTTAGGAATAATGTTATTGTTGGCTAAGAAGAGAGTCAAAGGGGGAAAAATACGTTTGCGGTAATTAGAATATCAATTTCTGTTTAAAAACAACACTAGGAAAAACATATAAGAATAGAAATATAAAAAAAAATTGAACTACGAAATTATATAAAATTAAATAAAGATTCTTATCTGTGAGTAGCGGTTGGAAGATTTAACATAGACTGGACAGCTGTCTTCTTCATATTTATACCCTAACCTACCTACTAAAGACCACGGCCCCTCTCCTACTTCTTATCATCATCATCACCACTCTCCAAGGACTAGGCCTTAGACCTGTTCCGGAACTCATCTCCTTCTTGGTCTAGCGACATCTCTCTTCCCAGTAGGATGATAAATAAAGGCAGCCACAGGTAGACGGATATCAGGCATGCGATTCAAGTGTTCACACCATCCCCTTCTGTTGTCTTCAGTCTTCTGGTGCAATGATGCAATGTTCAAATTGCGTCTAATAACCTCGTTCCTCCTCCGATGCAAGAGAGACCAACATTGCGTCTCTCTTAGAAATTTCATTTTGGCTGCCTGAATCCTCTGCATGTCCCTTTTACCAAGAGTCCATGTCTCACTAGCATACAGGAATGTGGGGACAGCCACAGATTTATAAAATTTCATTCGGGTATCCTTCCGCGTTTTATTATTTTCGTACCTATGAATCGTTCCACAGATGCGTCTACTACTCATTCCTTGATAATACGAAAATTGCAAACCCACACGACAATTTCCAACCCCTAACAGAAACTTCCGACCTACTAACACCTGTCCAGACCGTCACGGTGTCTTTTGTCACATTCCTCAAAATATTAAACCAAATTTGAGTAATGCCCTTGTTTGCTCTTGGCTCAAACAGTTCTCAGTAACCATGACGACAGCCGCCTCTTTGCGTTGTCCAATTTTAACCTCGTTACCTTCTATGGACGCAGCATCCCACTCTATTCTATGCTGTTTCACCAAGCACGTTACGTCAATCTCAAGGTATTTGTTTTATCTAACTGGACGATTTTGCTTTCTCTTGGACTTTAAACTTTCATTACTCCTCTCTCTCAGCTAATACGAAATATTTGGTTAACGATTCAAAACATTTTTTAGAAATTGATAAAAATCTTCAACTGGACAATAACGACATGGTCATGGTGAGGCTTGATGTCGTAACTCGTTTTCAAGTGTTCCGGTTCAGAAAGCATTAGCGATTGTTAATTCCAGCCCACGAGGTATTTTAAAGATCATGGTTTACCACTTAACAAAAATGCCTAACATAACTTCCCATGACTATTTTAAGACGCACACTTTATACAACACTTTTTGGTTTCATTGGCTGTTTTGATTGGAATCTTAAAATATTAATCGGGAAGCTATGTTATGAATTTTTTTAATACTAACCCTGATCCTTAAACTAATCATTGGGCTGGAAAGGGTGGGAACGTTTGGACAAATTTGGTTTCCAAATGTTTCCACCGGACACAATTGGTACCCAACCTTACGGCTTCTGTTTTAACCACTCTAGTTTACGCAATAGTTTACTACCAGTAACTAGCTACTGGTTAACTGATTACTGGTTACTGGTTCAGTTACTACCTTGTTACTAAACCTTGACTCAGTTTTCCATCTTTCGCGTCCCCAGCTGTTCGACTTCACCTTTGCACAATCGTTAGCAAAGGAACCTTCATTCTACCCTTTATCTCGTAGACAATGCGACCACAAACACCTTTGCGCGCGCTCACACACACACACAAACACACACGAACATACACCATTTCTTCTGTATATATTTCACTAACAGTTGAAGGAGATAGTCTCCGAAACAGTACAAGACATTTGTTTACTCGATATTTTGGTCTCTCAGACAAGTTTGTATTTCATGGATTGGAATGTGGTAATATCAGTGTATTCTTATTGATTTATTCAGAAACATTGTGTTGAGTAGGTACTAATTTACGGTAATTTCCAGTACTATTACGGAGCGAGCATACATCCATAACTGGAAATCCACTACGAGAAGATTTGAATGCGTTCCAACTCTACGTGTTCAACAGCTGCTATCAGATCTCTATTACAGTCAATTACAGCTTCACCGCATGAATAATTTCTCTCAGAACAGTAACATACGCATTATATAATCAACAATTATTATAATTTATTCATTTCGATATATTCAAATTGCTTCTTTATCTTCATTTCATGTACGTTTTGTGTCATTTTGTATTCAATAACTTATCCATCATTTTCTATATAAGTAACTCGACGTTTCTTGCAGTAATTATATAAATTTGTGATGTTATTCAATTTCTTTCTTCTGCAAGTAGTACCTATAATTCGTATATTCTTTTTAACACCTGACGCACGTTTCACTGAAAAATATCAGTATCATCAGAGGTTTCTAAGTAAATTAATAACAATCGAAATAATTCTATTAATATAAAATTAACGAATAATCGAATTTGTATCGATTTTAATGTGAAATAACTGATAATCGATTTAGGTCGATTAGTTAACGATTGTTTTATTGTTTATTTTCTTCACCAGCTGTTTTCTCGGTTATATTTGAAAATTTGTTGCTTATATTTTATTCATTATTATTGTTTAGTGAATTTATAATTTTAAATAGATCGTCTTGTTTTGTTTTTATTTGGGTTTGTTCTTTTACTTGCAGAAGAAAGAAATTGAATAACATCACAAATTCAATAACTTATATATGTAATTTTTTCCCGGCGAAGGGTTTTGTGAGGATCGGTCAAAAAATATAATAGAAATTTTAAATTACTTATTTCAATGTTTATTGTCAACATCAGTACCTGTGTATGAATAGAAAACACATGTCAAACACAACAGAACAATTATTTGAGTGAACGTGTTTGTGTATGTGAGTGTGTGTGCGTGTGCGTGGGTATGCATATATCCTTGTGTATGTGAAGGAGTCGAGACAGTTTGTTTCCTTTACATATACAAGGTACACACTTACGCACGCACACGCGCGCGAACGCACACACCGACATACACACACACGTTTACTCAAATAATTGTCCGGTTGTGTTTGACATTTCTTTTGTATTCATACACATGTCCTGATGATGACAATAAACATTGTCGAAGCGTCGACACAAATAATTTAAAATTTGTGTTATATTTTTTGACCGATCCTTATAGACCCTTCACCGGAAAAATTAATTGATTTTGGGTCACTACGAATTTAAGGATTTATTTATGTAATGTCTGTTGAGTATTAATGAATCAAAAAAATTTTCACAAATATATTTCTTAGATAACTTTACAGAAAAACTAAAATGTTGTAGAGGTTTTCCTTTAAATTCAATATTACAAAATAAACAATACATTGAACGATATTTAAAACGTCATAATGAACACGATCCCTACAACAACGGGTAGGGCTAACTGTGTAGTACTGAATCAGCATATTGATAAAAAAATCCTGAATTTCATTTGTATACTTTATAATTTGTTAATATATTGATTGTTGATTATTGATGTTGCATACATTATTTGTAGAGAAATTTGCAGGATAACGTTGTAGAAAAACTTGACATCAGTTGAAAGAATTTTACATGTGGGTTAATGGAGTGTAACGAACGACAAGCTAAGCTGTCATCAACAAAACGTTGCCTCGCCTTTTACCTTATGACGTATAGCGAGCAATAAAATGTACACTTGACTTACTTCGTAAAGGATAAAGGCGTGCACCACTAAATGCTTGGGGAATAAATGTTTGAATGTAGTCAAGAAGAAGCCACTACATTCTACTGAGGTGACGCTTCATTCCAGCTCACTTGGTTTGCTTTCTCCAATAACAAACAGTACAGACGAATCTCAACACCCAGCGTATTGTTATGTTGGGATTGCTGTAGGTACAGCTACTACTGTATATAACAAAGCGTTTGTAAAATTATGAGACCCACAAAACGAATACCGATAATACCCTTATAATTTCAATGGTACAAGGCTTTTGGTGAACTGATTACTTTGTTGAGGCTCTGAGAGTGAAGATCAACCCAATTAAATGACGTGACGCATCGTCGCTTAATTAGTTTTTCAACTACAGAACAAATATGTTGGTTTGAGAAACTGAGGTTGTGAATATGTGGAACATCATCTAATGGTCTGGTTATATTTAAAATAACTGTATTATTTTATGGCTAATATTGTTAATCTGCGCAGTAGCAGCTTAGTCTGATGTGTGTACTCTCTATATTTTGTTTTTGTAGTGGTTGCCAAATATAATTATTGTGTAGGTCACTGGACATAAAGCTGAGAAGGAGTTGGGGTGTAATGTTTCGTTTGGGTATTTATAAACAACAGCACTTTAGAACAAGTGGGCCGTTTCAAAAATCTCGGCTGTGCAGCAAATTTTGAACCTGAATATGATATAAGAGAGAAGAAGATAAAATAAATTTAGGGATATTTGTGGTACGATTCATAGAAATCTTAGAAATAAAACAAGAGACATCACAAGGATTAAATTTTATAAGACAATTGCAATACCCACGTTGATGTATGCGAGTGAGACGTAGTTATGACAAAAAAGGACAGCGGCAAGATTCAGAGTGCTGAAATCCAGTTTCTTCGCTCAACCTTGAGGTAGAGGACGTGAGGTGGTACTCTTGGTGGGTCGAGAGTATGTAAGAACTCCACAGGGCAATGTACAGCATCCTCGACCTCCACCACAGAGTCCACAGACTCATACCTCGTATGCTCAGTCGGCAGCTTCTCCAACAGAAAGTTGTTGATGCTGTTGGCTGGCTGAGTTGTTTGTTAGAGTGAGAATAGCTCTTTCCGTCAGCCATGAAGTGCAATCCTCTCTAGCCTGATGAATGTTAGGGTATATTCTGACACTCATGCTGATCAGATCTTCCACAACATCTCAAATGTTACCAGCAATATTTATTCTTCCCTCCTCTTCTAAAAGCTTCCATCACCAATATCGAACAATAAGTTAGAAAACTCCACTGCTCTCAAGCCACGTTGGAAGCGGACACGTATGTTAACTCTCAAGGACAGAACTTTGACATTAGGCCATAAGAGGGATGACTTGAGACAGGCCTTGACTTCATCTGCACGTGTCCCCCGTGGCACAACAGGCAAGGTCTATCTGAAGTCACCAGCCAAAAGCACCGTAACTCCACCCACATGACGGTTGCGGCCCGTGATGTCTGGAGCGTCCTGTTCAGAGCCTCAATACCTCCCTTGTGGGCCATGGTGGACTCATCCCACACGATAACTTTGGTTTCTCGAAGCTCCTGAGCCATCTCATCTGCTTAGAGATGTTACAAAGTGCAGACTCAGAATGATTCAAGTTGAGAGGTGACTTGAAGCCAGAGTAAGTCGTCTTGCTTCCGACGATCAATACCTGCAATACCTGACGAAGCAACGGTGACGGCGATGTTCCTTTTGCCAATAATTGTGACTAGAAACACATTGATCAAGAAGGTTTGGCAGTGCCACCAGGTCAAGAAAGAACAACTGCCTAGAATCAGAAGCAATGCTGTGAATGATTTCATCGTAGGCTTTCCTCTGTTCTTGATTTAATCTTAAAACATTCACAGCAACTGTTTCGGACAGCTGAACGGTATCATAAGACAGTTCCCTCAGGTATTCACGGTTGGCGACAGCGGCTCCTTGCTCTCGTGAAGGTGGTGGAAGTCCGAACTGTAGAGGAGTGTTTTACTCGACATGGAATTGACAATATCCTCAAGAAGAAGAAGCATTGGTTGTAAACAGTGTTAAGGACCAGTTGGGCATCTCCACGCTCTCTATACCTGCGTGTTGGTCTGTCGCCATTGTGGTCTCCTGTTGGTCTCTGGTATCTGAAAATGGAATTTTTGTGTGTGATTGTGGTGTATGTATTAGTATTTTGTGTATTTTCGATGTTGAGTGACTTGAAAATTGTGTCGTGTTTTGAATTGATTTGTATTTGTTCTGGTATTAGTTGGTTTTGTGTTTTATGTTTGTATATTTGTAAAACAAACTAATATCGCGATGTTGCTCTTTAGTAGCGTTTATACGTATATTACAACAATACAAAACGATAATTGTAAATAATTTTTACAACAGCGTATTTTACGTAACGTTGTCAGAATTCGTAAACACAGTGTACTTGCTGTCGGTAGACGTTTCCGTAATGGACGCACAAACGTTAAACCTACACGTGTCTCCCCATTGTCTCTAGCAGTAGCGGCTTTCCTCTTGTCCGCTGTACCTTTGTCATCCCAACTGACACAGGAAAGGCCGTCTTGGCTTCGTTGTTTCCTTTTCCTTTCTAGATGCTATTTGAATTTCAATACCACAATTTTTCTTAACCCTATGCATAATTAAGACAATACCGCAAGAGCTGTTTCCTGAACCACACACAAAGTGTTCATAATCTAATGTTTGTCGCTTCAGTAAAATGTGACTGAGCTCCCGGAAATGGAAGCTTTGATTGTTGGCGGTGAGTAACGGAAAGGCTAGACAAGAACTTTCCAGCACTTTAGAAGAGTTCTGTTTCCGAAGAGATAGAACAGATGTATGGTCAAATACAAATACAGTTACAAAGACCATTAAAGGACTTTTACATTATCAGTAAGCTAAATTGTAATTTTGTATAAATTATGTCCTGGGGTATTATAAATTTCTCGATGTATTTAAGGAAAACAAAATATAATAATGCAATTATTTTGATGATGAAAAACAGACGGTTTCAACTCCTTTACACGTAGACACACACGCACGAACACGCGCACCTTCACATACACATTCATTCAACTAATTTTTCGGTGGTGCTTGATATTTTCTCTTGTATGCGAACACAGCTACTGATGATGACAATAAATACTATCGAAACGTCGACACAAAAATTTACAACTTGTGTTGTACTTTTTGACCGATCTTCTCAAACCCTTCATTGTTATAAAACAAAGGCGGACATGCAATTCAGTAATGAGAATCGTCATTATTTGTAGCTCTGTTGAACTAGACAACTCCGGAATGTTACAGAAATGTACCCTGTGAGCGAGCTGAGGGAATTATAAGAAAATACAAATTTACATTAAAGAGAGTCCGGGACATAAGAAGTACATAATGATAGAGCGAATAGAAACGGCTGTGCAAATAGAAGATAAGCCCTCAAATTTGATAATGAAATTATGATCTATACGGCTCTAGTAGAATGCCGGAATATTAAACGTGGCAACATTGCGTCTAGTGGCCTATAAGCATAGTGTAATAAAATAGCTAAAGTGAACACGTTATATTTTGAACTAATTTCATAGCATTACTATAATCATGACTAGGCCAACTTATAGCTAAATCTAAATTATAGGTCTGTGCGCACTTAGTACTATACGTTAAAGTGAAGAAATTAGTGAATTAGTGTTGGCCTAATGAATTAATTTTGTTCAAATTATTGAATTTGTATCATATGAATGAGTTAATTATTATACTTCTTAAATATTATATTTAATTTTTATAATGAATTTACCTCAAGATATTTCTGTTCTTGTTAGTAACATGTTTCGAGAACCCCTGTGTTCTCATCCTCAGCCTTCGTGATGTTGCGTCTGGTGAAGTATCTGTGTGTTGGCTGGACGCTATTTTGGTTTCTAGTTGGGCTCTGGTATTTTAAAGTGGTATTATTGTGTGTAATTGTGGTGTATGTATTAGTATTTTGTGTATTTTTGATGTTGAGTGCTTTGAAAATTGTGTCATGTTTTGTATTGATTTGTATTTGTTCAGGTATTAGTTTGTTTTGTGTTTTATGTTTGTATATTTGTAAAATATACTTCTTAAATAATATAACAGTATTTTACATATTAAACTTTTAATTTGCAAAAAGTGAAGAATTATAAATCTGCCACTAACCAATTAAAAATGAATCGATTGGTTATTCGGCCTCATAATATCAGCTGGTTTCTGTGTTGCCATATTTAATATTCCTGCCTCCTACTAGAGCCGGCCTTCTGTCTATACCTAATAACAACACTAATTTCATATCAAAGTCATGATACGGATTAAGACGGAGCCTTTATATTTAAAAGTCTATGCTTTTATGTTTTCAGATTAATAACTCTATAGAAATTGCTGTTACTTAATATGCTTCCCTTTCTACCTTATCTTCTCCTCTTGTTTTCATTGACATTCATCTTTCTATTTTCCTTCTAGTTTAACAATAATACTTTATACTTTCCCTTATTTTCTATGTTTATGTTTCGTCTCTTTCTGTTTTTCCATTGCATGCAGTGACTTTGTAGCAGCATTCGGATTTATATGGATTTTAGACTTCTCTATGTCCATATAAAATCCATCATCACCACTCCAAGGACTAGGCCTTAGACCTTTCCTGGAACCCATCTCCTCCTCGGTCTACCTCGATCTGTCATCTCTCTTCCCAGTAGGATGATAACCCAAGGCAGTCACAGGTAGACGGATATCAGGCATGCGATTCAAGTCTTCACACCATCTCCTTCGGTGGTCTGCAATCTTCTGGTGCAATGATACAATGTTCAAATTGCGTCTAATATCCTCGTTCCTTCTCCGATACAAGAGAGAACGACAGTGCGTCTCTCTTATAAATTTCATTTTGGCTGCCTGAATCCTTTTACTAAGAGCCCATGTCTCACTAGCATACAGAAATGTGGGGACAGCCACAGTTTAAAAAAATTTCATTTTGGTATCCTTCCGTGTTTTATTTTTCAGGTACCTATGAATCGATCCACAGATGTGTCTATATTTTGTTAGCTTAGTATCCCAGTCGATATCAGTTTCATATGAGATATTACAACCCAGGTCATTAAAATGCCTAACATGATCAAAAATCTGATTACTCACGACTGTCGTAGTTCTTATAGTATACCTGCTCTGAAATGCCATCGTTTTAGATTTTATTAGTACAGATCTGTAGCCCACAGTCTTGTATAACGCTATTTAAAGTAAATATTGCCCGCAGTAACTGGTCTTTGGATTTATAAAATCCATTCTTCACGGAAACTAAGATCCTTCCTCGGTGAGTACGTACTTCTCTCGCTTGCATATGGAGTCCCCGTTCAGTTTCAGAAGCATGCTGCCGTCGCAATGAATTGGTGTGGACAAAGTCTCGCTTTACACGGGGTTTGGCATTCTATGCTGCTCGGCGTACAGCATTGTGCTTGTTTCTGATTGGCTGATGGTGGTTTCCAGCTGACATCGTGCAACCCTAAAGGTTTATGTAAGACGGTGCTTTTTTGGGACCACTTAGCCTTTGTCACAGTACTGTGGTCTTGCTGACGAACAGCTTGTTAGCCAAATATAATTATTTCACTACCGACTCGGACACAAAGTTTTTATAGTAAAAACGTAAAAGCTTTACCTTATAGCCTAAACCGGTTTTCGCTTTTAAAAAGCTTCTTTAGAGGCTGCCACTGGGAGCACTCTCCGTCTTGTTGTTGGCGACGGTGTCGACTTCTGAAAGATCGATATTGTGTGTGTGGGGTGTAATATGTTCGAATAATGAGTGTGATTTGAATTGCGTCTTTGGATTTAATATTGTGAATTGTGTCTGTTCGTTGAGGATGTCATTTTTATGTGTCTTTTTTCGTGTGTTTGTGTATTTCCAATTGTTCTAGAGTGTCTAGTTTTTACTATAAAAACTTTGTGTTCCGTGTCGGTAGTGAAATAATTATATTTAGTTAAGTACTACATGGCTCCGTTAACACAGAATCTGGAGAGGGGAAGCGTAGCAGCACTGGCACTGCCAGTTGTGCGGGGGGTTCAGTATGTGCCCCTACGCTGCTTGACGTTTGTACAGTTTGTAAAACTCATACGCGACTAGAAAATTTACACGTCCAAAAATTAAAGTTAAAGCATTATAATACTTAAACTGTGCGCGTATTGTGTCAAAATTTTTATTCTACACCGTTTCAAAAATTATTAAATTTCTTTGGCCATAAACATAAACAATATGAGCAATAAACTCCAAAATTTCAATTAGGTACTAATCTGTAAAAGATAACTAGTCGTGTCTCCGTTGTTGATCAACATAAATGGATTATTGTTACTTCAGTTTGGAACTTAATATGTCAATAAGGCTATTCAATGTTTAATGTTTTTGTACTCTTCATAAATGTATAAAGTTATGTTACTTTTGCTCATGATTTTTTCGAATTACAACATGAAACGTTAGCTGGTAGAGAAAGGCTTTGCTATTACAAATAGTAGTTCTATAAACGAGTGAAATTGTGAGAAACAAGTAAATTTAATTTCTATTAAATTAGCAAGTTTCCAACGTGATATTGTGTATACCACGTTATAAACACGATATCACGTTATAAACGGACTTGGGAAACTTCATAATAATTGTTAACTGATCAAAGTTAAAGTTACTGTCCAAACAAACTGACCAAGTTAAAGTTATTGTTAATAGTTACAAAAACTAACTGATTAAAGATAAATAAAATTAGTAGATTAAAATTTAAAGCATTTTGTTTCATATTTTTTTGTTTTATTTTTATTGAGTAAAGTGCTCAGTTTTCTACCAGTCGATTTTGACACTTTTACCTCTTTCCGTATCTTACAAATTGTGGTTTCTGACTTTCCTGTTACAGCTGCCGCTCGCTTTGTCGCATTGTTTATTGGGTACTTATAACAACCACTGTTCTTTTCTTCATCAAAAAATTCAACAACTCGCCCAACTATTTGGCATGCTTGACTGCGAATTGTCGGCCTTTCTTTGTTATTTGTCATCTTTAAATTCTACAGTTAATGAATTTTAATTTCGGAGTTGATTAAAAACTATTATTTAACTCTTGTATTGTCACCTTCTACGCTGTTCTAAATTTTATATGTCGAGTGTGGCGTTAAAAGTCTGGAAATTACACTGTATACAAAGTTCAAGTTTAAATATGTCTATCGGGTTTACAAGCACAAATATTAATTACAGGCCTAACGCAAATCGACGCTCACAAAACTCGTAGTTAATAAACATAAATTCAAGTGACAAATTATTCTTTTGGCCTAACACGAAAACATACAAATATTAATTATACCGCAGATCAGCGCTACGATACTCACAATTAGTAAATATAAATTCAAATAACAAACTCTGTAACACGAACACGCACAAATATTAGCCTAGTCTACTAGTAACGAAAATCGACGCTCACGATATTCATAGCTGGAAAACATAAATTCAAATGACAAACTTTTGAGTATGACTGTAAATTGCTTGGTGGGGTGAGACGTGCTTGCGCGTTTGTCTCTGAACACATTCCTGCATGTTTTGCTGATGTTGTCAGGTAGTAACGGACACGTGTTGGACAACGAAATCCAAAAGCTTGTTAATCGTTTCAAAACCGTTTCACTGAAGACGGCCTCCAGAGGTGTGGCCGAAACGTCTGATAATAACAAGGGTCATCCTATAGCCCGGATCATAATCATCCTATAGCTCGGATCATAATCATCCTATAGCCCGGATCAAAATCATCCTATAGCCCGGATCATAATCATCCTATAGCCCGGATCATAATCATCCTATAGCCCGGATCATAATCATCCTATAGCCCGGATCATAATCATCCTATAGCCCGGATCATAATCATCCTATAGCCCGGATCATAATTTGAATAACTGTGACGCCGGGCGTGAAATAGGTTACATACAGGTTCGTCGTTTGTCGCCTTACGATAGGAAAGTTTTTAAGAGAAATACGTCAGTATAAACGCAACTTAAGGAAACTGAAGTATGTAAATTATGTGAGAGTCAACTGGCAGACGGAACGATTGTCAGTCAGCAAAGGGAAACGACTTAAATAAAATACAAGAGCGAACCGTGGAACGTGATTTATGAAAAGCGTGATCCGCATGTGAATTAATAATTGAGTATTATAATCGTTACCTGCCACTCACTTTTGACAGACCGTGCTACATAGCGAATAAATTCCGCTATGTACATATACACTAGTATAATTCCGCTATATACACTAGTACATAGTGTTTATTAATTTATTTTAAAACAAGCATTGACGCTTTTTCGTTTCAGAGTGGACGCATATACTTTTGATTACCATTGAAGTAGGATATCGTTCTAGAGAATTCGTTGCGTCAATGTATGCGCGACCTACGGAAATTGACGTATGTAAGTTAGGTAAGAGTCGACTGGCAGACAGAACGCTTGTCAGTCAACAAAGAGAAACAGCACAAATATAATATGAGAGAGAACTGGGAACGTGATTTATGAAAGGCGTGATCTGCGTGAGAATGAATATTTGAGTGGTCTGCGTCTGCTCGTATGTGTCAAAATAAAGGCCGCCTTATTGAGGTTGATAAACAGTCGTTACTATCAACGCAAATCTGTTAGGCTGTGGCACCGAAATACTTTGTTTTATTAATGTTATTTCATTGTTTAGAAATACGTGCGCGCACAAATACTAACATGTATAGTAAAAATGTGATCGTTTTTTACTACAAAAAATACATAAACATAGACTGTATATTCACAATTCAATTCAAAAAATCGTTGATATAAAGTTATAATGATTAAAATTTCTTTTCTGTTCCAGGTTTGTGATGTAACGTGCCATGGTAAATCCAGTGGAATCTTAAAATAACTAAGTGACACAAATATTATTGATCGTAAGTGGTAAAACTCATCTAAGTATCATAAATGGTAGTAGATAGTATTCTTCTTTACAGTAGCCGCCCATCTTAACTTATATTCTCGTTTTCCCACAGCCTTAAACATTTTATAAATCAGAATTTTACATTTCTGTGGAATAAAATAATTTTCCGTTTTGTTACCGATTTCAAGCTGTTAGGTTGTTGTGTAATGTTGCTTATTCTCCGCAGCTGAAACAGCTGAAAAATACGCACGGAATGTCTTCTTCTTCTTCTTCTTCTTCTTCTTCTTCTTCTTCTTCTTCTTCTTCTTCTTCTTCTTCTTCTTCTTCTTCTTCTTCTTCTTCTTCCTCCTCCTCCTCCTCCTCCTCCTCCTCCTCCTCCTCCTCCTCCTCCTCCTCCTCCTCCTCCTCCTCCTCCTCCTCCTCCTCCTCCTCCTCCTCCTCCTCCTCCTCCTCCTCCTCCTCTTCCTCTTCCTCTTCCTCTTCCTCTTCCTCTTCCTCTTCCTCTTCTTCTTCTTCTTCTTCTTATTACAAAACGTTGCGCAGTCCTTGGTCCGACCATCTTTTTTTTTGGTCTTCCAATATTCCGCCGTTCTTTCGGATTATACTCTAAAATCGAATGTGTACTAACACGCGTAAATCTAGTCACCATAAACAATCGAAGAAAGTCTACTTTAAGATCAATATTTTTCCTTCGCTAGGTTTTTTTAAAAATGAATCTTTTTCTTGTGACCAAACCATCGACCAACTTGCAACCCGGCAAACCGACTCAGTTATGTCAGAGGTTTCCGCTACCTAGATTCCATCACTTCCAGAGACTGCAGGTGCAGATGATAAAGAAATAATTTTGTATATTTATACAGAAAGAAAAGGACAGACTGAGGATAACTTTAAAGATAAATGTAGACAAAGCTATTGTAAAGAATTACAAGTACAGTAAGTCTGAATCGATCTAGATAAGAACTGGCAACAGGATCTGACAAATTTAGTGACAGTAGGAGCAAGCGACAGTCTTCCCATTCAGTACACCATGGCTAATAAACGGCCTCATTTTTATTATAACTGCGTTTATCGAAACAAAATCTGTTATTTTAATTCCACGAAAGTTCCGTGTGAATTATGGACTTGAAAGTCTCTATTGTGTTCCTTCCCGTAATTCTTTCCTGTTGTGGTGTTTGCTTTTAATGCCATCGACTCATACGGCAAGGAAAACTATGGAGTGTTTGCCGATAGTCTTTAACGGGAAGTCGATCTGAAGATTTGGCAATTGACACTGGCCTGCGAGATCTCCCACACTGACAAATAAATAAATAGATCCTAGTACTGGTGACAAAAAAAAATAATAATAACTCGTGTCGTCTACATTAACACACATTTTTTATTGTATTAGTGTAACCATTTAACACCTTACTTCCTACAAATTTTAAATGTAAGTAATGTAAGTAATTTTAAATATAAACACATACACTTCCACATATCCATTTAACTGCTTAGACAAAGGAAGCTGAATTTCAGAAACCTTGATTACTAGTAAATTTTATGGATTGTAGTTAACGAATTGAACCCCTCTTTAAGTGTTGTATTGACTCCAAAAAAAAAAATGGGTTTAAAAAAAATTTTTTTTTTTTTTTTTTAAAAGAGGGGCCACAAGATAATTAAAACTAGGCCAAAGCCTAGAGAAGCCAAAAATGCGCTGGATCCAGTGAGACGGGACTTGCAATTAAAACTCACAAAATTAACAACCAATACAATTTTTTTTATTATAAACAAACTCATTATATCTCCTTTAAAAATGTTACTTGAAAAAAATCAATAAATATAAAATTTATATTCTATATTCTCTTTAAAATGTTACTTGAAAAAATCAATAAATATAGAATTTATATTCTATACTCTCCTTAAAAATGTTACTTGAAAAAATCAATAAATATAAAATTTATATTCTATATTCTCCTTAAAATATGTTCTTTTCCAATCGGCGTTACTTTTCCCCACTTAGCCCTATATTTAACCCCCAAAAATACACATGAATATACAATACATACACACGTTCCACAACACAGGACAATTACAACTTCTATCATTAAAATCTTACCACACCTCTTTCACCTCATGAGGTACATAATTTACAATTTATAAATATCTTTGCACGCAACACCTATTGCAAGGTCTTAATACCTAATAACTCAAGATATATGTGTGTAACACCAGTGCCCCCAGGGCATACTAAAATTCAGGAGTTGGCATAATGCCTGATACCATTATAAAGTGCGCCCACATTGAGCACTTAGACTTGGAATATAATTCCAATATAATTAGAATTCAGTAAACACACAAGTGATCATAATCAATTAAAAAGAATTTAAACATGATAAATTTTGTTAAATATTGAAAACAGTAATGTGTCATAATGCCTTATAACCTTTTAAAATTAATTTGGCCCAAAGGCCGACATGTTCCTAGGCAAGATCGTGCATAATTAAACCTGTCCCAGAAGCATGTTCAAGACTGCATGAAAATCCACCTATACGGGATTAAACTGGGGACCCAACTGAAACTACCAAAAGAAACTCCTATCCATTATATGACCCAAACTGAATATAAATATATGAAATTAATGCATTCATTGAAAACTAAATTAAACCTGTGAAATTACATGATGAATTATAGAATTACTAGCACTAAGGTAACCCTTCTACTGAAAACAAGAAAGAAATTTACATGCCTGAATGGTAATCAGCCACAGATACATGCCAACCTCTGGGCTCACATTTAATACAAACAGAGTTACAAAATGAACAAAAGATTCCCCCCCAAGTCCACGCACTATTCTGTCCCGTTAACCGGGGACCCAATTAAAATGTTTAAAGCTTAAAGTCATTGAATGTTGTGTAGCTATATGTCCACGAGTTCTAGTGGGTTACATTCCCTTGTATAAAATTAATATGGTTTGGTGTCACCTGATTTATTCCGTGGTGTGAAGTTGGTGTTCTGGTCTACATTTTAGTGTGTGGGTGGCCTGTCCTCGCTATTCTCCTCCGGCAGATGAAGTTGAGAGAGTCTAGATGGTCATGTTCAGGTTGGGGCTGTTCCTCGACTTGCAGCGAGGGACCCGCAGATCTGTGTTAATTTAGCCCGCCATAGATGGAAGATGGTACAATTAAAAACTTCTTTCTGTCGGAGAAAAATGCCACGAGGCGTTTGGTTGAAGGACCAGCAAAAGACAGGTTTAGAAACGCAATTCCGGCCCTTCTCAACTCGCAATCAGCTGCGAACGCCAGAGTGCAGCACCAATCAGGCGCAACTTAATTACCTCATTACAGTACCATAGACGCCACCGCTAAATACAGTACAGTATTTTTCGTCAGCGTTCTCGTTAAATACCGTACATGATTTTTGTTTATACGCGCCGATCTTAATCGACTCGGCACAGAATGATTAAGTATGTTTTTGCAAATGAGTGGGACAATTATTCCATCTCATATACCAGAAATTATAAAAAAAAATCAACCAAAATTATTACATAAGGAATTAAACAAAACAGACTTACAAATAAATAAATAAATATGAATCAATTTAAATTATTATACAAATACTCCACCAAAATAATTATAAAAATTAGATTGTAATTAATCTGAGGCTAACTAAAAGACAAATTTACAGAAACAAGTCACAAATAATTTTTAAAGTGAAGAAATAAATACAGGATTAAATAGATAATTTAAACCGCTATCTTGAAATATTTTGGGGCGGTGATGGAAAATTGTCGTCGAAGATTAAATTAATTTATAAAGCTCCGCCCTTCGCAGAGGATGACGTACCAAGACTGCTGCCTTCTGGTTTAAGTCTAGCCATCATGCGTACTATCCCCACATGAGGGGTTGCTCCATCCGCTCATCTTTGACCGTTAGAGTCGTTACACTTGTTACCCCAGGCATGGGCCTCCATACCATCGCTGGAAGTTGCCGATGAGATATCCATACAGATCTTTAATGCAAAGGTTTCTCCTTCCCTCCTGCATCGTATGCCGTTGCCCAAACGAGGCCATCCGCCTTTAGTGGCAATTTTTTACCCAAGAGCAATAGAGTGCCCTAAGCTCTACCTGCAATAACAAGCAGAAGGAGGACAACTTACACCGGTTGTCACTCGGTCTCCAGAGCCGCGTTAGTCGGCTGTACGCGTTGCCCATCCCCCACTCAGAGATTCAAATTTTGGAAACTAAGTTCCTGAGGAGAAAAAAGCGTTGCACGAGAGAGGATGGTTTTCGCAATGAGGATATTAGAGAAGAGAGACAACTATATTATCCATAAATGATAAAATCCAGATATATCGCAGGGAATGGCTATAGCATCTGGAGAGAATGGAGAATGGACGACTACCTAAGGTTGCGTTCGATATAGATCCTTTGGTACAAAAGACGTAGGAAGACCAAGAGTGAGGAAGAGAGATACTCTGGGAAGACGGAACTGGCAAACCGCTTACTCCGTGAGGTGTAGAAGAACACCGCCGCGGTGAACACCTACAAGAAATAATTTACAAAACTACGTTTTAAATTTTATCCCGTTTACAAAGCAACGGTGTAAACGTGAGCGGTATAAACGGATTTAAAGTTTGACGTGTTGCCAGTATTGACAGGGACAGGTGTTTCCGTCAGAGCTTTATATTCTTGTTTGCGCAAAACTGTTGAAACAAATTGTAACAGGAAAACACCTCAGTGGTTGACGTTGTGTGCACTACTTTTTACACAGCATTGCAACAAGAACGCCCTTTATGTTTCCCAGCAAGTAGATGTTAACGTTCAGCTCCCGGACGCACACGCACCAGTGGCGCGCCGACAGTGTGCAAAGTGTGCGGCACACACAGGCGCCAGGATAGTAAATGCGCCAAAAAATTCAAGCTAGAAGAAAATATTTGAATAAAAAATTATTATTCATTATTATTATTCCGCGTATATCAATAGTCTGATGTTTTGGATTAAATTGATATATGCGGTATTACTCGAGAATTTTCATTAATGAAAGTTAGAAAAATTCAGTTCACTAAATTATTTTTCTTTCTGTTCAAATAGTTACTTACTTCTTTACAAAATAATGTTTGTAATATCTTTCCATTGTATGGAGGCCTTCTTTAAGTTTACCTGTTTCTTATTTATATCATATCTATACAAAATACAAGATGTCAAAGAGATTTTCTTGCCAAATAAAATATAGTAAGGTTAATTATTTAGTCCCTACCAGAAAATATTTATTAAGTATTGTTTTTATAAAACTGTAAATTTATCTGTTAATGTACGTAAAACTATGTAAGGTTCAATTGGCAAATGATTTTTTCGACAAATAACGTAAATTACTTTATTTTCTTCCAAACTATTTGATGTTTGATGTTTTATTCCCTTCTTTTATGTTTATTGTTTTTTATACATTTGTTTTTGTAATTCATGTTACTTTTTCAATAAACGTGTAATTAATGTATTTCGTATTTCATTTATACTTACTGATACGTTTCTATAAAGTGATTTTTTTATTAGGGGGGGTGTAGTGGCGTCAATTAAAATTTGGCACACAGGCGCCCGAAACTACTAGCGCGCCTCTCTCTCTCTCTCTCTCTCTCTCCCTCTCTCTCTCTCTCTCTCTCTCTCTCTCTCTCTCACGCACACGCGCGCACACACGCACACACACACACACACACACACACAATAAACATCATCGTAATTATCGTCAACAAGGACAGAAAATGTTTTGTCCCGGCCCTAAGCAGGCAGACTAGAGTTGGTCACTCTAACTCATTTTCGGACGTCCCACACCTACCCGTCTTTCGGCTATAGTATTCTGAGATACAGCAGTCATTCACTTGGTTAAGACTTTACATGGATTTTAAGCAGCAACATTAACCAATCATATCGAGTATACTCATAATATTCACTTTCTTCCGTATATCCGCATTTTATCTCCGATCTTGAAAAGTGTATCCTCTCATATCCTTGAGATAACTCAGTTCGGCCGGTTAAATACGATTGTCCTAGGTTTCGTAAAAGTCAAATTCTCGAATCTATTGAGAAGTGTGAGGAGCACCCATCATCTTGGAGGATTTTAGGATTTCCTGGAGAACCGTGGCTCTGTGCAACTTTCAACATGTGGCTAACGCGACTCTGGACACTGACAGCCGATATAAGCTGTCTCTTCACTATTTGTCAACAAATAGAGTATCAACGGTGAAGTTTTAAAGAATGAATAACATACGTTATGCGGATGACACCGTCATATTCGGAGATAGCTTACAGGGGCTGTAACAACTAATGAACAGGGTGACAGAAAGCAGCCGTAGATGTAGTGTAGACATCAATGTTAATAAAACAAAGCTAATGATTGTATCTAAGAACAAGTTCACAAACTGCACCCTTAATATAAACCAAAGGCCAGTTGAATGTGTAAGCAAATTTACATATCTTGGTACTATAGTAAATGAACAATGGAACCACTCTCAAGAAATAAAGAGCAGAATTGAAAACGCAAGAGCAGTGTACACTAGACTGAGCAGTTTATTCAAAAGTCACGATTTAACAATAAACACAAAGATGAGACTTTTACGCTTCTACGTATTCTCGGTCCTTTTCTACGGTGTAGAATCTTAGACTTTGACTGAAGCCACAACTAAAACAATTGGAAACTTTCGAAATGTGGCTTTATTGTAGAATACTGAGCATTTCATTGACAGGACATATAACTAATGTTGAACTTCTTAGAAAGATGAGAAAGAAAGGGAAGTTATTAACACAGAGAAGGTAAGAAAGCTTTAGTATCTGGAACATCTCATGGGAAATGAACAGAGATTTTACTTATTGCAGTGCATAATACAGGGAAAAGTACTTGGAGAGAGAGGAGTTGGGCAACGGAGAATCTCTTGGCTGAGAAATTTAAGGACCTGGTTTGGCATGAATACAACTGACTTATTCCGTGCAGCAGTGCAGAAAGTTAAAATAGTCTGTATGATAACCAACATCCGAAACGGATAGGAACTATCAAAAGAAGAAGAAGAAGAAGAAGAAGAAGAAGAAGAAGAAGAAGAAGAAGAAGAAGAAGAAGAAGAAGAAGAAGAAGAAGAAGAAGAAGAAGAAGAAGAGGAAGAAGAAGAAGAAGAAGAGTGTCAACAAGTACCCTCTTTCCCATGGAGTAAGAAATTGCCCCCTAAAAGCGGACTACCCTTTCTGGATTTGTTGGTCTACGGCGTAGAATGTGGGAGGTAAGGAGAAACCATAAAAGGAGATCCCTATGAATTTCTCAAACAGAAAAAACTGGTCTCTTCAGATCAGTAGGACAGCCAGTTTATGGGAGACAACGAAGACAGAAAATCGGCCTGGACTTTAAGCCACAAGGTAGCAGCCTCATCATTGTCTTACATGCGAAATCCTAGTGACATATTCAGGCGACCTTTTTAATTACTAATCTCGCTCAAGCAGGATATAAATATATTATCAAACCTTGCCGGCAACAGGTACGAATGAAATGGAAAAGATACTTGAAATTGTGTAAAAGACGACAATCTGAATTTATTTAAAACCCTGAATATAACTTGAACTGTGAAAAATTCCTGGAAAATGCTATGCCGTTGTCTCTGTTAACAAAAATTATCTGTTTATTAACCATGTTCTTGTTAGTATTGATTAGTTGTTGCAAACATAAAATGTGTACAGACCTCTCAATAGACTGGTTGTAAGTTACACCAGTGAAACATGTCCGTAACTTTATAAGCAGTCTCTGAACTATTGACTGATTAATTTTATATTTTTTAAACTAAAAATTCCACGGGATTGACAAACATTCTGCCCGTAACATTGTCCGTATCTGGAAAGCATTTTCAAAATCACAGCGTGCTGTTCCTTCGTATAACGCTTTCCACGATAACTACTCGCAACCGTAAACTGTTGGCAACAGTGGAAGTTACAATGCTGCCAGCCTATTAGATTGACAATGAAAAACAATTCGACAGTATCTATTATTACGATGTTAATACATGCAGGAGTCCACCCCCCCACACCTCCGTCGTCTTAGCACAGACGTTGGCCCACCACCTGGACACCATAAACGCCCCCGAGCGCTACTCGATGACCCCCCGTAAGCCTTTTACCGGCCATCTGACATATCCCACCGACCTTGTGGAATTTCGCCCTCCCACTCTTTGCGTCTATATCTTGTCAGTAACGCCGCGCCCGGTGACAGACTGATGGGAGCTGCCCTTACCTTAGGTGTGTTTAGTGCCGCCTCTGGTGGGCACTACCTCCTCCTCTATTGTCTCCCGTCTCTTGAGATTGCCACTTGGCAGCCCTCATCGATATTTCCTAAGCGGTTAGAGGCGTCCTGCCCGTTGTGGGCGAGCAGTTCCTACCTCTCAATCAAAAGGTCTCTGAGGTCTCCCCCATTCTGTCGTTGCGGGTCTTTACGAGGTCCGAGGGTTCAAATAAACGTACATAATCCTATCCCTCCAAAAATAAATAAACGGATGTTCCAGTCCTGGATAGCGCACGATCGCTAACCACGGCAACACGCAGACATCAGGCAGTCATCGGGTTCGCCCTAGCGCTGCGACCACCGGAGCACCGGACACCTGGATATGGAGGAGCTCCATAAGGCAGCTCGGAACTCTGCTTCCACGTGGTACGTCTCCGCAACGCACAACCACAGAGTCAGTCAGTCAGATGTTAATATATCAGAAAGATAAGCAAAAAAAGTAACAATAAGCGAAATGACTTACAATTAATATTGTTACGACGGTCTTACGGATCGTAGAATGGTACAGTGGAAACAAAGTACAAACACTAGTGAAGCCACTAATTACCAGCTTTAATGAGTCACAAATAACAATTTAAAATTAACAAGATACTCGTGTACAGTAATTAAAGTTAAATTTCTCCACACGGGATAATAATGTCAACTATTAAGAGTTCCGCACTAATTACAACACATTAATCACATTCCTCAAAATCCACTTGATCCGCCGTTTACAATCTCGCCAAGTGTAAATAACTCACTAAGCCAGCCGCTGTTGCTTATATATATTTAGCCTGCAGATGTTCTAGAATAATTTTCCACGCCAGCATAATTTGCTAAAAATAGTTAACAAGAACTCGGTAGTCTAGGGGGTATTTTTAGTACATGGGCTTGACAGAGTCGAGCACGGCCTTAACATACGGCACTTTTGTGATTATAGTAAAAATATTGAAAACCGTCACACGATGTTTCAAACAAACGGTAAGAAAAGAATACATTCTTTAAACTGTTTCCTGCAGGTGCTGACGTTAACGATAGTAACGATTGCTGTAACACTCAAGTTTGCAACATTACTTGCAGGTAATAACACTTCTCGTTTTCTGTTCAAACAAAGCGTTAAAGTTTATCTACAACAAACCTCCGTGCTGATACGACGTCATTATAAACTATTTATTAAAAGCTGTTACAATGTGGGGCACACACAAGCGTTTGTTTACACGTATCCAAGTGGCAGCGATGTGATTAATCTTGGATCTGTAATCGATTCCGTGGAAACGAAACAGGAGTAACACGTTGGCAACCGTTAGCCTTCTTTGAAGACGTGAAGTTTGCGACACTTGTGAATTTCTGCAGGCGACAGGTTGTGTTCTTAATAAAATCTGTATTGACCTGGAGGACATGTCTTTTTTAATTTACCCGTTTTATAAGCGTCACGATGATTTCACTAAATGACTACTAAAAGTAACATGATACGTAAATTCATTTTTCGTGATTTTATGAACCATGTAAAAACATGTGTGCTGTGTTATGAAAATGTTATTAAATTTTCGTAATGGCGTCGTAAGAGAACAGTGGAACCGTGTATAACAAGTGTAAACACGCCTTAATGTCAGACTCAACCGATTTTAGTCTTGTAGTTACATTGCATACTACAAAGTTACTTGTAGCTATTGAAGACAACAGTTTTACTACGAACAAATAGTCTACACGTTTAGTCATCTCCGCTACAAGTTGGTTTGTACATTTTACAACTTCAAGTATATTTTCCTTTCTAAGTTTCACAGGCGATTACTAAACACTGTATAGAATATTTAATATTCCACGGAACGCTCACAAAAGGCGAGAGATATCGTTCACCACGCTTCTCGATTAAACCAGCGTACATCTTCTGTGTCAAGGCCGTCCACTCACTTAGCACACAAGTACCCTCCAGACTGTTCGAAAGTACTTGTAAATACGCAGATTATGCTGGCACACCGCGGAAAGCATGGAAAGTTATTCTGGGACACATTTGCTGCCTATAAAACCAACAGCGGCCGGCTTAGTAAGTTAGTTACAGTGGGCGATTTCTTTAATGGGGATCGACTAGGAAAGTGATCATTGTGTTATAATTAGTGCGCAACTCTGTTGCTTGACATTATTATGCGTGTGGACAAATTTAACTTGAACTATTGTACGAGACTACCTTGTTGATTACAAATTGTTATTTGTGATTAATTGAAGCTGGTAATCAGTGACTTCATTAGTGTCTGTATTTTGTTTCTACTGAAACATAGGACGATCTTATCAACATTATTATATATTCTTCTTATTTTTACATTGTTACATTTTTTGGTTTATACCGAGTTCCGGCAATACAAAGGTTTTATTTTTGTATTTATGATTTGGATTTGCAACTTTGCCGTAATTTCAGTATTTCTTTTGCTACTCTGTGTATTCGTGTGTATTCTGCAGTACCCCATTTCCGATGTTTGTATCCATATTTCTTTTGCTTTTGTTCAAGACTATTCCTCATGGAGTGGTCGTGGTTGCCATATAATACATCTAATCTTCCCAAGACTAGTCCCCGGTCATTAAAAGTACGACAAAATACAGCGTTCATTAAAATAACAAGCATCGCTTTTAAATATAAATACGTCGCAGTCGTAATACCCTGAAGAAAACGTATCTACCGCTTATGGCTGTGACATGTTGCATTTTTATTTTCAACGGCATCGATTACCAGATCCAAGACTGAGCATACCACTGCCACCTAGATGCAGTTTCTGTCAGTCTGAGTACCGTGTAAACACGTGTCTGTTCCACATTCTAACAACTTTTAATAAATCGTTTGCAGTAACGAGTTTGTCATAACAGCACCGAGGTTGTTGCAGATGAACTTTGTTTGAACAGAGAAGAGTTTCAAGTGTCGTTAGATTGAAGTAGTATTAGAAATTAAGCTGCTACAGACTATTACTACAGCAAAAGTCTGCAAACTTGCACGAAACAATTTTATCTGCTCGTTTTACATGTATTTGGAATTTTCTGTACGAACCCAAATTTGTTCATGATATTATAGTTGCTAAAATCCAAAAATATTCGAAGGGATCTTCTTATCCTACACAATTAAGTTTTTAAGAGACACCTCTGCACACCTTTGAAAGATGACAACCGTAACAGGCGAGGTGCTAACCACACGAAAGAAGTTGTTTTAATAGTTGTTTTGCTGAATGTTATTGGATATTAATAGTAAATACTATTGTTAAAATGATTTTACTGATCATAACAATAAAACCGTAGAAAATAGTACTGAAGCTCAGAGAGATCTTCTTCTTCTCCTCTTCAAGGAATTGGTTACATAAATCTGTTCCGGCATCCATCTCGTCATCGGACGACCTACTTCTCTACTACCAATGGCTTTATAGTTCAGAGCCGCTTTCGGCAATCGATATTCCGTTATCCTTTCCAGATGATCCCACCACTGTCTTCTGTAAATTGAAACAATTTCATCTATGTCCTTTACTTGGAGTTCTGCTCTGATATCCTCATTCCTTATTCTATTTGGCAAAGTATAATTTAAAGTATTTCGAAGAAGCTGCATTTCAGCACTCTGAATCTTGCCGCATTCCTTTTTTGTCATGACCCACGCCTCAGTCGCATAAATCAACGTGGGTATTGCAATTGTCTTATAAAGTTTAGTCCTTGTGCTGTGTCTTGTTTTATTTCTAAGATTTCTACGAATCATACCAGAAATATTCCTAAATTTATTTATCTTTTCTATTATATAATATTCAGATTTACAGCTTACTGCACAGCCGAGACATTTGAAACGACTCACTTGTTCTAAAGTGCTGTTGTTTGTAACTATCTTAGTCCTCACTGGATATTTAAATTTAAAGGCCACGTTTTGTTCTTTCTTACTGAAATTGTCAGTGAGTACTCTCTTGCCGCTTTTTGTAATTGAATCCTACCATTTGTAAATCATCCTCATATTCTTGAATAAGAACTGTGTCATCCGCAGATATCAAGGAACCCCCATACAATTTGATTTTTTAAGCTGTAATCACTCTGGATTTCCATGCTCTCAACGTGTCGTCGATGTATAATATATTAAACAAGGTTGGGAAAACACAGCATACATGCCTAACTCCCTTATTTATTTAAGTATCCCTTATTGACTTAAATATAAAATTTGTATTATCACTTTCATGAACAATCACGTTTGTATTACAATAGTAACCTTCCCACCTACACTGCTTTCCCATGCATACTACATTCGAACATTTAACTGTGAGACTTTGTTTGTGGACCCATGTGATCTGTGACTGTCCCATTCACAATTTTCCTTAAAATTAAAAAGACTGGTTACTCGTTCCTGCTATGTCCATCAATTTACAACCCATCTCCACTTATTAATAAGATCTCATCTTATTGGAGGTCTAGTTCACTGCTAGCGGATTGAGATAATCTTGTACAACTTCAACACAGAATTCTTTTTGACCTTGCGACAGTAAAAAATTATGTACGCGACAGTCAGAGACAACTTGTGTTTACACAACAGAGTCTGAGAGCTAACTGAATAATCCAACACATTCACGAATATCACGCACGCTTAAAACGGTTACGTCTGATTGGCTACCATGTTACCAATGCTTTTGCACAACCGGTTCCCGTTGTATTCAAAACGATCGGATACTTTTCGGTCATACCTCGTAGGTAGTGTTGGACTGTCTCGGTGGTGAACCACAGCATGACAGTTAAACGATACCTAAAGCGAGCTCTCTAGCACTGAGTTACCCCACCGTTACGTCTTTTCATGTTATGTTCAAAAAGTTAAATTTTTCCTTTATTTACTTTAATTGTACCAACGTTCTTCCTAATTTACTTTCCTTCATTATTATTATTATTGTTATTCCGGCTGTACAATATATTCACATTTTCCGAAAACAAAGATTACAGAATTGTTTGAATTCTCATCTTCCACTACTGCTAGTCCATCCAAAAGTCTTCTTGAATTTCTCTTTCTCTCAATATAGTCTGAATATCTTCTATCCAGGTGAGAGGTGGTCCTTCTCTTTTCCTTCTTTCTGGTGGGGTCCATTCCACAACTCTCCTTGGTAACCTCTCATGTGCCATTCATTTCATGTGTCCATTCCATTATAATTTTTTTTTTAAATAAAATCAAAACTTAAACTTTTTACATTAATTCTGTCCGTAATAACTTTATTTATAAAATTTTCACGTCTGGAAACTCTTGCCAAACGTCTCGAAAATCCAACTCTGCTGTCATTAATTCTGTTCTTGTGTGTTTATTGGTAATCCAAACTTCAGAGCCGTATGTCATGATAATTCCAACAATGGTTTTAAATATTTTGGTATTAGTCTCTGCTGTAATTTGCTTAACCCATAGAATCCCGTTTATTGTTGATATAGATATCTTACTTTTCTACATACTTCTGTACTTATTTTATTTTGAATTCGTATATTACTCTTATTTCCTCAATACTTATATTTTTGATTCTGCAAGAAAGGGTTTCTCATTTCTTCACTATCACCAGCTCTCACTAACTTTGCCCCACAAACGTTTATCTCCTTTTTTCAGTTTGATTAGTTTAAAATATTTCCTAAACTTAATGATTTGCTTTTAAGTTATTATTTAACAGGACACAAGCATTTTCAACAGAAGGCCATAAACTGAACGACGTGACAAGAGCCATACATGTTGAAGTCGCAAGAAGAGATAAAGGAACTTAGAACAAAAATAAAGTTTTGGAAGCACCAATGACACTGAAAATAAATACAATTATAAAGAAAGGACACTTGGTCAGAATCAGTTTGGATTGATGAAAAAAAGAATATTTTTTCGGACTGAAAAAAATCCCTGGACGTAAAGACATTGTAGACAGAAACACGTATAAGTATTAAGAAATTAGCGAGTAAATAAGAAGAAATAAAGAAGCAAACACTATCTATTTAGAAGTAAGGAAAAAAGTACATAGTGAACATGTCTTGTAAGAACAAAAAGGAGAGGAAAGAGGAAAAGTCATAAATTTTTTTCTAGGTCCGGAGCTGACCAAGATCGGCAAAAGGAAATAGGAGAAATTTTTAAGTGGAATAATAATAAGTGTAGCAGTAGTAATCTATATATATATATATATATATATATATATATATATGTATATATTTAAAACTCAAAGTCTGAGAATTTATGTGTACTGAATACAAATCCACACCGTTACACCGATTGCCATCAAAATTTGCACAGGTAAACTTTGACACAAGGCGAAAAACACTGTCTAACTTGGAATTAGATATTTTGTCCCGTTCGCACGATTTAGACCCTTTTACTTATGCCTATTTCGTTGACGGGTATAAAGATGTCAACATCACCATGGAGACGAAAATTAATTACCACATTAACAAGTAAATAAACAAATGCTATTTAGCGGCATCGGAACTGTAACTTTATCCGTTCCTGCAGTTTTAAATGTTTTTAATATGCGATTGTATCGATATATTTTGTAATTTTGTATACAGATATTTCTATATATTTTGTAATTGTCTTAAACGATTATAAAATTTATGTTTATACGTATTTCTGATGATGCAATGAATAAGTAATGAAATAAATTAAATCGATATTTTATGTAATGTGCGATTGTATCGATATATTACGATGTGGAAAAGAAGAAGTGTACTAATTGTAAATTGTCTTATTACTTAATGCAAAGGGAAAATACGTGATGTTTTCATTTTTGAGGTTAGGTGACAACGGTTTTTGGTTTTCAGTTTACTGCTGAAATAAATAAAAGCCATGGTTGAGGAAAACATAACGTTTAATGTGTTATACAATGCTTCTGACACAGTAACAATCAAAATAAAGAATAACGTTTTTGATTTAACAGGTACTTTAAATATCTCCAAAGGCTTTGTAAACGAGTACTTTTAAATTTTCAAAGGCTGTTGCAGCAACATAATAATTTAGTACAAGTTAAAATAGTACAAGTGTTGAAAACAGCTTTGAAGAGAATTCGATTTATGAACTTATGAGTAAAAAATTGTTATACGAGCTGACACAACGCCATATAGACATAGACAATAAAAATTATATTAAAATACTTATTAAAATTCAAATATTGGCGTGCGAAGCCGCGAGTAACAGTTAGTTTTGAAATAATACCAAATTGTGTATGTGTGGCCAAGTTCTACACACAGTACTACTGAGTGTATCCAGTAGAATTTATTACTCTTAAATAAAATGGACGAAAATGTAAACAAGCATTGCTGGTAACACAAGAAATATAACCAAATATAAAGTATACGATATGGAAAAGGTGGTGTGACCGCCGTATATTCTGATGAGTATCCTTCTTCCCGAGTATTCTTCGACACAACAAATAAACCACACAGACACATACACACGACTGTTTTACATTTCATATTTTATTGGCGCTCGTAAACTCAGACACTTCAAACTCAGCGTTTCTGTAGTTTTCTCAACTAGTGTACGTAGGTGTGTGTGTATGTGTGTGTGTGCTGAAACGGTTCAAGCTGTATTGTTTATTATTCTTCTATTCGATGAGAGACTAGATTAAGTCTAGCCTCGGCCGAATTATATGTAGGCCTAATGCATGTACAAGATGTTGCATTAATTTATAGGCCTATATGATTTTTTAGTACTGATTTTCAATTCTCCATTTTTTTTAACTCAAAATTAAATTTTCATTAAAAAAGTATTAAATATATAAAACTAATTTCCGTTTCTTCTTCTTGTTCTTGTTCTTCTTCTTCTTCTTCTTCTTCTTCTTCTTCTTCTTCTTCTTCTTCTTCTTCTTCTTCTTCTTCTTCTCCTGCTCCTGCTCCTGCTCCTCCTCCTCCTCCTCCTCCACCTCCTCCTGCTCCTCCTCCTCCTCCTCCTCCTCCCCTCCTGCTGCTCCTCCTCTTCCTCCTCCCCCATCTCCTTTGACTCCTTCTCCTTACTTCCTGAGTTAGGCTTTTAGCTGGTTCAGGGTTCAATGAACTTTCCACCGTTTCTCTAGTATACTGTTAGCTCTTCTTGGGTCATCAATATCATCATATCATCTTTTGCAAGGATGAAACCAAGGATGGTTTGTTCCGGTCTAAACAGGCAAATTTAAGAGCTGATCACTCTAGCGTTTCCTCGGACGTCACACACCTCTCCGTCCCTTGGCTTATAGTTCCATAGTTGTTTGGGGATGCGGCAGTTATCCATTCGGCAAAGATGTTCCCACCAATTCAGTCGATACTGGGCGATCCTGTCGACTATACTCATAATATTCAGTTCCTGCCGTATAACTGTGTTTCTTCTATGATCATGAAGAGTATACCATGCCATGTGCCTGAGAAATCTTATTTCAGCCGCTTGGATACGACTGGCTGAAAAGGTATCCTTTTGTTAAAGTACGGCTCTTCTTTGCTGGTCTCTGAATTTTGAGTAAACGACCGACATATTCCTTTCACCTTGTTATTTTTCACAGTATACTTTCTACTCAAAACGTTTATTTTCATACAGCAGTCTCAGAGCTTCTAGAATTTCATCTTTTCAGCCATTTCTACAAGGCCTACCAAAAAGTAGGCTATGTCCTGTATTTGTCAATGGTCAATGGTCAACACTTCATGATCGTGTATCTGTTTTGTCAGTCAGTTTGTTTAGTGTTTGCTTAATCGAACAGGTTACAAATCTGCAACAAAATGAGGGAAAAAATTATCTATTTTTAATATTACGGGATCCGTTTGTGCGACTTTTTTAAAATTAAACATTCCGTGTTTGTTTAGCTGCTACTGTCTTTCCACAATAATTCAAAACCTCCATGAACTGTGTGAGAGAGGAGAGTATAAAGGTACTGTAAAGTATTATAGTACTGAAATATATAGTAATATTGTAGTATAATAGTACTGTAAAAGTATCTAAAATATTAATAACTTATCCTCTATAATACTGAACAATAACGTTGCCGTTTTGTGGCCCTTTTGATACAGACAATCATTCCGTGAAAATAAAGTTATTTTCAAACGTCACAAACAATTATTTTTGTCAAAATTCAAGGTAATGGTGAGCACGCACGTGTGTGCTAATATACGTTACTGCAGTGGTTGAAAAAGTTGCATAACTTTACTGAAATTAATTATACTGCTGTTTGCCCTGAGAATGGTTACCAATTAAAAGTATTATTTGCGTACACCACGGTAAACTACAATAACAGTTATCGACAGAAACAGGTTGCTTCTGCCTTTACAGTTCACCGTTAGCTTATATAACGAGCCAACATTTAATTTGAGTCAGTTATATGTTTGTAATTATATTAAAAACGTTTTCTCAGTTGCAAAATGTGATACATTTTTATTCAAAGGTTTTTAAAAATATATAAACACTTGGTACGTTTTACAAATTTTATTTAATTCTGACAGCTGTTTCGACTTCTTAAGACATTGTCAAAGAGATGAATGAACACTAAACACATAATGCAGGGTGGACATCTGTTTAGGGCGTGTATTGGAACATGTATGAGTGTGAAGATGGAGAGTTTGTAAGTGTTTGTAAAAACTAAATATACTCTGAATGCAAAATATAGAATTACCTAAGCTAAATATATTAGTAGTTTACATTACATTATTAGTAGTTAATTTTATATTATATTTTGCATTTAGAGTATATTTAGTTTTTACAGACACTTGACCTTCCCTTAGCTCCTGCAATCCCCCTCTCCATCTTCACACTCACACATGTTCCAATACACGTTCTAAACAAATGTCCACCTTACATCCTGTGTTCAGTGTTCATTCATCTCTTTGACAATGGCTTAAGAAGTCGAAACAGCTGTCATAGTTAAATAAAATCTGTGGAACTTACCAAGTGTTTATATATTTTTAAAAACCTTTGTATTAATATGTCTCACCAAGTGCCCACAGAGTCATCAATTAATATCGTGAAATTTTTACTCGCTCTTTATGTTAATGTTTTCAAATTTCTAGGTGGATACGATAGACTGTTTTATATTTTCTGTACTCTACTGGTCGTTCTATTTTCGCCTTCAAACCTCTACATTCTGTGATACCCATTAAATTTCTTTTATCTATTTTTGATGTTTTTTTATCTTTCCTTTCAACCTCTTTTTTTTTAATTTCAAATGATAATTTATTTTATTTTATCGTTTTGTTTTTTCTTCGGCTCTTAGTCTCTACAATCTAAAAATAAAGAAAACTGTCCAAGCTGTAGTTTTTATTGGCATTTTCTTCATTTTGCATTCTTCTTCTTCTTCTTCTTCTTCTTCTTCTTCTTCTTCTTCTTCTTCTTCTTCTTCTTCTTCTTCTTCTTCTTCTTCTTTTCTTTTCTTTTTTCTTTTTTTTTGTTTTCTCAGAAAAATATTAGTTTGTTTATTTCAATGCAAGTCGTTGATCCACCGGTCTTCTTATTTCACTGCTAGTATTTCGTATACTCTGAGCGTATAACGTAGAAATTGTTTTGATAGGCGTTAATCCTTCTTTTTCAATACGTAATTCTAGTGGCGGATATAAGCTCCGGAGCGGTCCTGTGAAGAGTCGTGGCGAGGAGTTTCATTTGAGGACGTTGAGGACTCTTTTTTTTTATGTAGCCCAGTATTTTATAGACTTTGTAATGCTTACCTGAAGAGTTAACTTATATTTTATAGGTTTTAGCAAAACCGGGAAAAGAAGACTTAAAGGTTGTAGCGTGACAGATGTATGCATAATATTGAATGGCAATTGATCATTAGAATAATGAAGTTATAATATTTAAATTTGGAAGAAAGCACTAAGTTGAATATAAAAAGATTAATTCATAGCAACTGTGGAAAGAAATCATTATTATAAAGAAAATACAAGTTAAAATAAAAGGAGTTACTAGTGATGAGTCATCCAAAACCAGTCTCATAACCAAAGGTTTTCAAGGTATAACCCAGGAAGGTAAAATAGTAAATAACAAAGCAGTACACAATATGACCAAACCCACAACGAGGGAGAATAAATAGAATAGAAACCCTAAAATAAGCCAAGATCAACCAATACAGGTTGTGTATTTCTGAATTAAAGAAGAAGATGGAGAAGACCCCAAGAAACCTGATGGCATCAAGAAGAAGATGGAGAAGATACCAGGCCCAGAAGGCAGGAGAAAAGAAGACTGAAGAAAGAAGAAGAGGGCAGCATCCTGAAGAAGATGTCATGCTCTTATAAAAGACACCCAAATCCCTATATCCCCAAAATAAATATCTAAAAATAAAAGTATAACGAAATAAAAACCACATGTATACAAATTTAAGAGAGAGGAGTGTATAAAGTAAAAGTTTCCTGTGAACTAAGATGAAACAATAATATAGTACCCATGGAACAAATCTCCATTGAAAAAACGCTAACCAATTTATTATGTTAATAAGACTATACGACCATTTAGCATTAACATAATATATAAGTGAAAGTGAACCAGTGATAGTTTTGGGTATTATAAAAAATGAACCTTGTGTTTCATTCTTGGCAATCACAAACATTGGATGCAATGAAATATGCATTTTTCAATGACTTAAAATGTGTACGGTGACAATATGTTGTTCATAAGACATGAATCTGTTTAAAATAACATTTTTGTTTTACATGAAAAAAGAAAAACAGATTTCATAGTGCTTTTTGAACGGTTCATACTATTTATTTGTTAATGACAGGGTACAATTCCCCAAAGACAAGGTATAAAAGACTGTATAAAAACTGTAGAATCCTACTTATAATAATAGTTAGAAATAAGAATATAGATATAAGGTTTTAATGTATATAGTACAAGAATGTTTAAAAATGTTTTAGATATAAGGCCATTTGTTTGGGTCTGAAACAACTAACATCAGAACTATAAAAATAGTTACCACTTGTAAATAGTAGAGAGTAATTAAGATGTTAGTTAGTAAAAAACCTTTGTTGTAAACCATATTTCCATGTTGGAAATGGGAATTTTGTTGCAAAATGTCTGATTTGAAGACAACCATTTATTAAAAAAAATATTCTTTATTCTGTTTGACTATTGTTTGTATTGTGGCCAATACTAGTTGTTTTTGTGTAATTTGAAAGCATGTTTAATTTATAATACTATTTGTAAAAGTCAGAGAGGGTATCACACATCATATATTGTTTGTAAATTATTTTGTAAGAAAAATTGTTAAAAAATCATAGGCCAAAAGAATGGAAACCAAACTTCATCCAAACAGAGAAATTGCTCATTTAAATGCAAATAAACAAAAGGGGTTTAGACAAAATAAACTTGAGATCATGCCATATAATTGCACATACCATTTAGAGAGATTTTAATAAATTATATTCAGAATTATAAATAAAAATAAAATGACTAAACTCAGAAATTTAGACATGGGAGTCATATATTTCAGAATAATGTTTCAGAATACAACTAATTCAATTAATTACCAGAAAATAAGGGAATAGGAACCTTTTAATACAATATAGGATTATTAATATTAAATATAACTGATAAAATGGCTGAATTTATATAATGACAGGAAGTAAATTTTGATGTTTTGACTCTTCACAGTATACCAAACTGAAAGTGAAATTACTATTTTTTTTGGACAGAAAACACTATAAAATGGCATTATTTAATCTGAAAATAACCAGAATGAACTGAAAGATTAATTTAAATCAAATCTAGTGAATAAAATTGACAAATAACCAAAGTTTAGGCATTCATATAGTGAAAATATAAAGTATTCACAGGATGTGAAAATATTTTTGAACAATGTTAAGGATAATATTATATGGGCTAAGAGTTTAATTGAAACTGAAGGAAACAGTTAGTTAATTATTGGTAGTTGAACGGTTAACATGACATACGTTTAATTACGTGGATAACCTAACCTATAATCGTCATACAAGCGAGTGTATAGTGAGTTATTGTGAAATCGCGAGTGACTTGTAAAATACTTCTGAAACTATCATATTATAACAGAAACGATCAAGTAACACTCCATAACACAGAACAATATAAATCTACTCCGAAAAACACCATAAAACACTAGAAAACTGTATAATACATTAAACCAAATTAGTGACGGAATCGGAGAAAGTGTTTGAACTAATAATTATACAGATACACTAAATACAACCCAGAATCACTACACCAGTCACTACACAACATATAACAAGAGATTTGCGGACACGAGAACAGAAATATTGCGTCAAAATACATTATTTGGAACGCAGCAGGGACGAGTCACATTTTGATCAACTTGACGGCGGCCATTTGCTTTGACAAACCCAGTGCCTCTTCTTGGTTCATCACAGCTGTTTGGTGAAAACAATTATTATATTTACAATTTATTATTCAATGTCTGTGTTTATTAATAACTATTAATTTGATTGTAACGTTATACTTTTTAAATATAAGCCCGATTTCTCTGACTTTGGTAATAACTGGCTGTTTAAAGAACCCTATATAATTTTTATAACATATACTTGTAACTTTTTTCGATATCCTGAGAATCGATACTAATCGATAAGAGTCAATATTGCTGTTACTTAATAAAACATTAATACTTTTCAATACTTAATAGTTCTTTATTTCTTCAATAATACTAATTACCAATAATATAATTCTAATTGATAATCTACAAGGACTTTACCACCCGTAAGTGAAGATAACCTAAAAAAATAGAAAGGTAAACAAATATCGATTGGTTTACAGACAGTCTTATGAGTGGTGATAGATTATTTAAATTATACTAAAACTTTAATAAAAATTTTCAGAAGAGCATTACACTGTTTAAAACTTCACAGCCCTATATTAATTAATTGATCCTAATTAATTAATTAATAAAATTAAAATTTTTTTTTATTATTTTTTTTTTATAAACATAATTTTTTTTTTAATTTTCTTCAAAACAATAATTTTTGTTTTGAAACTTTCGGTGAAGCTGAGCATATCTATTTCTTCATCAACTTTACGCTACTCGACCGGTCTTGCTACCATTGGGACTCGACCAGCTGGGAAACTTAAGGAAGTGTTTCAGGCCAGTAAGACGTCGAGAGCCACACCAATTAAACACCTTACAACTTACAGATTCACACATCAATCTATATTTATTTTATTACAAATTGGCGCCCAACGTGGGGCTTTAATTAGCGATTGGAAGGCCAATACATTCTGCCCAATCACTAGTTGGAGCTAGGCAACAGCTAGAAAGTCAGAGAAAGATAATAACAAGGGAATAACGACAAACAAAAATGGCAGATCCTACACAAGAAGAGTGGGACCAGATAACAGAAATGCTCCTGCATTTTAAAGAAGGAATAATAAAGAAAACGAATGAGTGCTTCGAATCGATGATGAATAAAATGGAATCCACAAGTAAGGAATTGAAAGAAGAATTAGGTAAGAAACTGGATGATTGGGGTGAAGAAATAAGAGAGGACATATTGAAAAGAGAAGAGTTAAGAAAGGAGAAGACCGAAGAAATAAAATATGATAGCAAACCAGAACCAGAAGAAGTACCAAATGATAAAACGCAGGAACTAGTAATGGTAGTACCTGGAATTAAAACTAGTGGAAATAAGGAAAATATTAAGCAAAGGAAAAGGAGAATGTATCCAAGAAACTTGGTAAAAACGAAGGAAGAGTTGGAGATGATGAAACATGGGTTAATTGATGGCAATAATATCCCAATTACCTATGACAAAGACATCATGAATTCTATGAATTATAGAAGGAGAATCGAAGTAATTTCAGAGATAATTTACCACAAGACAGTAGTGTACCAATGGGAAAGGACCGGAGGTAAACAGAATACGACATGTGGACAAGATCAATATCAGCGCAGAACTGGACAGTGGATTTCAGAAAGATGGAAATGTGATATCGTACCAGACTGTAATGACGGCACAGGTGAATCACCAGAATGTATTCCATTAGCGTGCCATCTAGGACAGTTCCAGGGTACGGTTAGACTAAAATATATTCCTTCAGAGTGGATATGTGATGGTAAACCAGCTTATGGTGTTTCAGATAAACAAATAATAAGTGATAACCCAGATGAAGATCCTCACATATATTTGTCAGGTAACACAAAACATGGACCAGAGAAGTATTGGTGTATACAATATGATGATAGAGGGAGCCAGCCCAGTAATTACGACGGCCCTAACAACCAGCCGCGTAATAACCAGTTTAACGGAAATTTTAACGGCGTGAGAAATAACAACCCCTACCCAAATAATCGAAACCACTTTTATCAACAAAATAATAATGTTCCATACAGTCAGAGAAATCCATATCCCAACAATAATGATGACAGACCTTACCAATCTAACCGAAATTACTATCATGATAAATTTAGTAATAAAAATAATAACAGTAATAATAACCGAGTGTCGCGCCCTAGGGTAAATTTTATAAGAGCAACTGAGATGATGGACCCTGGTTGACACAAATACCACACGACATCAAGAAAAGGGACGGATCATGATAACCGACTACGGCGAAAAACAATGTTGAAGGAGACGAAATAAATATCATTGAAAGGAAATGATACGAAGAATAAACATAGAAACAAAACTGGGTTTTATGAGTGAAGACTATGTAAGAAAATGAACATGACCAATAAGAATATGAGCAATGGAACGACATAAAGAAAATCGTCCATCTTCCTGGGTATATAAAAGAAAAGAAAATTTATAAGAAAAGAAAAAGTGGAGATCAACTTATTAAAGTATAAATAATATGGGCCAGTGTAGAGTACAATATAACCCCATATGTTGTGGTAAATGATAAGCATAACAATACATATGAGTTGAAGGAAATCGTTTCAGGAAAAATCAAAGGAGTGTACAATCAAGCTTCTATGAAGAAATATTATGAAGAATGAGTTGTGAGTTTTAGAATTTTTATTATAAAAATTCGAAAATAATGTAAGTACATCTTACAACCTAATATTTTGAGAAGAACGTTTTGGAAGAAAGAGAAAGAAAAAGAATTTTTTATATATTTTAAAAAATTCTAAAATAATGTAAGTACATCTTACAACCTAATATTTTGAAAAGAACATTTTGGAGAATTAAAAGAAGAAGAATTTTTTAATTTATTTGAAAAAATTCTAAAATATGTAAGTACATCTTACTACAACCTAATAATTTTGGAACAAACTTTATGGAAGAAAGAAAAAGAAAGAATTTTGAATATAACTTATTCTATAATAAGTAAGTACTTCTTACTACAACCTGATAATTTAGAACAAAACTTTATGGAAGAAAGAGAAAGAGAGAGAATTTTGAACTTAATTTTACAAAAAATTTAAAAATAAAGTAAGACCAACTTACTATAACTAAGTTTGTGAGAAAACTTTATGGTAAATAATTAAGAAGAATTTGAATTTGGAAAAATACCAAAACATTCAGAAATAATAGTAAGATCACATTACTATAAACAAGTCTGAATGAAACAATTCTGGGAATAAATGAATTAAACAGAATTTGTATGTTGATAGAACGTCAGAACTTTGAAACAAGATAAGATCAACATATTACAAGGATTTATGAGAAATATTTTTCAATTAAATAAAAAGAATAGTTTGAATTTTACATTAAAACCAACCAAGTTCCAAAAAATAATTATGTGTCAATTATGATTGAATTGAGAAGAAAATAAAGTGATTAATTCAGAAAAGAGAGTTAACGTTAATCCAGAATAAATGCTAGACATTCACAATAGCATCTGAAGGAGTAGAGAAGAATAACACAAAAGAGTGTAGTATGCAAGAAAACAAAAAATTTGGAAACAAAGAGACTAATTACCTATGAAACGATAATAAAAACAGTTAATTAAGAGCAAAGAAGAACAACTCATACCAAATAGATGGAGAAGATGATTTTGAACCAATGATAATAATAAGACCTATATGAAATGCAAAGAGAA
Organism: Magicicada septendecula; assembly: GCA_034769895.1. NCBI lineage: Eukaryota > Metazoa > Arthropoda > Insecta > Hemiptera > Cicadidae > Magicicada > Magicicada septendecula. The sequence goes on along the minus strand of CM068371.1, from coordinate 487,045,394 downwards.
TAAATACCACATGAAATATAATATAAATGAATTAAGGTTAATGAATGCGAAGGTGGATTAATAACTTTCTAAGAGAAAGGAAAGAACCAAAATGTTTAAATAAAATGATCAATATAACAACCTGTATATCTAATGTAAAGATACAATGTCAAAAAATTAAATATAATATATTAAGACCATTCAAATAATGAATACGAAAGACTATTTATAAAGACCATGCTAATACTATGAATAACCAGAAGAAAGTATAAAGAGAATTCAGATGGAGAAGAAAGAGAGTTACATTGTAAACAGTAACCAGAATTATTAAAAGAAAGGTTTTCAACCATAATTAAAATAAATATATCAGACAAGTTAAGAGTTTTGAAAAAATATATATGTAATGAGTATAATAATGATTATGAAGATTTATTAAGATAGAAAATGTGAGATAATCTGAGAGACTACGAAGTGGAGAATCCAAAGATATTTTTATTAGTCGAAAATGAGACTACTTTTTATTTATTTGTTCGATGACTGACTGAAGATAATTCCAGCAGCATTAGGTTTTTTTTGAGCAGGGATGGATATGCCCCTGTACTCAATTTATAGAAGTGGTGTATGGCCAGCAGAGAAGTAGCGTACAGTGCCCCTCTGATCTGCCCCAGCCCACGTGATAGGGAATGTTAGGGAATTAATATCCCAAGGATACAACACGAAGTTGATATAGAAAGAAAATGTATTACAATTATAATATATCTCAGAAGACACTAACTATCCAAAAAGGATCAGTAGTAAGACAAGTAACCATATATATAAAATTAATAAAACTCTAATATAAAAAAGTCAATATAAAAATGGAGAAGAAAATGAATTATAAGAAATGATGAAATTATAATAAGAAATTATTTCATCCATAAACATGTCTGAAATAATTACTTCTGGAGGAGAGCAATCTGTAGCGTGACAGATGTATGCATAATATTGAATGGCAATTGATCATTAGAATAATGAAGTTATAATATTTAAATTTGGAAGAAAGCACTAAGTTGAATATAAAAAGATTAATTCATAGCAACTGTGGAAAGAAATCATTATTATAAAGAAAATACAAGTTAAAATAAAAGGAGTTACTAGTGATGAGTCATCCAAAACCAGTCTCATAACCAAAGGTTTTCAAGGTATAACCCAGGAAGGTAAAATAGTAAATAACAAAGCAGTACACAATATGACCAAACCCACAACGAGGGAGAATAAATAGAATAGAAACCCTAAAATAAGCCAAGATCAACCAATACAGGTTGTGTATTTCTGAATTAAAGAAGAAGATGGAGAAGACCCCAAGAAACCTGATGGCATCAAGAAGAAGATGGAGAAGATACCAGGCCCAGAAGGCAGGAGAAAAGAAGACTGAAGAAAGAAGAAGAGGGCAGCATCCTGAAGAAGATGTCATGCTCTTATAAAAGACACCCAAATCCCTATATCCCCAAAATAAATATCTAAAAATAAAAGTATAACGAAATAAAAACCACATGTATACAAATTTAAGAGAGAGGAGTGTATAAAGTAAAAGTTTCCTGTGAACTAAGATGAAACAATAATATAGTACCCATGGAACAAATCTCCATTGAAAAAACGCTAACCAATTTATTATGTTAATAAGACTATACGACCATTTAGCATTAACATAATATATAAGTGAAAGTGAACCAGTGATAGTTTTGGGTATTATAAAAAATGAACCTTGTGTTTCATTCTTGGCAATCACAAACATTGGATGCAATGAAATATGCATTTTTCAATGACTTAAAATGTGTACGGTGACAATATGTTGTTCATAAGACATGAATCTGTTTAAAATAACATTTTTGTTTTACATGAAAAAAGAAAAACAGATTTCATAGTGCTTTTTGAACGGTTCATACTATTTATTTGTTAATGACAGGGTACAATTCCCCAAAGACAAGGTATAAAAGACTGTATAAAAACTGTAGAATCCTACTTATAATAATAGTTAGAAATAAGAATATAGATATAAGGTTTTAATGTATATAGTACAAGAATGTTTAAAAATGTTTTAGATATAAGGCCATTTGTTTGGGTCTGAAACAACTAACATCAGAACTATAAAAATAGTTACCACTTGTAAATAGTAGAGAGTAATTAAGATGTTAGTTAGTAAAAAACCTTTGTTGTAAACCATATTTCCATGTTGGAAATGGGAATTTTGTTGCAAAATGTCTGATTTGAAGACAACCATTTATTAAAAAAAATATTCTTTATTCTGTTTGACTATTGTTTGTATTGTGGCCAATACTAGTTGTTTTTGTGTAATTTGAAAGCATGTTTAATTTATAATACTATTTGTAAAAGTCAGAGAGGGTATCACACATCATATATTGTTTGTAAATTATTTTGTAAGAAAAATTGTTAAAAAATCATAGGCCAAAAGAATGGAAACCAAACTTCATCAAAACAGAGAAATTGCTCATTTAAATGCAAATAAACAAAAGGGGTTTAGACAAAATAAACTTGAGATCATGCCATATAATTGCACATACCATTTAGAGAGATTTTAATAAATTATATTCAGAATTATAAATAAAAATAAAATGACTAAACTCAGAAATTTAGACATGGGAGTCATATATTTCAGAATAATGTTTCAGAATACAACTAATTCAATTAATTACCAGAAAATAAGGGAATAGGAACCTTTTAATACAATATAGGATTATTAATATTAAATATAACTGATAAAATGGCTGAATTTATATAATGACAGGAAGTAAATTTTGATGTTTTGACTCTTCACAGTATACCAAACTGAAAGTGAAATTACTATTTTTTTTGGACAGAAAACACTATAAAATGGCATTATTTAATCTGAAAATAACCAGAATGAACTGAAAGATTAATTTAAATCAAATCTAGTGAATAAAATTGACAAATAACCAAAGTTTAGGCATTCATATAGTGAAAATATAAAGTATTCACAGGATGTGAAAATATTTTTGAACAATGTTAAGGATAATATTATATGGGCTAAGAGTTTAATTGAAACTGAAGGAAACAGTTAGTTAATTATTGGTAGTTGAACGGTTAACATGACATACGTTTAATTACGTGGATAACCTAACCTATAATCGTCATACAAGCGAGTGTATAGTGAGTTATTGTGAAATCGCGAGTGACTTGTAAAATACTTCTGAAACTATCATATTATAACAGAAACGATCAAGTAACACTCCATAACACAGAACAATATAAATCTACTCCGAAAAACACCATAAAACACTAGAAAACTGTATAATACATTAAACCAAATTAGTGACGGAATCGGAGAAAGTGTTTGAACTAATAATTATACAGATACACTAAATACAACCCAGAATCACTACACCAGTCACTACACAACATATAACAAGAGATTTGCGGACACGAGAACAGAAATATTGCGTCAAAATACATTATTTGGAACGCAGCAGGGACGAGTCACATTTTGATCAACTTGACGGCGGCCATTTGCTTTGACAAACCCAGTGCCTCTTCTTGGTTCATCACAGCTGTTTGGTGAAAACAATTATTATATTTACAATTTATTATTCAATGTCTGTGTTTATTAATAACTATTAATTTGATTGTAACGTTATACTTTTTAAATATAAGCCCGATTTCTCTGACTTTGGTAATAACTGGCTGTTTAAAGAACCCTATATAATTTTTATAACATATACTTGTAACTTTTTTCGATATCCTGAGAATCGATACTAATCGATAAGAGTCAATATTGCTGTTACTTAATAAAACATTAATACTTTTCAATACTTAATAGTTCTTTATTTCTTCAATAATACTAATTACCAATAATATAATTCTAATTGATAATCTACAAGGACTTTACCACCCGTAAGTGAAGATAACCTAAAAAAATAGAAAGGTAAACAAATATCGATTGGTTTACAGACAGTCTTATGAGTGGTGATAGATTATTTAAATTATACTAAAACTTTAATAAAAATTTTCAGAAGAGCATTACACTGTTTAAAACTTCACAGCCCTATATTAATTAATTGATCCTAATTAATTAATTAATAAAATTAAAATTTTTTTTTATTATTTTTTTTTTATAAACATAATTTTTTTTTTAATTTTCTTCAAAACAATAATTTTTGTTTTGAAACTTTCGGTGAAGCTGAGCATATCTATTTCTTCATCAACTTTACGCTACTCGACCGGTCTTGCTACCATTGGGACTCGACCAGCTGGGAAACTTAAGGAAGTGTTTCAGGCCAGTAAGACGTCGAGAGCCACACCAATTAAACACCTTACAACTTACAGATTCACACATCAATCTATATTTATTTTATTACAAGGTGTACAAAATGAGAAATATCAAATCTTATCCACTTACAATTAAGTTAATAATATTTCTTTCTATAGACAACTGTGTACGTTTTTCAGTCTTTCTTCGCCTATCGATAATCTAAATTATCTTAATTCATGTAAGTTTCAAAAATTAACTTGTAGATGAAGCCCCAGACACGAACATTGTTAAAAAAATACAGTAGGACAAGCTTTAAGTTGGGAAAGGATTCAATAAATTACCATTTGACAATAAACTGAATAATTACCATGACTGTCCCTGTACCTGCTACTGCTTCTGCGGTCCCGTTACTGGTATCGCGTGGGTATCGTTGAAATTGTATTACTCCTTCCACCAATAGATCTTAATTAGAATTGCCATACATAGTGTTGAGCATTTCTAATCAAAAAATCAAAGTGTTAACGACAATTTCTTTGTCCGCTGAGCATTGATTAGAGGGAACACTCTCCGGTCGTCACATTGTTGTTTCAAGTAACAAAATAAAATGAGCAAGTTTAACAAATCGAATAAATATTTTCATATTTACAGTCATATTTGAAAACCTATACCACCTAATATCAAGAATGAAATATTTGTCTATACCTATTAATAGGCCTACAAATAAGAATTCCTGAATGAGAAACAAATTCAAATTTTCATACTCGTTTTTCATTGTTTTTTTTTATTCAAATCCTCTTTTACCGCAAGGTGCAGAGGTTGAGCAGAGGAGTCGCCACCGTGGACTCTGGGTACCCAGGGCCTTGGCTTCATAATACTGCACTCCTAGTCCTGCAGAGAGCACCTAACATTGTCCTCCTAAGTCACTCTACTATGGCCCCTGGATCTTATCCCAGAAATTCTTGCCTCATACAGTTGTTTTGGAACTCTATCCCCTTCTATCCTCTGAACATGTCCATACCAGCGCAACTGTGCTTTCTTCATTCGATCTTATGTAAAACACCGTAAAAATTATTATTAGGTGTATTAGGTTTTTATTTTATTTTGTAAGAAAAGTGTTTTTAATAATAATAATAATAATATATAATAAATAAATACAAGAATAATGCGACCAAATATGAATATTCCCATTAAGTAGGAGCACCTGCTTCTGCCAGCTCAATCTTCTAAACCAGTAATTGTTATGCCTTAATTATACAATAGCACCATAATTATAATCCTCTTGTTATTAAAGCTTGTTTAAAATGATGCGACGCGTAATTTTTCTCATTTCTTTCACGCACTCTGTCTGTATGTCTCTCTCTTTCTATCACACAATACGCACGCGATCTACGATTCTGAAACACCTGTCGAAGTCAGCAGGTGCACGCATCGAACCGCAGACCCGACGCACCGACATGACAGACACGTAGCAACAATCTGCCGACAAGATTCTAACCTACCTGATAACACACTAATAATACGCCCAGCTATTTTGAAGCTTAGGGAAGATTAAACTAAACGATATTAACCTTGTGGCCAGTTTCTTGTGTTTATTGTTTTCGGAGTTTTTACAATACCATCTCCTCTTAATAATTTATCACTTATTAAGTTATAATAAACAACATACATTTATATTATACACAACCTGTATAGTATGGTCCTTCTACGGCCTACAGTATAGTTGTTTTTGAACTTCTTCCAATCGTGGGGCAGCTGCTGGACGTGCCCCAGTGGTTGCAGTGTCCGCGCGCAAACACGTTGACTGCCTGATGTGTCAGAAACTTGAGTAGCCTTGTGCTGGAAAAAAGGATGGAGCTCTCCTGCAAGGAAGAATAGAGGCTGTTAATATGTGCCAGAACCGCAACGGCTGAGTTTTTTGGGGGGAAGGACATGAAAAGGAAAGGACCAAGAGTACTGTGCGCGATGAGAAGGAGTTTCACTTGTATAGAAAAGTGTTGAATGTCAAGCGCCGCAAGGGCGGTGGTGAGGAGCAGATCAATGCTTACGGGAGATCTCGAGCAGAGATCGGGGGCGTTTAAATTTCAAATAGGTGGGCCGTCGTCTGTACTAAGGCGACGGAGGTAAGGGTAGGATGAGGTAGAGACGCACAGACTGATCAACAGAAGGAACCTTCAGCCCTCTTCTGATAACATCGTTTCTGACGTACCAGAGAGAGCTGAAGATTTAACGGAGGGTGCAAGATTAGATAGCTTTCAAGCGCTCAACAACGTAGGGTTGTAGCAGGGACTAATATGAGGGCGCTGCGTAAGTCAAGATTTCTCTAAGAAAGAGCAGGTAGATGGTGAGTTTAGTATCGCACAGGCACTGAATTCCGATTTGAGAGAAAGGGAAATAGTTTGGCTTTGACGCAGCGACCTCAGTCTCCGTTTCTGGAGACACTGAGAGACACTGAGAGACATGGGCTGCAAAGCTAAGGCGCCTGTCAAGAGTTGCTTTTGAAGGATGAATATGGAATAATTATTTGCAGAAACGTATAAATAAAATTGTTACCAATATTTGAAACTAATAAACAATTGGTTAAAAAAAAAATGTTTTGTTAGTATATAGGTTATTAATTAATAATTATATGTTTTTATGTTACGTAATTCTATTATCTGTGTTGTTTAAAGCAATATTTACAATATTACCTTTAATTCTAATACTATTTAACAGCAGACTTTTAATATAATATCTAATGTAGTTTTTGACTCCTACTAGTTCCTGAGTATATTGTTTCAAAGTTTATCTTTCCTTAACAACTTGTATTTTAACATCTTATTTAAAATTTCAGCTACATAAAAATTAACTAATCATTTTGGATCTGACGATGAGCTGTGAACCTTGAAAGCGCTAACCGGAACAATTTTTCTATAACGGTGTGCAACAGTGATAATTCTGTTTGTGATTATAACCACTAACACAACTTTCTTAATTAAATATATAAGGATTTTTGTATTATATATAAATTCGTTATTATAATGTTTGTGCCACTAATGACCTCTGGTGTTGCAGCAACCTGATAAATAAATATATAAAAATATTTTCTTAGTCTTGACAATTGTTTCTCTCCTTACGGAAGCTGATTACATTTCAACTGAGAAAAGGAAACAACATATTGTTTGAGATGTGTGGGTAGGGGTGTTATAGTAAATGACCGCGGAACCGATTTGAATAACTCAGTTGAAGAGTTTTGTGGACAAAGGTTGAAACCGTCCTCTTCATCATGATCACCATTGGCTCGACAGGTCCACTAGGGCTTCGAAGAGGGCGGCGATGGACAGAGTGGATTGGAGGCGGAGGTTGGTGGTGGCTGGGAGCCGATTTGGTCTCTAGCATCACAGGAGAACAAGAAGGTGTCACTTCTGTTACACTTATATGTTGTAACCCATAAATTATTGAGAGTTTTAATTCTTTAATGTATACATCTAAACTGGTTTCAAGAACACGTTGTTTCATATCATTTGTACTGTTCCACTTAAATGTAGGTAAACGCTTGATAACGTATTTATGGTAATGCTTATGTATGCGTGTGCTTCCTCCTCAGGGTAGAAACGCGAAGGGATTGTGATAAGTGACAGATTGGACGAGAGGGTAGTGATGCACGAGAAAGGGTGAGAAATTTAAATCGGATTTAAGTGCAATGGTGTGTGTGTGTGTGTGTGTGTGTGCGCGCATTTAGCAGTAATGTGTAGTGATGCGATGGAGTTGGTGCCGCCACTGCCACATCGATCAATATTGGACGAGCAGCAGCAGCATAATGCAATATTAATGGCAGTGGCACACGGTGTACGGACGACTGCGTTAAGTGGTAATGCCTGTCGGAGCTACTCAGCCCAGACTGTGGTCAGCAACCCTCCCCGCCGAGGTGTGCACGAGTGCAGATGTTGTCACTACAATACTTGAATATTCTTCATACAAGTGTATTGTACTAATTCGTGTAAATCATAACGTGTATTCCTAGGTGTGTCCGTAATACAATACAAGATTACTAGGTGTATCAACACAGATACAATAAACACCTTTATTTATATTATATTATCTTTAAATAAATACACTGCAAGTGGGTTTAATTTCATCTGACGCACGTTTAACATAAATTATTCTGTATCTTCAGAGGTTTGTTTGAATTGTAATTGAATGTTACGGATAATCGAGTTTACTTCGATTGTTGTAATGTTTATGTAGTCAACTATTTATATGTAATTAAAATTCTAATCCGCAATGTCAAGTCGCTTTTCCTTTTATTCGGAGCAGTGGTCAGCAAATTTTGATCTGTCCGGCTAGTCCTTATTTGAAACAATTTAGTAATGAATATGTCCCGTAGATATATTATCACCATAAGGCAGGGTAAGACGTATAGTGGGACTGCCACCTTCAGGCTTACCTCGATTTTCTGTGTGGGTGTTTTCCTATAAACTGGCTAACCAAACTGGTGGTTTTTGTTTTCTCACCAAACTAATGAGACCAGTTTTCCATGTTGAGACATTAAGCATCTTTAATAAACTGGCAGTTGTGTGTTCCGGAGCATTTCATGATTGGCCACTTTGCAATTGACATTTTTGTTGTTTGCGGACGATCAGGCTATTCTGTCGGACTCGGAAAACATGATGCAGATACGTATATATTTGTTAAAATTGAATCTGCAGGGACTATGGATTACAAATATCCACACTTAAGGCCCAGGTGATCGCTTTTCGTGGAACTGATCCCGTACGGGGAAACATTCTTTTAGACGGTACTGTCCTGGAACAAGTCGGCAATTTTAAATACCTGGGTTAAAGGGGGTCTTATAATAGAAGTTCCATAAGTTCAATCTTATGTGTGGGATCATTAGGCGAACTCATTAAGTCAGCAAGTAAAGAAAAAATGTTTAAATTTCTACAAGGTAAATGGCCCTTCCAACACTGCTTTATAGGTCTGAGAATTGGACTTTAACGAAAGCCCAAGCCAGCCGTATCCAAGCGGCTGAAATGAGATTTCTCAGGCACGTGGCAGGGTATACTGTTCATGATCAGTACGGTAGGAACTGAATACTAGGAGCATACTCGACAGGATTGCCCAGTATCGGCTGAATTGTTAGGAACATCTTTGTCGAATGCGTGACTGCCACATTCCCAAACAACTACAAAACTATAAACCGAAATGATGGAAAGGTGTGGGACGTCCGAGGAAGCGCTGGAGTGACCAGCTCTAGACTATGCATGTTTGAGACCGGAACAAACTATTCTTGGTTTTATCCATGCAGATGATAATGATGATCAAAATTCTAGTCCTTGTCCTTTTCAATACGATCCTCATTTGTACTTACACGTATATGCAGTCTTGTTTTCCACTGGTCAAATGAGTGGAGCAGATCAAATTCTGTTATTTGCTGAAAACATCTGCTGTTTTCTCCCTTATTGTGCCATCCTTGGGGATATCGGTGTTTTCCACTGCATTGACTGTCGTTTCGTCTTGTCATCATACTGGAAGATCCAGATTTTGTTAGAAATCTTGATTTTTTAAAAACAGGTTGAGTGTCAGCATCACGTTCCTTTTAGAAGGTCAGCCCAAACTTTCCTTGAGGTGTTCTTTTTGCTCTGTTGTAAGAACCCGATGGACCATCTTTGCGTAACCTTTCTTCATGTATAGATACAAAATATTTCACAAAGTTCACGCCTTCAGCTATCACTCGGACACTCAGCCGGCTGTCTTCTCGAACAATGGAGGCTAATTGTTTCCGTATTATGCACCAAACGCAATAATCTAAGAAATTAGTGATCTAAGATAAGCACCAAACGCAAATTTTTATTAAGATAAAGTAGATAATTTTGCAAAATACTTTCAACATTTCATAGTTTTGAACATTTTATCTTTAAATTAACAGCTATTTCAATCAAAACGAACAATTACACATTTTTTATTTCAGTTACATTTTGAAACCATAGGTGGCCCTATTTGGTGAAAGTGCCTTATTATAGGCTACTTATTATTTAGAAACATATGGGTTGAATGGACAAAAATTTGCCTTTTATCCATGTTTATCACATAAATGTATTTATTACAATAATACGAACACGTTGAAAAAATTATAATAAGTTATAATAATTTAAAATTTTTTACAAGAGACTCAAATTTTTGTTTATTCAATGTTTACAAAATTTTCTACAATGAGAAACACAGCACTGTAAACTGAATTACTGTATAATTTAAAACTTTAAAACACGTTAATAATAAATTGAAAATCACTAACTAGTATTAAATTCTGGAAACAAAATGTACCCTCTTGATGCTATAGTTTTGATAGTTGACTCTTTTTATGCTTTACAAGACGCAATATTGGCTTTAATTAGTAATAAAAAAAAATTAAAATTGAAAGTTCAAATCATCACCAAATACCCTAAATAATGATGTGTAACAGAAATTAATTATTTTATCTACTTTGAAATTGTACATAAAACTACGTAGCCTACTTGATATGGCGACCGAACAGCTGATTGAACATAAAAATCTTATAGCTACCACGAGAAACGCAACTACCAACTTTGCACGGCGATACTCCTGTCGATAAATCCCAAATGAGAACGCGCAGTGGCGGGTTCTTCGTGAACTAATTTATTTCACTCGAAATAACTCATGTAAAATAAATTTAAATAAAGTTCAATCCTATTATTGATTCTTTGATAAAATTACGATATATTAATAAGAATAAATTAATACATAACAAACACAATTTATTTTTAATTATTTTAATTGACCGCTGTTAAAAAACGGTTAAATCGAAAACTCATGAAAGCATATTAAAAATATAAAAACAAAAACGGCTCAAAAAGGTTAGATGCTTTTTAATTCTACGTACAAATTTAATAAATAAATAAATGAAATCACAATTAGAAAATAAAGCTATATTTTTAGCTTTAAATGACGTGATTTTGAGGACGGTATGATGAAAAAAAGTGTATAGTCCAACATGAGATTTGTTGCTTTCTTATTCGCTTAAATTTTTGCGCCCCTATAACGTTACACCCCAGGCTGCAGCCTACTTAGCCCAGCTAGCGGTTAATCAGGCCCTGCCCCTAAGAGATGGTTACATTATAAAAATGAACGGTGACAGATCTGTGAGATGACGAAGGGAGATATAAAAGGTAAACTGAACAAAAACAATAGAAATCTTTTAAAAATAGGATTGTGGAAAAGGACAAGAGGTACACAAGTGTATAGAGGACTAGTGAAGTGGGTTATGATCTCTTGTGGGCTGTGAGCCTTAAAAGTAGATAAATAAATTTGCTTGTTTACGATCGAAGGTTGTTAATTCGGTTAGCTAGTAATGTGTAAATATAACAAAATGAATACGCTCTATGTTAAACAAACACTTTTAATGTTACTTGGTACAAAAGCAAGTATTAGTATTATGTTTTTACAACTAAAAACTTTTATCTACAACTTCCGGTAGAAAACTCTCACCAGTTACGACGCCGTTGGAAAAATTTAGTTTCTAAAGTTAGTACACGTGTTTACACGCTACTTAAACGGATGGAAACTGCACGAATATATCCAGCCGGCAGTGGTGTGCTCAATCTTGGATCTGTAATCAATACCGTGGGAGCGAAACTGTAGCACGTCGCAGCTATTACTCTGAGATACGTTTTGTTCGGGAGTATTAAATCTGAGACGTGTGGGAGTTTGTAGGCGCGATATCCGCCCCCAAGTGTTACTAACATTGCGTACACAAGTGTGTTTCAGTTAAACTTTATTTACCTTAGAGGATTAAAAGCAATTTTTTTCTTACAAAACTGCGGTTTACACAAGTTCTAAGTTAAGCTAACGCCGAATATTCGAAAAAGTAAGAAAGAAACAATATGTGTCTGAAAGCTTATAACAAACAATATCACTTTTGACGGAAAATGTCTTACACCAAGGGTCCGTTGTGGGGGGGGGGGTGGCTATACGAAGTCGATGCTACAATTTTGTGAATACCAGATAAATTGTAATATATTTAAAACAATAACGCAAATTGAAATTACAAATACATAATTCAAAAGAACATGTATGAGAGAATGTCATACAAAATTAATATTGACTTGTAACGTTACACGCGATCACAAGATGGCCGCCAATTTGGAGTGGAAAATCACCGGTTCGCTGTGCGGAAAAATTAGTATAGCTCGGGAACACTTATGCGTATGACGTTATTTGAGATGGTGTTTTATGAAGCCCTACGAGTACTATAAAATAAAACACTAATAGTGATAATAGTAACAGAACTTAATAAATAATACAGAGATACAAGTGTTGAACTTGGACCAATTTGCCTTAACATTTCAAAAATGTCAAAATATCTTCACAACAAGATGGTAAATGCCTATCGTAAACGCTTACAGAGTAAATGAAGAATGGATGAGGAATCCGAAAAGGCCTCTATGACAGCAGCAGAACGAATGCTGAGGATGAGGCAGCGTCGAAAATTCGAGGCGAGCACCAGCTGCGCAGACGCCGCAACGCCTAACGCCAGTTCACAAATAACGAATGTTGACAGTGAGATAGAACTGATGAAACCCTACGAAATACAAGCAATACAATTTAGACGTTTGAGAATCGAGATGTAGAGTTTATAAGCATATTTGGCGTCTGGCTATGGAGCACTTTGAAAAGTCGTTCTACGGCAAGAAATCGGGTTTTGTTTATAGATTTTGTGATTGTATATGGTTCCAAAATGATTTAAAACGATCTAATGCAGCTATTTTGCAGTTAATTATTACAACACGAGTTCACAGATAAAAAAAGTCAACAGTATATTTTTTGCTCAAACTGTTGGACGTCTGTAAAACAATGAAAGGTGCCAACATTAAGTAAGAGCAAACTTTCCTATTAATGTCGAAATGGAAGAACGAGCAGAGGAAGTACTTACTTGTATAACAACAAAATAAGTAATTGGACAGCCAACTATGGATGTCGAGGGAAGACTCTTTCTTGTTCCTGAGTCAACGGAAGCACCTGGGGGTTGTTACGCAAGAGGTTGTTGACGAGAACCAAACAGACTTCGATCAGGACCAGCTAATGGTGTTTAGGTAATTATCTTCACGTATCCCACACTTGACGTCTTTAGATGCCCTCAACGAACGTCTTAGCTAATATCTCCGCGACTATTTCACCAAACCAACAAAAACTCTGTCTCAGCAACATCGCCAGGGTAAGATGTTTTCTGCCAAAAACCTAAGTGGTAGTGACCAGGACACTACCTTTCCCCTTTTGTTACTGGATTTAGTCTCTCGCGCTGTGTGTACAAGTATGTGAAACATATTTATTTCGTGTATCAGATACATCCTTGTCAATCACATAGCCACTTTCTTACATTTAAAAAAAAAATTATTATCTTCCGTATGTGTTTTCAACGTCACAGTCTTCAAAAGCAGATAAATCCTGATTAAAATAGGAATTTCATTTGCTTTTCAGTTGCATCCATTGACCTCATATAGCCGTGTCTAACAGCTGGCTGATTCCCAGCTGCCCATATGTCTAACAAGTGACATTGAGATAATCATTATTAATTCTGCTGATCGTTCTAACATTTTCATTATTATTATGGGAACTCAGTTCCGATGGGAGACAAAGTTATAAGTTGGAATGTTCTGTTTTTGGGATGATTTAACCTCCAGGGGAATCAGACTTGTAGTTCAATGTAAACAATATTGCACAAACATTTAAAGATGCAAGGAGTTATCTGAGAAAACGTTTTGAAAATCTTATACTCGACCTTACTACGCCCGAAGGAAACGATGAACCACAAAAGGAATGTAAAAAAGTGGAAGATGTTTCAGACTTACATTTCTAGTATCATAAAAAATTTGGTTAATTGTAATTAACGTTTTTCTGTTAGAATGATAACGTACGGACCTGGACGCGCACGAGGCGGACGTCATGACATATTGGACTTTACAGTTGTCAGGGGTGTTGCTTCCCAGATCGAGGTTGACCGAGCTGTTCTCTTATCATTGTCTCATAGATACAACACACGACTTGGGTAGTGGCTCGGCGGATATTTGACGGAGCTGCTTTATCTTGAAGACTTCCCGAGGTTGTTCCACTCGACTCTGTCCAGCACACCGACAAGGCATTTTCCGTGTTCGATGAGCACGTAGTCTCTACTGTCGAAGTGTGATGGCGGATGAAGTCTAATCTCACGCCCGACTACCACTGAATCCCAGAAGAAATCAGTCTTCCAGCTCTAGAGAAGAACAGACTTTGGAGACGGTGACTGTAAACGCAAGATCCGGCTGACAAAGCGAGATTCAATCGGGCGTCAGGGAAGTTACGTCGTGACTTGCAAGCTTTTCGACAAAACTGCTGGGAGTTTATGGTCGCTCAAGTGGCCCACACTCCGACGGTGGAGGAATGTTTCGCGTTGACTGGACGGAGTTGGCGTTCTCCCCTACTGGCCATCAAAGAGCCTGGGGAATGAGCCCCTGCCAAGCCAGAGGAGAAATCTGAGATTCTTGGCTAGCGTTTGCACCGACAGTTCGCTCCAAACTCGTCTCGAGACCCAGACTGGAATTTTAGCACTTCGACCCCGGAAGAGTCCTTGAGTCACGAACACCGCCGTACAGAGACTTGCGAACAGGAGTGTTTGCTTCTTTGTTGAGTTGTTCAACGCCTGTTTACCGTTTGCCTGATCCCGAAGCCGGGTGAACACCGCAAGTACTGGGACAACTTTCAGCCCATTAGCTTGGTGTCGGCCACATTGAGAGTTTTAAATGACTGGTATAGCAGCATGATCAAGATCACCTAGCACGGTTCGACAGTCTGGTCCCCGAGCAATTCAGATTTTTAGTCGGACACTCCTCGACGCATCAGCTGGCGCGTTTCGTAGAGACATCGTCAAGGCAGGTTGATCGCGTGAACAGACTGTAGCCGTTTTCTTTGATGTCGAAAAAACTTCTGGCCGTGTTTAGCATCCTGAACTTCTTTACAAACTTACGGAGATTCTGGATTGTGCTACCTTCATTTGACTGCTAGCTTTCTATGGACCAGAACCTTCCGTGTAAGAGCACACGGTGGCCTTTCTTCGGAAAGGACAATTACTGCTAGTATACCTTAGGAAAGTGCCCTCTGGTGTCATAGGTTTCCTGCTTTTTTGTGTGTGAAGTCAACGACATGCCCAAGTTGCATGAAACTAGGTTGGCCATTTTGCCGATGACACGGCAGTGAATGCTGTCGATTTTCGCACTGAAAAAGCAATTATCTGGCTCCATAAACAGCTGGACTCCTACGATGAGTAGACAGAGAAATGGACGGTTCTTACTGACGCGGCCAAGAACACAACTATAGTCGTCTCCAGGCGTAGAAGGCTCACTGACTCTTTATATATAGGCGATGCTCTCCTGCCTTGGTCTCCCGGTGTGAAGTACTTGGACTTCACCTGGACCGCTGTCCCACTTGGCGGACACATTTCGAGAAAGTAGCTCGCAAAACTATCAATTGTCTGTATCAGATCGACCCCTGCTTTGCATCGCCACGTATGTGGGGCCGATGGTTACCTCTGCGTGGGATTACTTGTCTAAGACCTGTAGGCGAAAGCTTTCATCTTTCTTGGACCAAGGATTGCACTGGCCATTTAAAGCCCACTACCTAACTTCGAACCAGATTATCCGAGAACTCCTATGTGTCAGTTTCATGAACGCCACTATATGAACACTTTCTAGAAAACTATACTGTCGCTGTGCCTGCTGTCAGGCAATCTCCTAATAAGCGCTCTACATGTTCAGGTCCAGGTGTTCTAGATGAATCTTCAGCAAACACTCATGGTCAATTAGATTTGTGTAATTGATAAGCCACTGCCGGTAGCAGGCCACGTCCACAACCCCACGAGTCTTTCAGTCCCCGCGGCGGAAGCTCTGCATGAAGTTCGGGACGCGGCGTATTAGCGGGCGACGGTCTCGTCTATCGCTTTGCACAACCCCTGGTCACCCACCCGTAACGTCCAATCTAGCGATAGTGTAGTGCGTAGACTAAAACCCTTCGATCCCACTTAGATACTTGACAGGTTTTAATTATGTTGTGATGGGACCATTAAAAACAGTAAGTAACTTATAATGTAGGCCTATGTTTGGTGTAGTACTTGTTTACAGTGAAGCTGCTTCACTATAAACACACATCTCTTGCACGTCAATGTTTTCTCACTTAATAATGTTAATAATTCCTTACATTAGGTGGATTGTAAAGCTAAATAAATGTAATAAAAACATTTCTAATAAAAAACTCATTCATACCTTATGTATCACTGGTGCCTTACGTATGACCAGGGTCGGATTAGAATAGAAGCGCGTGGTGCCCTATGGTGCCATCAAACTGGTGCCCCCCCCCCCGATTCAAAAGTCAACCTTTTATTCATTATTACACTGCTAAATGGAATACAACATTTCAAAACTCTCAAATTACAACAAATGTTTAGCTACATAGTGCTGACAATGAGCGTAGTTGTACTTAAGCTTAGAAAATATACTAACCGAACCATTTTTTCTTGAATTTGCCTTAACAAACTCTTGTATAATTTCTTCTAAATCAAGCGATTCAGTCTATCTCGCTTTTAGTATTCAACCTTGCTAACGAAGATAATCTCTTATCTCCCATAGATGAACTCAACATATCTTCAATGCGTTTTAATACAGAAAATGGTACTTCAGATTCGCATTTAGCTATTGGAAACGTCACACGATAACCACTGTACATATTTGGAAATACATTACGTTTTACAATCAACAATACTTTTTACAATCAAAAACAATCCAGTTTAATACTTTGAGCGGACAAACTGTAGTATCATGGACACTATAGTCTTCATTCAATCGATTCGAAAAAATCCTCTTTCTTGCAAATTTACTAGTGGCACAAACTTTTCCTTTACATTCATTATCTTCAAAAAGTTTTTGTGATTTAGGGCTGGATGGTGCCCTCTCTTACAGCTGAGGCTCTGGTGCCCGGTGCCACAGCATACCCTAGCGTTATGGATAATCTGACACTGCGTATGACCCTAGCTTACCACACTTACTTCAAATATTATTTTAAACTATGATTTTCTGTATTTTAATATACGGCTTGTTTTAAAATTCAGCACATTTAAGGGCTTAAATTTAATATAAACTAGTGAATAAATTCACCAATAGAAATAATGGAAATCAAAGAAAAAATTGTACTCTGGGCCACTAGCCGGCCACCACTACATTGACCAATAGATACAAAATGCATTGTGTAGAAGGTGTGTTTGTCTAGCAATGAGGACTAGCAACATTTCTCCGCAACCACGGGAGGGGCATCTTCAATGTCATCAGTAATGTATAGCTGCATTAGACAACCTCAAATCCCCACTCTTTCTGTTTCCAAATGTCAGGAAAGTATTAATATTAAAAAGATATTCTTCTTCGTCTTCTTCTTCTTCTCTATCTCCTTCTCTATCTCCTTCTCCTTCTGCTTCTCCTTCTTCTTCTTCTTCTTCTTCTCTTTCTTCTTCCTCCCTCTCTTCTTCTTCTTCTTCTTCTTCTTCTTCTTCTTCTTCTTCTTCTTCTTCTTTATCATCTTGATTCTCTTCCTCTTTCCCTCCTCAACCCAGAGTTCCGAAGGCTTCCAATTTTTCCCTGCCGAAGACAGTTCCTAATCATTACTCTCTTTCTCCCTCCTTTTCTTTTATCCATACACTCCTGTCCAGGCCATCCACTCCCACTACGCTCCTCAATCATTTCCTCGATCATGTTGTTGAACAATTTTGAATGGTGTAGTAGGTGAACAACCATGTTGCTTCCCTTTTTCCCAATGGTTTTCAACAGAATGCTTTCATCCACTATTTTTATTACCTCATCAATAGTCAGTCTTTCTATCCACGATTTTTTAATACCTAGAGCAGCACCACATCTAAAAAGCTTCAATTCTCTTCCAATTTCCTTACTTTGTTTGCATTTGTAGTTTCCAGTTGTCCCCTCGCGGAGAACCGACCGAGGGACTAATATTCCGAAATATTTAAATAGAACGTTGCCCGCCATTCTCAGCATTCTTAAACAAGGGCTATGCTATTGGATCTGGGGATGATGCAGGCGACATCGACATTATAGAAAAAACAAAACAACTATGATGGAATCCTCTGTAAAATTGGAGAAAGCTGTAAAAACGACGCATCTGTAGATCAATCAGGGAAAACGTAGTATATGCGAGTGACAAGAAAAGAGTGTTGTGTGGGCTCTAAAAATTAAAAAAATATCGGTATGGAGAACCATACATAACTTCCATGTTCTAAGATTTATATTTAAAATCATTTTCGAAATGGAATATTTCCATAGAAACTACTTCTTTCTACTTACTGCTTCAGCCTTAACCACAGTACTGTGGTCACTAACGTATACCACCTCACGTTATCGCACTCGATTTTCACTGATGATGGAAGTCGATGGCATTGCCGAAACGTCTGGTTTTGTAGAAAACATTGGACTACGGCCAAACATCCCGGGAAGGAATTTTAACAAAAACTACTTCTTTGTTGCCGATAACGTTGTACACATATATATAAAAAATATGCATAAAATTAATTAATGGCTTGTATAAGTTAATGTTTAATCTCCATTAAGTAGTGCTCAAGTTTCCAAAGTTTTAATATTATGATGTCCGTAATTAAAACATCAGAGCAGGTTTAGTGTGTATGAGGGTACACCGTGGACAAAAATTTTCAACATTTCCTATTGAGCGTTGCTTAGAGTAAAGCTGCGAATCTAGAGTGTACGTTTCACAGAACAAACACGCGGAAAAGAAGGAGCGCTCCGATGTCACTCATGGACCCTCAGTGAACCATCTTGCAGAGGGTTCATTCCCTAAAGACGAAAATTCTGTCTATGAATCGTTCCTCTGTAAACACGTGCAGTTCCCGTGCAGTTACACTGCCCAGCGATCCACATGAAGCAAATCGCTATCCACGCTGAAAAATTTTTCGCCTTGCACGCGTTATGTTGGTGTGGGTTTCGGCACTTTCCATTTAAAAAGCGTGCAAATGTAAGAAAAATAAACATGAGTGAGACCAGAAATAACGCGAATTTTGTGTGTGTGTGTGTGTGTGTGTGTGTGTGTGTGTGTGTGTTCCCTGCCTTTTTATTGCAGTAATCATAATAATAAAATGGAAACGTAAACATTACATAATTGAGATATGCTTGCCTGCCACGAACGATATATTTTCTCTCATACATGATTTACATTAAAATGAAAATTTACAAATGCCTGGCAACAAAATTATTTTATTTTTAACAATTACCATTGTTTGAAAAAGTTTAAATGAATTTTCAAGTATTTTACTGTTGTTAAAATGTAAAAGGTTGCTGGTAAACTACTCCTTCCCCTTAACCGATCTTCACCAAAATCAAAAGGCCTTGAGATCTCTACAATTCAGGGATGTATACTAAAAATTATTTGATTCATTTGATTCTGTTTGAATATGCGGCAGTTACCGTTCGTCATAGAAAAAATTACCCTTGATAAAAAAACGCTGCAGGTAAACTACCCCTTTCCCTTAACCGATCTTCTCCGAAAACAATAGATCTTGAGTACTCTACAAATCAGGGCTGTATGCAAAAATATTATTTGATTCTCTTTGAATTTGCGGCTGTTATCGTTTGCCATAGAAAAACAAATCTAAGACAGACAGACACACACACAGACAGACACACGCACAGACACTTTTCGAAAAATGACTTTTTTCATGTTTTGAGTGTAGTACAATCAGAATCTGCAATAATCTCGAACGTGACTTTTTTTGCCATCACCATACTTCCATTTCCTTAAGGAACATGGAAGTAATAGAGACTTATAAATTTGAGACATAGCTTTAGATACCTCGGCTCAGAAGTTAACTGTAAACATAATATTAAGGTGGAAATCCGAACCCGTATTTTGTCAGCAAATAGGTGTGTGCAGGGCCTCAGAAAACATCTAAAGCCTCATTTAGTTCAAAGGAAGACCAAGGTATTGATGTATAAGTTCCTAGTGCGCTCAATGTTGACATGGACGCTGCCTAGATCAGATAAGAGGCATGTAAATATATTTGAGAGGAGAATCCTCAGGCAAATGTTTGGTGCAGTGAAACAGGGGGAGTCTGGAGGAAAGATTTAATTTAAAACTGTATAATTTGTATGACGAACCTGGTGTGGTCACCTTTATTGAATTCAACTTTTATTAAATTTATCAAATTTTTGGTGCAGTGGAAGAGGAGGAGTCAGAAGAAAGATTTAATTTAGAACTTTACAATTTGTATGACGAACCTGGTGTGGTCACCTTTATTAAATTGAAAAGATTGAAATGGACTGGACACATTGTACCTGGTTGTGAAAGCAGAGTTGTTAGGAAGATGTTTGATGCAAAGCCAGGCGGTAAAAGAAGCGTTGAAAGGCAACAATTCAGATGGTTGGACAGGGTAAGTCAGGACGTCGGGGTCTTGAAATTATAAAGTGGTGGAGTGTGATTAATAATAGAAAAGGATGGCGAAATCTTCTGAAGAAGATCAGGGCCCACAAACGGCTGTTGAGCCAATGGTGATGATGATGATGATGACGACGACGATGATGATGATGATGAAGGTGGTGGTGGTGGTGCTATTGGATAAAGTGGTTTCACGTTGCCTTTTATTATCTTCCCCAAAGGCAAGATAGTGTCCTATCATTTACCCTCTCATCCGGCCTCCATATACTGGGGGGTGCTCGTTACATTCGATAACGGTTTGTTTAGTAAAACGTACATAAGCAAGGTTGCCTCCTCTCTATCACGGTCAGGTGATTGTCAGGTTTTCTCTTCATAGAGTCCAGGACTGTAATGGCATTCCCTGAACTCTTGCACTACTTTTAGATAAAAACAGATATTTTGTTAAGAGAATTTGTGAACTCTCGCAGCAGTAAGATAGAGAGAGAGAGAGAGAGAGAGAGAGAGAGAGAGAGAGAGAGAGAGAGAGAGAGAGAGAGAGAGAGAGAGAGAGAGAGAGAGAGAGAGTAAGCCTAAGCGATCCTACTCCGAACGGTACTAAAAGAAGTAAAAAAGATAATAACTGAAAACCGGTCTACGTGTCAAATTAAAATTTGCGTTGCATTAAGAGAGAACGGAAAAGCATAAGGAACAGTAAAGAGAGATTGCTCGGGAGCGATACAAAATAAAATGAACAAAGTGTAGGTAGTGGAACATGATTTATGAAAAACGTGTTCGGAATACAAATACAGTGTATATATTTGAAGTAGCGAGACGCCTGCTAGCAGCGTGTATCAAATTTAACTGTCAGCGTGTATCGATTTTCTAAAATGGGTTGCGTCTCAAGTGAAAAGAAGAAGAAGAAGAAGAAGAAGAAGAAGAAGAAGAAGATCTTAAAATATGTTTATTGTGTGTGTGACTTAGATTGTGAAATGTTACACAGAAGACGATTCGATTTGGTTTGGACACGGCCTAGAGAGTGGTAAACAATTACAAAGATTCAGAAAAAGAAATTAGTCTGCTTCACCAGTGATTAGGAAGCCACTGCTTTTCGACGATTTGGATTCTCAGTTTCATGACTAAACCGATAAAAAAGCAGGGGTCAGACTGTTCTTCCCTTACTTACACATGGTTCTAAGGTATAAGGATTTATCGGGCTACGATATTAAAGTTAAAAAATTAAAAATAAAGAATATAATATTTGTAATGAAGATAGATATAACATCTAATATGTTTTGAGGGAAGAAGTTCATACACGCCTCTACTGTGTCCGGCTCACTCACGAACACCTCGCGCTCCTAGACCAGTAACATGACTCAACGCATTACGAAATAGCTGAAACGAAGAAGTAGTGTTGTCAGGTCAATAAAACCTCTTTTTACCGTCTAACAAAAATTTCCCCATTCCCACAAATCTGTGTATTTTAAGAAATGTGTACTTCAAGAATGTGAGTATATTCCAAATGTTTACAGAAATTCGACATTAAAATACTATTACAGAAATACTTTTTTTAAAATAGCAAATTATGCATTTTTGAAATTTCCAGTAGCCTTAAAGTACAGTAAGGTAGCGTAACTGCCTGTTCCGCAATGGAGGTGTCCTGTCAACTGGTGGGAGGGGGTCTGCGCACAAATTTTCTTGTAACGCTAGATATCTTCAAATTACGTTTTCATATTAGTCTGTATTAAGTAATGCTTTGAAATATAAAAAAAAACTATTTTGTAAAATAAAATATCATTATATTAGAATATTTTTCGTTAATTTCATTGCCAATATGCAATGAAATTATTGTTCTATAATAAAATTACTGCTAATCATACAGCTATAAGCAGATGACAGAAAGTTTGAACAGTGAAATAGATTTATATTTCTTTAAAAATAAGAAATTAGTTCATTAGTGTATGATATAAGATTTAACATAAATATTCACTGTCTTCATGAATTTAAATTTAATCAAAATTTTACTTTTTCAATTGTATAAGAAACGTTTTCCGGGCGTTTGAACGTGGTCTACGGTTGAATGACAAACCAAACGTTTCAACAGCTACCACTGGCTGCCATCATCAGTGGAATTCAAAGAAATCCAAGACCTTCTGAACGTAGATTGTTATCGTCAGGCCCACAGTACTGTGGTAAAGGCTGAAGATGTCCAGCGATGCTTCCTGCATCTATAAATTCAACAGGTCCCAGCTACATGTAAAAATTACATCACAGCCAATCAAAATAGTGCACAGGTAGAGACTGCACCATGGGCCAATCACAATAAATTGGCTCGTGTTATTGTGATTGGCTCATGGTGCAGTCTCTACCTGTACACTATTCTGATTGGCTGATGGTGTAATTTTTACCTGTACCTGGGACTTGTTGAATTTATAAGTACAGGTAGCATTGCGGGACATCTTCAGCCTTTACCACAGTACTGCGGGCCTGACGATAACAACCTACGTTCAGGAGGTCTTGGATTTCTTTGAATTCCACTGATGATGGCAGCCAGTGGTGCTGTTGAAACGTTTGGTTTGTCATTCAACCGTAGGTCACGCCCAAACGCCCGGTAAACGTTTCTTATACAACTGACACCTGACGTGATAGCCTCAGGACAATTTTACTTTTTCAATGTTTATATACGTTTTATAAATTACAATATTATATTTGTTTACTAGTGACATGTCTACCAGTGACTAAGTCTTCTTGATACTACAAATATTGGAAAAGTGCCATGAATACCAAATTGAGCTCCATCAGGTGTTTATAGATTACAAACAACCATATGATAGCCTGAAAAACAAAGTACAATAAATATAATGGAAGAATTTGGTAGTGCCAGGTAAACTGGGGAGTCCAGTGATAAAAATGATACTGGAAGGAACACAAAGCAAACTGCGACTAGAAGGAGAGTTTACAGAGAAATTTGATGTTCAAAGGAGGCTTAGGCAAGTAGATGTGCTTTCTCCAATTCTATTTAACTAGGCTCTCGAAAAAGCGGTAAGGCAAATCCTATAAACCCAAGGGGCACGATATTTAACAGAATGCAGCAGTGTCTAACTTATGCTGATGACATAGTATTTATCTCAAGAAGCCAACAAGACCTTCTTGAGTCCAGAAGAGGCCGCAACAAATTTAGGCCTAAACGTAAACACAGAAAAGACGAAATACATTTAACAGGCAGTAAAAATACAAGAGAGAAGAGCACTCCTGGTAACTAGTGGGCGCAAATTTCGAAAGGTTGAAAAATTTAAATACCTGGGCTCACTAGTTACTGAGGGCAACATTATGCCCGAAGAAATAAAATAAAGGATGTTTGCTAGGAACAGATGTTACTTCTCCCTTCAAGGAATATTTAAGTATAAAAACACACACAGAACAACCAAGATTTGGCTCTACAAAACTGTTTTTAAGCCAGTTGTAATGTACGGGTATGAAACTTGGAGAATGACAGTGACAGAGGAAGATTGGTTGCGCAGGTGGCAAAGAAAAGTCATCAGAAGGATATTTGGTGGAGTAAATGCATAAGGAACATAGAAAAAAGGACGAATGCAGAAATCCAGCAAATCTGTGGAGAACCAGATATCGTCACTCACATAAAGAAAATTAAAATCCGATGGACTACGTAATATTAATGTAATATTATATAAATAATATTGTAAAAAAATTTAAGACAACTTTTATGGGGAGACCTGGTGAACGGCTGGTGAAGGAGGGGTTGGCTCACAAAACGGTGGTTGGATGATGTTGAGTACGACCTACGAAGGTTTGGTATAAGAAGATGGAGAATAAGAGTATAAGAGGGTATAAGGGGTGTAAGAAGGGTTGTACATATATGCGTATAAGAAGATCGAGATGACTGGAGGCGGATTGCCGACTTGGCCAAGCCTCTCAGAGAGCTGTAACACCAATTGAGAGAGAGAGAGAGAGAGAGAGAGAGAGAGAGAGAGAGAGAGAGTGAGAGAGAGAGAGAGAGAGAGAGAGAGAGAGAGAGAGAGAGAGAGAGAGAGAGTAGTGACATGTCGAATTATCAGTATTTATTTACATTAATCAAAGACATAAAAGTTTTGTGTGTTTAATCAAACTATTAATTGAAACAAAAATTATGTTTTGTTCAGTGAATATACACATCATACAAGAAAGAAAGGTTATTCTGTTTATGTTATATAATTTTAGTAGTTGCCACATCTGTAAAGGGGGGATTAGTATTCAAGTGGGAACAATGGCATGAAATAAGTAAGCATAGTAGGGGAGGCAGCAAAGGATTCCTGCGGGGGTGGGAGAAATAAAAGAGTTACGCCACTGGTATAGTACATGTGTATTAGAGTATGTATAATAGCAGAAAACAGTGCGCTGACACCAAATATATTCACTACTGTACATTATAGTACGGTTGGCAACACCACAATATAGTTAAGTAAATTGCAAAAACACGTAGGTACAATCAATGTGTACAGGTTGGTAGCAGTGAAGGAAAGAGCTCAGTATAGAAAGGCTTATCAGTTCAGATTAATGAGAACCGACGTAGATAAGGCTTTGCTTGTTAGGAACTGACTAAACCGCATCACTAATTATACAGAGGCCGCTCATTACTCCACCGCTGCCTTCTAGATTAGGAATATAAGCCGACCGTTAATTAACAAAAATGTACAATAGACTAGCTTTACGGCAATGCTTATAAACGATGTTATTATGTTTATGTTTGTGCAGCCATTTATTTTAGAAAAATTTGAATCCTTCTCAGTAAACTTAAGACTGGAAAGAATTAAGCGTTTTACAATTAAAAGATAGGTAAATAGACAAATTCGCTTTCCATACTCTCCTCTAGTTTTTCCAGCCTACTATAAAAATACATTTGCAAGCCACCTGCAACAAAAATTTTATTAACCTGCAATTGCAATTATTTAAAATAGATTCCCGGGATCTTTTCGGTTAAGTGGCAGCATGCAGTGAGCAATTACTCTACGTAGCAATCGCCAGTGACAACGCATTACCCCCACCAACGCATTTTGCAAACATTCCATGGCGACAGCGTGCCCTGTCACTCTGAATGCCGCAGTATCGTAGCGTATCATGAATTTCCTTCAGTTAACAGCACAGATTCCCGACAAAGATTCAACGATACTGTTTCTAAGAGACAAAAATATTTTACACAACCCAAGAATTTGTACGAACGGCCATCAAATTAAACTGTATACGACAGGTAAAGACCGTTGAGTATGTTCTAAAAAGGACTGCCGGGAATCCAAACAAGTGCGACAGGATACATTCCTAAATAATTCTTGATTAGTTTACCGTGCAATACTGTCAAGATGAGTTGAAAATGAATCACTCCACATGCCTGGATTGGAATTCATACATGCGGGGAGCGTGTGAGCACCGTTTATTAAAAATTAGTTGTAAAATTGTTAATAGTAAAATTATAAAATTAGAAAGTAATTGTAAAATGTAAGTAACATTATAAATATAATGTAAATTTCTAGTAAATTTTAAATAAAATATAAATATAAAAAATATAAATATAAAATAATTTGTCAAAATGAAAATAAAAATACAAACTGTCGCTGGTTATCGCTACGTGTGGAGGGGGAAATGAGTAGCGATTGCTACTACTGGCGATTGCTACGTAGAGTAATTGCTAACTTCGTGCTGCCACTAAACCGAAAAGATCCGATTCCCTTAAAATTTAAATATAAACCAAAATATCTATTTCAAAATTTCTTTTTTACAAGGATAAGTCAAAACGTTTCTAAGATTAAGATTAAATAAAAGAAAATTAAGATAAAAAAATTAAGATTTAATTTTTGAAAACAAGGAAAGTATAAAAATATCCAACAGCTGTAAATACTTAGAAATAAACTTTAATGGAGAAAGAACAGATGTAGTTAAAATAAAATCAAGAATACAAGAATGGGATTCATGAACCCATAAATTTTAAAAAAAAGGAAGAAAAGAATATACTGTAGTATGATGAAAAGCACGATGACAAACGTATCCAAAATATGGAGAATAAAAGAAGAGGTAAACAGAAAGTTACAAGTTACAGAAATGGATACTTTGAGACGAGCTGCTAGAACTTTAAGGCTAGAGCGAATACGAAATTGAACGATCAAAGAAGAAATGGCCGTACA
Source organism: Magicicada septendecula (assembly GCA_034769895.1). Classification (NCBI taxonomy): domain Eukaryota; kingdom Metazoa; phylum Arthropoda; class Insecta; order Hemiptera; family Cicadidae; genus Magicicada; species Magicicada septendecula. The sequence goes on along the minus strand of CM068371.1, from coordinate 487,018,538 downwards.
GAAGACAATGATCATCTGGTCATCATTGAAGAAAAAACAACTAATCTTGTACGGACACGTACAAAGAATGGGACAAGACCGACTACCAAAGAAAACAATGAGATGGATATCTAGAGAGCACAGAAGATAATTCCCTCTCCATATCCCTCTGCAGATTTTCCCATTTACGATAAAAATATACTTAGAAGACGCCTTCTAGATTTTAATAAATTAAAAATTTGTTAATTTCAGATTGAGATTATTTAAAATCAATTAAGTTAAAATTGAAATGCATACAAAAATACCTATTCAAAATTTTCTATTTTACGAGAGTAATTCAAAAAGTACTGAATATGTTGTAGTCAGAAATACATGCAGAGGCTGTATAGTGTAGTCAGAAATACGTGAACAGGTACGTCGTTGGAACGGGGAGTTGTAAAGCTAGTCGATTCGTACTGTGACGATGGTCTCACTGATCGTCGTATGGTACAGTGGAAATAAATACAGACACCAATGAAGTCACTAATAACCAGCTTTAATTAAACACAAATAACAATTTGTAATTAACAACATACGCCTGTACAGTAATTACAGTTAAATTTGTCTACATCCAATAATAATGCCAAATATTAGAGTTCCACACTAATTAGCACTTCGCCACCATATCACTTCGAACTGCACTTCAATAAATCGCCACTTATAACTTTGAAACACAGAGGAAAATGATATTTCACCAAAAACAGAACGGTCAGCGCTCCAGATCAAATGAATGTTTCAAAGACTGCTAACAAACATTTTTACCAGTTAACAAAGGTTTTAACATTTACCACTATTCAGAATATTCATTCGATCTGTTACTGATGATGGCTTCGTCGAAACGTTGGTATGTGGCAGCAGAGAGGCCATTTTTACTATTCGATCACATCCGACATACCTGGAAGTTGTAGACGACAAACATGAATTAAAAATGTCCGATAGCATTAGAAATGTTGAATTTAACACAAGGAATAAATCTGTTTTAAAATGAGAAACAAGACAAGACGGAATGTCAGTCGAACGTGAATAATATAAACAAAGCGCAGCGAAGAGGTTGAAAGAAAGATGGGTTATGAAAAACGTGCTCAGAATACAAATTTATATACAAAGCAACGATGTTTGCTCAGTCGATATTGCGGAGGCTGTGTCTCGAAGTTTTCATCGAATTTACTTAAAACGTGCATCGATATTGTACAAGGCTTCGAGTTACAGAATATGTAACCTCCGATACCTACGTAATGTTTGTGATTAAGGAAATCTACATATAAACTCAATTAAAAAATAATATTGTATAATTTGTTTAACTTCAATTATAATACACGGTTAGAAACAATGATACATGAGGGCAAGCAGGAGTAGCCGTACATATCACAGAATCCATTGACGTAAAGCAACTGAAATTGTTCGGTCACTGAAATAGAATGTCCGAAACAAGACAGTCAAAAAAATATGGAAATAGGCACGCACAGAAACAATAAAAAGGGGTGGACCTAGATTGCCATATGGCAAGAATTTGAAGGCTTGTATGAACAGTATGGGCCTCTTCATCGCAAATCGTCAGGCAGAAGACGTGGTGGATCCTGGGATGTGATAAACGTCTGCACAAGTAAAATAAAACTTTTAACATGTATGCATTCTGCTTCAATTATTTTTAACCTTTAACATTCTACATGCGTGGGTCATGAAAAAAAGGAATGCGACAAGATTCACAGTGCTGAAATGCAGTTTCTTCGAAATACTTTAAATTATACATAAGGAATGAGGATATCAGAACCAACCTCAAAATAAAGGAGATAAATGAAATTATTTCAATTTACAGAAGACAATGGTGGGATAATCTGCAAAGGATGACAGAGGATCGATTACCGAAAGCGGCACTGAACTATAAAGCAATTGGTAGAAAAGACGTGGGTCGCCCGAGGATGAGATGGGTGCCGGAACACGTTTATATAACCTAATCCTAGAAACAAGAAGAAGAAGAAGAAGAAGAAGAAGAAGAAGATTTTACAACAAATTTCTTTAATTTTAATGTTCCACCTTATAATTTGAGGCCTTTTAATCTTAATTTCATACCTTTTATTCGCGAATAAATATTTGTAAATAAAATTTCAGTTTTGCTTTTTATTTTTAATATTTTCACTTATTAAGTGAGCAGAAAATTATGTTTCGGCTTTTCCGTTTTCGTTACCCCACATTTATCACCAACAAAACTGCCCCTCGGTTTAGTCATGCATGACTATTGAATAGAACTTTGGGATCAATAAAATTTTAGATTCAATTCTGCTTTAGGCTGCTTCTCTTTCAACGCGCATATATATCATTGATGTTATTCGCAGTAGAAAATCGTTTAAGAAATATACGTGTGCTTGAACCTACGGAAATTGACGCAATTTACATTTGGTAAGATTTAACTGGCAGACGGAACGCTTGTCAGTCAACTAGTGAAACAGCTTAAATAAAATACAAGTGAGAGAGAGAACACGGAACGTGATTTATGAAACTCGTGATCTGCGTGTGAATGAATCTTTGAGTAGTCTGCGTCTGCTCGTATGTATCGAATTAAAGGCCGTCAATACGTTGTGGCTGGCAAACGGTCGTTACCTGCCAATCAGATCTGTCTGGCTGTGGCACTAAACTCGTATTTACTTTCCTTCTGTAAAATCACTTCCCTCAATTTTTTTTTGAAAAATCTTGATTACTCATTTAGTAAAAACGTATGTTGTATATGGAAATTAACAAGCTTTTATTCAACAATATTTTTAAAGTAAATTATACAACTAAAATAGAATCAATAATAAATAACAATGTTTTCTTGTTTGTTATTATAACCACTGACACAACTTTACTAATTAAATATTCTTATAAAATGTGCAATCGACGACAGGTAATGGACAATAAGGTAGGTAAGACAGGCAATGAACGACAGGAACAATAAGGTAAGTTAAGTTAAAAGTCAAATTAAAGAAAGCCTTAAGTAAATATTTCCGGTCTGATGATGAGCTGCAAAGCGTTAGTCAGAATTTTTCTACAGTGGTGTGCAACAGTGTTGTTTCTGCTTGTGATTATAGCCACTAACACAACTTTATTAATTAAATATTCTGATAAGATGTGCAATCGACGACAGGTAATGGACGACAACAATGAGGTAAGTAAATTCTTTAAAATCCGTTAGTTCCCAGTGTTGCATTATCGCAACACCTCCTGCATTCATGCTCAGACATGAGCGGTGACTCACAGAGTGGTTTGATTGAACATGTTGTGACAAGAATCTAAGTTTTAAGTTCCCTAATTCCACTAAATACTTTAGTTTGCTCTTTTCTCCCAGACAGTGCAAATGACAGATTTGAACTTGGAGTGCAATTTTGATCAGGAGGTTACCATTACATTTTCTTATTCTTATTTATCTAACTTTGTGTGTGTTTTATATTTTTGCTTGAAAATTGGATTACTTAGGCTATTCATCGAGATTGCAGGATCGAAGTAAAAAGGTAACTAGCAATTACAATTTATAGAATAGGTTTTATAACTCATAGAATTTTGATGTTGCGAAAACGCAACACTTGTCACAAGTGGGGGCATCAAAATTTTGTGATGTAATTTACAATATTTTCGGTTTTGCCTATTATTTTTATTAATCTGATTGAAATGCAAAACTAATTTTAATTTTCATTAGCATGTAATTTTCAAAAAGTTACAAATTTTTTTTTTAGATTTGAGATGTCGGAAAATATTCCTTTGTAAAAACCTATGGAGGAGAAAAGTCAAAGGAAAATTCAAACGCCTCCAAAGAAAAATCCAAACAAATTTTCAAGACATGTAGCTCACGAACTCATAAATTAATGCCAGTGCTCCAAGAAACGAACGTGACAATGTATGCTACTCATATTGATTTATATATAGCACACCCAGCTGATGGGATATTTTCTGATGAGGATAGTGGTGATGAAGACGAGGGGGGAACTGTCAACAATTTAAATGCTCAGCAAAGCAGCAGAAACTTGAAGCAGAAGCCGAATTAATTTTATACAGATTCGATAATGAAGAAGTGAGAATTGGGGAAAATAATATCCATTTATTTGAAAATGACGAGGTGAATATTGATGCGTTAATGAAGGATCAAATTTTTGATGAAACGCCTGAGGTAAAAGAAACAAGTAACCAGAGTGAAACACCAGCATCTACTAAAAAAGAAACAAAAATTCATCAATCTAAGCTAAAAGAAACAAAGACGACTTTGGTAAAAAAATGAAAAAAACTGAAAGGAAATGGATTGCTCAAGATATGCCAGAAGATAATCAATTGCGTTCGACTACAGAAAAGAAAAATGTATCAAAACCTTCAAACCTCTTTATTTATCCCGGGAAATGACCCCTCTTGATTTTTTCAATTTATTTTTTGACGCAGAAATGTTCACGCTTATTGTTAAAGAAACTGTGAGATATGCAACAGATAAAGGATCACAGCTTGAACTAGGAGTTGACGAAATAAAGCTTTTCTTTGGAGTTCTCTTGCTCAGCGGCTATGAAAACAAAAAACCAAGATATCTTTACTGGGAGGAAGCCGATAACGTTTTTATATTCTGGTATCGAAAAGTATCAGGAAAAAAGATTTAATACCATCATTCAATTTTTGCATTTCAATGATAACAATAAGAATGATAGAGGAGACAGATTGTATAAACTCGCTCCTATCATCAATAAATTGATTAAAGCATTCCTTGATTGCAACATCTGGGATTGCGTGTCGAGCATTGACAAAGCTATGCTCCCCTATTTTGGTCGGCACAGCATGAAGCACCATATTCAACAAATAAGGTTTGGGTATAAAGTATGGTGCTGGAATAATAGGCTTGGTTACCTAATCGATTTTGAAATATATCAAGGGGTCAAGGGGAAAGCGAATGAGTTCAAAGAAGAATACGGATTAGGAGGTGGCGTTATTCTACAGTTTTGTAAAGAGGTACCTCGGCTGATTAGTGGTGAAATGATACCAGCATCTTTATACGCAGACAATTTCTTCACATCCCTTTAGGTTATTGACAAATTATCTGAAATGAGAGTTGGTTTCACAGGCACAGTAAAGTCTAATAGAATTGAAAAGTGCCCACTGAGAGTTGACATGGCTAAGACAAAGAGAGGAACTTACGATTTCAAACATGATGAAGTTAATTGTCTGTTTGTCTGGCGGTGGAATGACAATTCTACAGTTACAGTGGTGTCAAATCACTTGGCTGTGAACCCACTGTATAACGCTCGGAGGTATTCCTTTTCGGAAAAAAAGGAAATTACCGTCACTCGACCTAACATGATAAAAAGATATAACGAAAATATGGGAGTGGGAAGGACGGATAGAATGGACCAGAATGTAGCAAACTACAGAATTGGAATACGTTCAAGGAAATGGTACTGTCCCATCTTTGCATGGTTGCTGGATGTCTGTTGTATCGGAGAATGAGGAAAGATCTACCAGATCAGCCTAAATTAGACCTGTTTGGATTCAGACGTTATCTCGCCAGAAATTTACTTACGACATATGGCGTACCCAAAAAACGACCAGGTAAAGAAACCCTTTATTCACTAAAGCTACACCTAGTATAATGGACTACGACCTATTTACAATAATTAAAATTATTTTGTTTTTCTAGGGCCAACTTCAGACAGTTCGATGCGAAAAATGAAAGCTATTCGGTATGACAATATAGGACAATCAAGGAAAAAGAACGAGATGTGCAATTTGCAAGTCAACGACAATAAAAAAATGTCTAAATTGCAAAGTTGTATTATATGAAAAGTGTTTTATTCAATATCATAAAGAATAATTCATTTTTATTTATGTATTTGTTTTATCTTTTTTTTTACTTTTCATATCATTTTTGTATTTAGAAAAAATAAATAATATAAAATCACAAAGAAGTTATTATTGTTAGATTCTTCTTTAAACCTATTTGGCCATGTTGATGATTTTAATTGCTATCATCATTGAGATATCTCAATGGTAATATACAATATTTTACAATGATAATAAATATAAAATAACGATAATTCCATATGACAATAGCAGAATATGAAAAAATATAAATTAACAAGTAGAAAAAATGGACGCCCCCTCAAGTTCCCAGTGTTGCGTTTTTGCAACAGGGCTTATCTGGCCTCCAGGATTATATCAAAAAAAAATAAACATAATTTTTATTCTATTTGCATCAAAACTAAGTGGTTTTGAAGTTTCTGTTAATATCTAAAGATACAAGAGTTCTGGGAACAAACGGGTTAAATATCCAAATTAAAAGTAAAATTAAAGAAAATCATAAGTAAACATTTCTAATCTGAGTATGCGCTGTGAAGCTCTTGAAAGTGCTAATCGAAAAAAACTTTTTTCCACAGTGTAATTTCTGTTTGTGATTATAACCACTAACACAACTTTATTGATTTAATAAAATAAAATTTTCCACTTGTTTATATGAAGCAATTACTATACTTAATAAATAATAATAATATAATAATAATAATAATAATAATAGTAGTAGTAGTAGTAGTAGTTGTAGTTGTAGTTGTTGTTGTTGTTGTTGTTGTAATAGTTGCAGTAATTTTTTTTATGAGGGCAGATGGGAAAAATCGCTGTACAAATGTCCGGAAAGTGCACACTTCCGGGGTCTATGTGTTTGGCTATTATACCTGACCACCTCCCCTTCCTCTTCTAGGGCACTAATAGAACTGTTTGACACATTACCATACAAATATGGTATAGGCCTATTGTTTTTCACGCCTAGGGCTCACGTCTGACTTGTTATTTTTTCTTCTATATTGTATAGTCAAAGTCTGTCTTTTTCGCATGAAGAATCTCTTTTGCGAAGCGTGTCACATAGTTCCAAGTGTCCCCCCCCCCTGGGAAGCATCGCTTTAACGATGTTATCCTGAGAGATCTCTTGCCTAATATTTTCTAGCAACGATATCCTATGTTTCACCTATCTGTCGCAGACGAAGAATGTATGAGTCACATAGTCCGCAGTTCTCGGGCAATACAGGCACTCTGGTCACTTGGCCTCACTATTTTTCTTCACGTAAGATCGAAAATATCCATGTCCAATCAAAAACTATATGAGGTAACAGTCGATCTCGTCATGCTTCCTGTCCGCCCACGGCTGCACCTGCTTGATGAGCATTCTCGTCCAGCGACCTCGTTTTTCTTGTTCCCAAGCTTTCTGACAGCTCTCCATCATCATCAATTAAAATACTAGTAATAATAATAATAATAATAATATTTACGAGCAAAGCAGATCTTCAGATATCTGTGGGGGAAGACGTCTACATCAATTTGGATTAAAGAAGTCCAAAAGGATTTAGAAAAAAATAATATCCATGCAGAAGAAGCAATTGAAAGAGAAGGGTGGGCAAAAGTGTTAAAATGGAAGGAGTCCAGAGTAGCAGAGAGAAAAACGCAGGTTCAAAGTGGACTGAAGACAGGAAGAGGAGTCAGTGAAAAGATGAAAGAATATTGGAGAAAAAGAAAAGGCCAAAGAATAAATAATTGAAATTGGCATGTGGTCCTTAGATGGCCGATACAATAAATATAATATTTAATATTTATAATGAAATTACCTCAAAATATTTTCTCCTTATTTGGAACATGTTTCGGGAAACATTGTGTTCCCATCTTCAGCCTTCCTGATTTTGAGTCTAGTGAAGTATTTGTGTGTTAGTTGGTTGTTATTGTGGATTCCTATTGGCCTCTGGTACTTTAAATTGGTATTATTGTGTGTCATTGTGGTGTAGCCTATGTATTAGTATTTTGTGTATTTTCGATGTCGAGTGCTTTGAATATTATGTCATGTTTTGTACTGATTTGTATTTGTTCAGGTATTAGTTTGTTTTGTGTTTTACGTTTGTATATTTGTAAATTTTCCCAAATGTTCATTATTGAGCCTTTCTATGGTATTTATATACTTAGACGAAAACTGTTGAAAAAACAATGTTTGCCGAAGGAATGTGGTATGTGGGACTCTCACTCACCATGACCACAAACCATTCCTTCTTGACTTCAGTCTACCCCGGAACCGCTTTCGCGTTATTTCAGTACGGTCGCTGTAGTACTCTGCCTACCGAAGCCCCGTCATGTTTATTGTTCATGCAGTTCACAAGCAGCTTACTCATGATTTGCGTTGACTACATTTCTATCTCGTTTTGTTCAGACGTAGAACACCCCTTACGTAAGCAGCCACCTTATCTCGTCGTTCCTCTTTACTGAGAATTACCCCAGTTATGTTATGAGAGGTGAATGAGGCAAATTCTTGGATTTCGTTGTCCATGACGTGTCCGTTACTTAACTAAATATCACTATAATATTGACGTCTCGGAACACTAAGTTTTTTATAAGTAAAAACGTAAAGTTTTACCTTACAGCCTAAACCGGCTTTCACCTTTAGAAGGCTTCACAAATCGTACGCATTATTCGAACACATCTCACCACACACACACACAGCTTCGATCTTTCGAAAAACTCTCCAGTCGCCAACAACAAGACGGGCAACGCTACCTATGGCAGCCTCTGATGAAGCCTTCTAAAGGTGAAAGCCGGTTTAGGCTGTAAGGTAAAACTTTACGTTTTTACTTATAAAAAACTTAGTGTTCCGAGTCGTCAATACTATAGTGATATTTAGTGAATGAGGCGTTTCGTTTTCGAGGCGTTGTAATTTTCCCTCGTATTTATGGTATTAAAAAATATTTGAAACGTATCATCCCAATGTGAGTCATAATACACTCATCCTGGATCTTCAAATTTCTTCAGGTTTATTGACGAAAGCACGAAAATTTCCATGTTTTAAGATAAACTGCGTTAGGTATTAGTTGGCGTTGCCGCATAGTTCTCCTCGATTGATCCAGCAGTTCGAATGTCTATCAAGTCTGGCAGTCCACCTTCCCTGGCTTCTTGATTCCAACGTTTACGACAACTTCGTATTGTCTGTAACCAAACTTCGTCATTATCAGTTTTTCCAACTTCCATTTTTATCTCAAAGTTTAGTTTTCTCTCTCGGAGAATACGAACTTTAGCATTCTGAATCTAGCCGCATTTCTTTTCCTACACCACGCTCGCATATGTCAAAGTAAATATTCCAATCGCCTTATAACATTTAATTCTTCTCCTTCGTCTTCAATATTTCTTAACTTTCAATAAAGCTTACTACAAATTACTTTGTCGCTTATATGATATGCAGACTCATTGCTAACATCACTTGCTGAATGTTTAAAAAGCTACATTTGTTTTGAAATTTAATTGACTTCTTAACTGATACAGCGCTGTGGCAAAAGAACTTTGTACCGTGGGACTGGTGAAGATCCGTGCCAGTTCTCGAGTCGTTTTTGCATTGAAGATGGCCTCCGGCGGAAAGGCCAAAACGTCTGTTAATTGTGGCCGTAATATTCCATAATTTTTGGTGGTCAACATTAGACAATGCTTTTACCAAATGATCAAACGTGATGTGCGTTTTCTGATTACATTACTGCCACTTCTGTATTACCGGTCGCAGTACAAACAGTGCATGATCTTTAGAGTAGTCGCTTACCCCTCGGTTTTAATACGGCATCTTCTAGTACAGGGGTCTCCAAACTGCGCCCCGCGGGACGGATCCGGCCCGCGAAGGGTCATTGTCCGGCCCGCGGCAACCCGGATGATGCTGCGTGCAGTTTTTAATAGATCATCAAAATATTCAAATATTATTACGTTTTACTAAATAACTAAACAAGAAATGAGTTCAGTAAAATGTTATAATATTTTGGACAAGTTTAAAACATTTACGTGGTTAATGTGCTTGTTCGTCTGGCTGCATTGAATGAATCACACTTTTCACCCCATCAACCTAAAGCGAAGATTCCTATTCCCCCAGTGCGCTCGGCAAGAGCAATGCTTTCAATGTTTGAATTAACCTATAATATCTGCGACCAAACGTTTTCAAAAATGAACTTTGTAAAATCAAGATACGTGTCTAACTTGTCAAACGAACACTTGAAATCCATCAAACTTTGACCCAAAATGTACAGACATTATATGTCAGAAGCAACTCCACACATCCCATACGTACATAAGAAAGCCAAAAAATAATACATAAGAAATAGCTTTGAATGTTATTTTTACCTTACTTTTATTTACATTATTTTGAATAAATGACTTCGTTTACTTTCGATAAGTCTGCTTAATTTTTATTTAAATACCTACTTTATTGACTTGATTATTACGTACAATTAAAAAATTAAGTTTGCAATATGTGTGTGTGTGTGTGTTGGCCAGCGTGACTTCCAAGATTTTTCAATTCGGACCTCAAGTGAAAAGGTTTGGAGACCCCTGTTCTAGTACCTTTCTTTACAGTCCTGTATAAGGAAATCCTCGTAAATACTCACCACCGAGAGCAACTAGACAGGAATATTGTTTCATTCTTTCGTCGATAATTGGCACAAACTTACACGTTTGATTTACAGAACTAGGATTCTTGAACTGTGATGCAGGAAACGAAAACAAAAATAATTTATTGTAATTTCTAATAAAGTAAAAAAAAATGAAAAATTGCAGTTTTAAATTTTTTGTATCGGCCATGTAAGGACCACTAGCCAATTTCATTTCTATATCTTTTTTCTTTTCTTTTTCTCCAATATTCTTTCATTTTTTCACAGTGTCTCTTCTTCCTGTGTTCAGTCTACTTTGAACCTTCGTTTTTCTCTCTCCTATCCTGGACTTCTTACATTTTTACACTTTTGCCCCAAAAACTTCTCTTTTAATTGCTTCTTCTGCGTTTATATTATTTTTTCGAAATCCTTTTGGACTTTATTAATTCAGCTTGATGGACTTTTTCCTCCACAGATATTTGAAGATCTGCTTTGTTAACCTATTGTCGCTTAGTCTATATAATTGTCCATAAAATAATAGTTTTTTCTCATTTTTTCTGTTGTATTTTCTAGGCTCTGATATATTTCATCATTACTTTTTAAGTTTCAACTTTCTGAAGTTTCCACAAGCTTAATATTTTCATAATAATTCGTCTTTCAAATATTTCTAGTTTGTAACATTCACTTGATTTTTGAGGTTTACTTTATTATAGTTTTACTTTATTTTTGAGATCAGTTCAGTAAAATTTAGTTAAATTCTGTCTTATAAATTCCCTATTCAAGTTACATTCCCATTCAAAGCACTCACAAATCTCTTCGAGTTATTTGCAGTTGAAAATCGTTAAAGAGAAATGCATCAGTTTGAACTCGATCCACGGAAACTTACGAATGTAAATTTGCTAAGATTTAACTGTCAGACTGAACGGTTGTCAGTCAGTCAGTGAGAAACAGATTAAATAAAATACGTAGGAGGACCGGCAGAACGTGATTTATGAAATGCGTGACCAGCGTGCAAATGAATATTTGAGTAGTCTACGTCTGCTCGTGTGTATCGAATTAAAGGCTGCCAATATATTAGCGCTTAGAAATGGTACTTACCTTTCACTCATATCTGTCTAGCTGTGGCATTTAAATGATGAGTCAGATTATTCTTTTCCTTGTTACTTCTGCAAGATTAACTGACACTTTGACACCACTTGTATATATCTCCAGTATTTATTTAAAAAAGTGTTTTTTTTTCTCTAAAACAACTAAATATTTCTGTTCGTCCGAAAAAAGGACAATGTGAATACATACTGTTGAATTATCGTTGATCTGACTTTTAAACATTATGATATAATTTCATTTCGCTCGCTTTAAATTTTCGATTCGCCTGTATTCATTCTTCGTATTATTTGAATTAGCAGCCATCCTTAATATTTCTTTTATAAAGTTGCTAAACTGCTACAATTTTTTGTTCAGACAAAGCTTTTCGTCATCTCTGACATCATCAGGTCTTGAACAACATTATAACAAATAAATGTAGAGGGTGTTGTGTAGTTGTGTTGTAAAATGTTGTAATGTGTCGGGCGTTACCTCCGCGCACTTTTGTTACTTACTCTGTTGACTGGATCCTCTGCAGTGATGTAGTCCTGTAACACAACTTAAAACTATGCTTTTTGTGGGCGCCACTTGGAAACGTTTGTTCCAAGAAAAAATTAAATGTGATTGATAAAATTTTTAAATCTACGAAAAAATTTAAACAAGTCAGTTTAGCTTTGAAAAATCAATTAAGTTTAATGGTTCTTAAAAAACAACAAACAAATCGTCTGAAGGACTATCATTCATAAAAATTATAAAATTGCAGAGAAAAAATTTTACAAGTTATTATTATTGACAATTTTTTATATGTCCAATCAAGTATCGGCTAGTATTTCAGATTTTGACTCAGTTGACAAGCATGAGTTTAATATGTGAAAAAACTTTAATCTCAGGACGTGACTCCTTTGAACTACCAAGACATATCAATTAGATGCCTTACAAGAAAAAAAACTAAGTGATTTGAAGGTGTATGTGTGGCGTGTAAAGTACAACTGTGTGATAAATGTAACCAGGTAACAAATGATTTTAATTTTGGTAACTCACATTCCAATGGTCGTTTATTCTCTCACTGGACACTTCCTTCGGGTAGTTTCTCGATCTCGCCTCTTCGGGTGTACACTGAATCTATTTAAAGTCAATTTTTTTCGATCGTTACTTTTTCCGCACTTTTTGTCAAAACGTTTGGCAGTAAAATCTCGTTCAAACGCCGCCACTACGAATCATCTGTTTAGCGTTGATTCAGAAATCTGCCACCGCAGCGCTGACTCCCATGCAGTTTTGAGGAAGGCTTAGATGTATTGTTTGTTTACGTTCGGGGGAATTATTTGTCACGTTAGTCAGTCAATGCGAACACAGCAGAATTCGTTCTCTATTAAATGTTTGGGACCCTCCTGGGCCGTCGACGTTCTGGCTGCGTGCTTTCTATTAAAATTTGCCGTATCGCTGCTCTATTTCAGCGATATTTTTTGGCGTATACTCTCGTTGAGGTTAAGTCAGTCGGGTATGTCTATGTACGGGAAAAGCCTTCCTGCCGTGTCTTGTCGATTTCTCGCCTCTCGGTTTCGCCTTAGCTCCGTTGATCAGTGTTGTGTGAGATGCATCAGTTCTGGAGTTCAATCTTCAAGTGTCCTTTTGGTCAAATTTTGTCTCGCTTTTATACTAAATCGGGATGACTGTTTTCGTCGACTTCCGGTATATTTGTGTAAAAATTCTTTCTAGATTGTTCGAGAATAAACGAAATGGAATGTCATAGAACAATTTTCACTTCCGTAGAAGCTTTTAGAACGAATTTCTTATTCTTCATACAATGGATATTTCAAAATTTACACTGGTATTTATCAAACAGTTTCACATTAGTACTTACAATTTGTATGCCATTAATGTATTTAGATTCCTTGTTTTTTACTGAATCTAGCGATACTAAATATGATTGGTATCTAATTAATTTAAGTCTAATAAACATTATAATTTACAACCCTCACCTTGAGTTGTAGTCATTAAAAACTCAATATTTATAATAAAAATTGTTGTGGAGTTATAAAGTTCCCTTCACAAGCTGGACATCTACTACTACTACTCTCCTACAACAAAATAAACAAATTTTAACATCAATAAAACACAAATAAATACAATTTTATATGGCCTCTGCTCATGCCCTAGGTTCTTGTCAGTTTTCTAATGCAATGATTAGTCTTTTTCCTTAATATATGTGTTATTTCACCACTATACACACAGAGTTTATTATTTTGTCTATCTTTTGTGATACCTGGTTACTTTGTACATATATTATATTTATCACAAGATGACATAGCATCATTGATTGTCTTGAGATGTCATTTTTTATGGTGTGACAAATCTCACTCTAAATAGTTAAATTCTTTTAGAATTGATTTTACTTTCAACTGAGTTTGTTTCTTATTAAGGTATTCTGATGTATTGTACCTTTCTATCTTATTTTTGTTTTGTATTTAGCCAGATATGATTCTTTTTGTACTGGATAATTGGCTTCAGCCATACATGGTATAAGTAAATATTTTGCTGACTTGACTATTACAATGTTAAAGTTGGTCAGGTATATTAGTATAGTTGCTTCATATCATATTACAGCTTTCTAATACAGTTTGGTTGCATTTTGGCAACAATAAATTCATAAATTATACAATATTAAATGCCTGTTACATGTTTTCAGTTAACACTGTTTTTGGCTATTTTGGCTGCCTTTTATTCATTTGACAGCTTCCTTTATTTAAGATAAATTGTTCACTATTGTCTGCTTGACAATTACATATAGTTTTTTATTTAAATCTGATAATAATTAATTTTTTCATGAAATCTTGGTGTATGGTCTCAAATCCAACACATTAATATTTTTTTGTCATTGCAAATATACAATTTTTATTTTAACTTAAACTCTTTCTAATAATGTATTTAAGTCATTTAATACATTTATTTTATTTATTTTAGTATAATGATGGATCTTGTCCATTTATTCACAAAAAAAAGTTTTTTAATACTATATTCATAGTTATAAAACTTAATAATTATTGACTTTATTCTGGTGGATTCTGACATTATTTCTCTCTCTTATAGTGTCTTATGGTTTTTTCACTCTTATTCACATTAATAATATTTATGGGGTTTTGTCTTAGTCATAGTTTGGTCGTTTTTTCAAGTTGATAGAAATAATTATTATACAAAATTACACAATTTTTTGGGACTACTTGGGTTCGATACTGTTCACCTCACTTTCCTCTTATGCTAACTTACTATGTAAATGATTTCTTTTTATGGAACGTTCTGTGACGTTACATATGCCTCACCGTTAAAGTTGATAATTTTGGAAAAACATATCTTTGGTTTTGATGAAATTATCATCTCTATAATAACCTTTTATTAGCTTCTTTATATCTCATTCTTTTATCTTATAATTAAATTCCTGTACTACTCCTTTAATATATTAATCCAACTCAATATTCCTAGTTCGTTCTTTGTCATATCACCTATTCCTTTCCTTTTTACCTTGATGTTTTATAATTAATCTTTGATATAATTCCCTATCAATTCCCTAACTTACATAGAGGGTTGGGGGTCAGAGTGGCTCGCTATGGCATACATTCTCTGTCCCTTCCTGTCTATCACTACTGAAATCAGAGGCAACACATCCCTGTTCAGAAAATAATAATTGCACCTTTGCAACAAATAATAATAATAATAATAATAAAAAAATACAATATTCAAAGATCATAGGCTCCTACACATAAATTCCCTTTCTTAAACTCTTCTGATTAATTCACAATTATATTAATATATCGTTCTCCGCAGGTTAAAATTATCGTTTAAAATCATTCAATGTTAATAGCTATATTCATATTCATCATTACCTCCTTATGTAACACACTGTTTTTCCTTTTTTTTTTTTTTCATTTATCATTTATCATTTCCATTTAGTATCAAATATATGACAGTATTTCTCCTTCTTTTTCTCCTTTACTAAGTGTCCATCTTGTAATATTTATTAATAATAATCTCTCTCCTTCTCTAAGTACGGGTAAGCTGGTAAATATACGTTGACATGGCTATTGGAAATAAATCTATATTTTATATATATATCATTATGCCTTTGGTGTAAGGTGTCCATCTCGTAATATTCATTATATAATCTCTCTCCTTCTCTAAGTACGGGTAAGCTGGTAAATATACGTTGACATGGCTATTGGAAATAAATCTTGCCTATGATGGAATGTGTCCATCTCGTAATATTTATTAATAATAATCATTATACAATAATATTTATATTTATTTAAAAATCTCTACCTCCTTTCTAATTATGGCTAAGTTAAAAAATTCACGTTGACATGTTTAGTCAAGGTACCTTCTCTATGATGCTGTATCTGACTTTGGTTTTTGGTCATGGTACTTGGTTACTGATTGAGTATTCGACTTGCGATTTTTTAATCATGGTACTTTTTTAATGAAGTCTGGTTATACGTTCCTTTTACCTTGTTCCTAATTGTGTCAGTTACCTCGTAGGTATTGTTTTTATTATCTCTGGTTATCGTGAAAGGCCCTGTATATAAGAGTAGCAATTTCCTCGTTATGCCTTGTATAGCACTGGGCAATTCTCTATTTTTAACTAACACCTTTTCACCTACCTCATATTTAATTGCCTTAGGCTGTGATTTGATATATTTTTTCCGCTGCTGTTCCGTTTTTTCTAACACCTTATTATAAAATTTTGCCCCTTCAAATTGGTATGCGGGTTCGTCGGGAAAATTAATAATTTCTTTTATCTCTCGCGGTGGGGGTCTTTCGAACATAACCGTGTATGGCGACATCTCGATGGTATTGTGATGCGAGAAATTGAGGAAATCCTCGGTAGAGGCTACATATTCATGCCATCTTTTCTGCTCGTTATGGCAGTATGTTCTTAGCAACCGTCCTACCTCCCTTAACACTCTCTCGGCTGGGTTACTATTCGGGTGATATACGGACGTCTTGTACGTTTTTATTCCGTGTTCTCCCAAGCTTTCCTTCCAAAGTTTTCCCCTAAACTGAGTACCGTGGTCCGTAATTATAGAATACGGTCGGCCCACTTCCATTATATAACGTTTGATTATTATGTCTATTATTTTCCTGGTTGTTGCCCTAGTTTTTGGGTATAGCTTTGTATACTTGCTAAAGTGGTCGAAAATGATTACGATAAATTTATATCGGTGTCTCCCACCGCTGCGTGGAAAGGGTCCGCAGATATCGAGAAATACCTTTTCCAATTTTTCGGTAGATAATATGGGTATCATGACCCCTTCCTTCCTCTCGTTATCATACTTTACTTTTTGACAAATATCGCACGACCGTATCGCCAGTTGCACCTTCTTATTCATCCCCTTGATGTATGTTTGCTCTTCCAATGCCTTCCTTACTTTAAGGGCACCCATATGTCCGTACCTCTCGTGATAGTCGATTATTAGCGGTCTCTCTATCGCTGGTGGAATCACTAATTTCCAACTCTCTTGTTGCGGTGTATTCCTAATAAATAAAGTGTCATCGTGAATACAATAAAATCTGTTTATGACCTCATCGCCTTCCTGTACCCTTTTTCTAATATCTCCTAATTTCGGATCGGCCTCTTGTTGTGACTTTATTTCGTGCAAAATATTTTTTAAATCCTCCCTGCTCTTAATAATGTGGTAAACCTTGGCTAATTGTTCCTTTTCGCCGTCAAAGGTTTGGTCTGGTATATTGACGCGAGATAAGACGTCGGCGGCTACGTTCTGTTTGCCGGGTATATATTCCCATGTGATATTGTACTCTTGCAAGGCCAAAACCCATCTAGTCAGCCTTCCGTGGTTCAGTTTACAATGCTTTAAAAATGATATAGATTTGTGGTCGCTTCTAACTGTTATGGGGTACCCTAATATATATGTCCTGAATTTACCGCATGCGAAAACTACACTCAACAGTTCTTTTTCGGTAGTATTGTAGTTTCGTTCGCAACTGTTCAGCACGCGGCTAGCAAAGCTAATTACTAAATGGTTACCGTCCTGATCTTCCTGATAGAGGGCTGCACCTAAACTCACGTTACTGGCATCGCAGTTTAGAAAAAATGGTTTTGTAAAGTCGGGATGATGCAACATTACGGTTTCTAAAAACTTTTCCTTTATGATATTGAGCACTCCATCTTGCTCTGGTCCCCAAGTCCATTTGTCTTTAGCTGATAACTGCTTTTGGAACCTGGCAGTTAGTTCCGAGTAATTGGACCGAAACTTTCTGTAATAGTTGCAGATTCCTAAAAATGACTGCAGCTGTTTCCTATTCTTTGGGGTGGGGAACTTCTGTATGGCCTCTACCTTTTCCTTGGATGGAGTAATCCCTTGTTCTGTTAAATTAAATCCTAAAAATTTCACCTCATTTGCTATGAATTGGGACTTGTCTAATTTGAGGGTGATATTATTCTCTGATAATTTCTGTAGCACCTGTTCAACCCTATTACAATGGTCGTCCCAATTCGCTGAAGTCACCAGTAGGTCGTCGACGTACACTGTCGTAAACTTCAGTACTTCCTGCCCCAATATTCTGTCCATTATCTTTACAAACACCGCCACAGAATTTATTAAGCCAAAAGGTAACCGCTTAAACTGATAGTTTCTGCCCTCGAATATAAATGCCATATATTTCCTACTATCAGGGTGGAGTTCTATCTGCCAGTATCCGCATACCGTATCCCATGAGCTTATATATCTGATTCCGTGGAACTTTTTTAATATCTCCTCTATCTCCCCAGGTGATGTGCGGTCGTTAACAATCATTTTGTTAATCTCCCTAGCATCGAGACATATACGTACCTTTCCGTTCTTTTTTGGCACCGCTATGATTGGGCTGGTAAAGGGCGAATGACTATACTCGATTATGTCGTCCTCTATCATCCTGTTCAATTCTTCCCTGACTTCATTCTTTAGCGAGTATGCGATCGGGTACGATTTCCTGTTAAATTCCACCGGAGTTTTGAATTTTATGGTGCACTGATAATCTCTGGCTTTACCTGGAGCGTTCGAGAATATGTGTTTATAATGGTTGTATACCTCGATCAATTGTTCCGCCTGTTTTTCGCTGACCAGACCCCTTGCTTTCGTCCTTTGGAAATCCCGTATTTCTTCTAACTTTTCTAACCACAACTCTGGGTTTTCCTCCTGATATAATGGCATATTGATTGGACGATCGGTACAATAATAATGGTTCACTATCGCTTGACAAGGTGTATTGTCTGTACCACTTCCTTGGACATCGATTAAATTATTGGTCCAAATCCCCTTGTTAGTTTTAAAATTTATCACCTTACTTTCCAAATCTATCACAGCATTGTATGGCTTAAGTATATCGCAGCCTATCAGTATATTCATGGGTAAATTACTCGCCACTAATAACCCTATTGGTATTGTTACCCCATTACTAGTCATCTCTAATGACACCTGTTTCTTTATTGATTTATTTTGCCTCCCCGTTGCTCCGACTAAAACAATGTTATTTATCGGTAGAGTGGGTATTGGTAGATCACTATTTTGTTTAATCCGCTCTAACTCAATGCTATCAATAAGTGACACATTTGACCCCGTGTCAATGAGTAGTATCGCTTCTATGCCATTGATATATGCTTTAATCTGCACGATACTATTACTCCCTTGATTACTATTTTTAATGATATCGTCACCTTCTTCTAATAACTCCTCTCTAATATCCTTAAGGTAATTATTTATTCTTAATATAGTCCCGTCTTTGTCCTGTCTATGTTCGTCGTTTGTCACCCCATAATATTGGTTCAGTGAAGGGCGGTTTTCCTTTTTCACTGCCGCGTTTAGTTTAAATGAGTCACTGTCTCATTGGCCCGGTCTCCCGGAACATTGGGTTGCTGACCCGTCTGTGTTTCCTGCCTGACCTCGGGATTACCGTTAATAGGTTGGCTATTCGCCGTGTTACCCTGGCTAGCTGGCGCCTGTTGTGGGTAAAACATGTAAGTGGGTACATTAGGTGGATATGGCCGTCGGTTATTGGCCATTGTATAATTTACCTGGGGCCTGTACTCATTTTGGTTTCTCCTATCGCTTCCACCTTGGTTTCCCCCGTTGCGATAACCATTACGTTGACCAAAATTACTTCCTCTATAATTATTCCCGCGATAACCGTTTCCCTGGTGGAAGTTCCTACCGTAGTTATTCCCGGTGTAATTACCTCTGTTTGGTCCCGGATAGTTGCGGTTAATTGGGCCCTGAGTGGTATCATTTCGGCCATTTGGTGGGATATTATTATTCTGATTATTGGTGTTTAGATTATTACCGTTCCCACCTCCATTCCGGTTTGGTCCGTTATTATTGTTGTTGTACTCTACCTTACGATTGGGGGGTTGGTAATCCTGGAACCTTCCTGTGGATTCGCAATTTTCCAATAATTTGGCCAGATCGGCTATTTTGCTAATCTGTTGGTATAATTGGGCATCCTTGATCCCATAGCTGTAATGTCCAGCTAATTGCCTTACCAAACATTCTTCTGGGATCGGCGGTATCAACTTCCGTGCTAAACATACCTTTCCCAGGAAATAAGATGTCGGGGACTGTCCATAGGACGCGTCGTATTTGCCATAGAAAATGTCCATTCTTACCCTGTTTTGTGCGGTCTCTGACCAATACTTTTCCTTAAACTGGCGTTTAAACTCTGCTAAATTCGTTATTTCGGGTCGTACCGCTATCCACCAGTTATCCTTAGTATTTTTAAACGTCTCGTCAAGCATCTCTCTTATCCTGTCCCACCTTGTTTCTCTACTTCTCCCAATAACCTCCTCCATTCTTTCCAAAAATTCCATTGGGTTTCGTCGATAGTCCTGGAAGTTGATTACTTCCCTGTTTTCACCATGACACGTATGAGTGTTTAGTATTGGTGTGTCTCTCAGCGCCTCTAATCTTTCCTGCAGGTTTTTCTCTCTCTGGTCTATTTCCAGTATACTATTTTTGTTAGTTTTTATCTGTTCGTCCAGCCTGTTAGCGATGTCATATGTTTCCTGCATCCTCTCGCTAACGTCTTTCTGGACTTCCTGCATGATGGCGTCTTGGTTCTGCCTTACCTTGTTTTCGAGATTTCTAACATCTTGTTTGGTCTCTATTGTTTGCTCCTCTATACTTTCGAAACGTGTATTGTTTCCCTCCCGTAATCTTTCCAATTGTTTCTCCATGTTTTCGACCTTCCTGTCACTATCGATCTTATTATCATCGATCCTTTTGTTTACTATTTCGTATTTTATGCCAATTTCTTTTTTCAGGGACTCTATGCTTCCTTTTATTTCCTCCTTATCTTCCTGTCTGTTTTTATTCAGGGATTCTATATTTTTGTTCATACCCTCCTTTAAAGATTCTGTGTTTTTGTTCATTTTTTCTTACATCCTTTGGAACATTTTTTCATTATTATTTTTATTTGTTTCTTCCATTTTTTGGAACATTTGCTCATTACTTTTTTTATTCTCCTCCTTATCCTCCTGTCTGTTTTTATTCATGGATTCTATTATTTCCTCCTTATCTTCCTTCATTCTTTGGAGCATCATCATTATAATATCCGTGTCAACGCTCCCTGTTTTTTCTGGTTCGGGTTTCTCTGTTTGTTCTACCATTTGTATGGGTTCTTCTCCCGTTTGTTCTTCTAATTCCTCTGCCGTTTGTACCGGTCTTTCCATTTCTAGTGTGGGCGGTTCTAATTCTGTTTCCTCGACCTGTACTGCCTCTCCGTCTTCCAAACTTAACTCGGGTTCCGCAGTCTTCTTCACCTTCTTTCCCTTTGGTTGCGGCATTTTAATATGTTGGTAGTTGCCGGGCTTGTTCCGTCTTTTTCAAGCCTCACTAGTTGGGCTGCCAATTTATAACAAATATATGTAGAGGGTGTTGTGTAGTTGTGTTGTAAAATGTTGTAATGTGTCGGGCGTTACCTCCGCGCACTTTTGTTACTTACTCTGTTGACTGGATCCTCTGCAGTGATGTAGTCCTGTAACACAACTTAAAACTATGCTTTTTGTGGGCGCCACTTGGAAACGTTTGTTCCAAGAAAAAATTAAATGTGATTGATAAAATTTTTAAATCTACGAAAAAATTTAAACAAGTCAGTTTAGCTTTGAAAAATCAATTAAGTTTAATGGTTCTTAAAAAACAACAAACAAATCGTCTGAAGGACTATCATTCATAAAAATTATAAAATTGCAGAGAAAAAATTTTACAAGTTATTATTATTGACAATTTTTTATATGTCCAATCAAGTATCGGCTAGTATTTCAGATTTTGACTCAGTTGACAAGCATGAGTTTAATATGTGAAAAAACTTTAATCTCAGGACGTGACTCCTTTGAACTACCAAGACATATCAATTAGATGCCTTACAAGAAAAAAAACTAAGTGATTTGAAGGTGTATGTGTGGCGTGTAAAGTACAACTGTGTGATAAATGTAACCAGGTAACAAATGATTTTAATTTTGGTAACTCACGTTCCAATGGTCGTTTATTCTCTCACTGGACACTTCCTTCGGGTAGTTTCTCGATCTCGCCTCTTCGGGTGTACACTGAATCTACTTAAAGTCAATTTTTTTCGATCGTTACTTTTTCCGCACTTTTTGTCAAAACGTTTGGCAGTAAAATCTCGTTCAAACGCCGCCACTACGAATCATCTGTTTAGCGTTGATTCAGAAATCTGCCACCGCAGCGCTGACTCCCATGCAGTTTTGAGGAAGGCTTAGATGTATTGTTTGTTTACGTTCGGGGGAATTATTTGTCACGTTAGTCAGTCAATGCGAACACAGCAGAATTCGTTCTCTATTAAATGTTTGGGACCCTCCTGGGCCGTCGACGTTCTGGCTGCGTGCTTTCTATTAAAATTTGCCGTATCGCTGCTCTATTTCAGCGATATTTTTTGGCGTATACTCTCGTTGAGGTTAAGTCAGTCGGGTATGTCTATGTACGGGAAAAGCCTTCCTGCCGTGTCTTGTCGATTTCTCGCCTCTCGGTTTCGCCTTAGCTCCGTTGATCAGTGTTGTGTGAGATGCATCAGTTCTGGAGTTCAATCTTCAAGTGTCCTTTTGGTCAAATTTTGTCTCGCTTTTATACTAAATCGGGATGACTGTTTTCGTCGACTTCCGGTATATTTGTGTAAAAATTCTTTCTAGATTGTTCGAGAATAAACGAAATGGAATGTCATAGAACAATTTTCACTTCCGTAGAAGCTTTTAGAACGAATTTCTTATTCTTCATACAATGGATATTTCAAAATTTACACTGGTATTTATCAAACAGTTTCACATTAGTACTTACAATTTGTATGCCATTAATGTATTTAGATTCCTTGTTTTTTACTGAATCTAGCGATACTAAATATGATTGGTATCTAATTAATTTAAGTCTAATAAACATTATAATTTACAACCCTCACCTTGAGTTGTAGTCATTAAAAACTCAATATTTATAATAAAAATTGTTGTGGAGTTATAAAGTTCCCTTCACAAGCTGGACATCTACTACTACTACTCTCCTACAACAAAATAAACAAATTTTAACATCAATAAAACACAAATAAATACAATTTTATATGGCCTCTGCTCATGGCCTAGGTTCTTGTCAGTTTTCTAATGCAATGATTAGTCTTTTTCCTTAATATATGTGTTATTTCACCACTATACACACAGAGTTTATTATTTTGTCTATCTTTTGTGATACCTGGTTACTTTGTACATATATTATATTTATCACAAGATGACATAGCATCATTGATTGTCTTGAGATGTCATTTTTTATGGTGTGACAAATCTCACTCTAAATAGTTAAATTCTTTTAGAATTGATTTTACTTTCAACTGAGTTTGTTTCTTATTAAGGTATTCTGATGTATTGTACCTTTCTATCTTATTTTTGTTTTGTATTTAGCCAGATATGATTCTTTTTGTACTGGATAATTGGCTTCAGCCATACATGGTATAAGTAAATATTTTGCTGACTTGACTATTACAATGTTAAAGTTGGTCAGGTATATTAGTATAGTTGCTTCATATCATATTACAGCTTTCTAATACAGTTTGGTTGCATTTTGGCAACAATAAATTCATAAATTATACAATATTAAATGCCTGTTACATGTTTTCAGTTAACACTGTTTTTGGCTATTTTGGCTGCCTTTTATTCATTTGACAGCTTCCTTTATTTAAGATAAATTGTTCACTATTGTCTGCTTGACAATTACATATAGTTTTTTATTTAAATCTGATAATAATTAATTTTTTCATGAAATCTTGGTGTATGGTCTCAAATCCAACACATTAATATTTTTTTGTCATTGCAAATATACAATTTTTATTTTAACTTAAACTCTTTCTAATAATGTATTTAAGTCATTTAATACATTTATTTTATTTATTTTAGTATAATGATGGATCTTGTCCATTTATTCACAAAAAATAGTTTTTTAATACTATATTCATAGTTATAAAACTTAATAATTATTGACTTTATTCTGGTGGATTCGATATTAACGATAGTAATGATTATATTATTGCATGAGACACGTAAACGCATCAGAATACCGTACGGTTTTAATATAAAAACCTTTGTGAACTTTAAAGTAAAAGTTAAAGCTTCTTACCCCGTTTAAAGTGACACAGCCTACCGAATCTGCGTAGACGTAGAATCCTTGAGAGTGTACCAGCTGAAGGCTTTGCGTTCGATTCATACGTGCAGACGCGTAGTGATCAAATATTTATTGCGATTCTGATCACGATTTTCATAAATCACGAAAGCCAGCAACTTTCATGTATTTTATTTAAGTCATTTCTCTCTCTCTCTCTCTCTCTCTCTCTCTCTCTCTCTCTCTCTCTCTCTCTCTCTCTCTCTCTCTCTTTCTTTCTCTCTCTCTCTGTCTCATTCTCTTTCCTTCTTTCTCTGAAAAGGGCTGACTGGTTACACTGTCAATAGCATTCTTCGAAATAAAATCACACAGAATTTATATAAAACGTCATAAATTTCTTTTTGTGCTAGTATATTAAGTGTACTACATTTTAAAATCATTATCATGACGACAAATTTGATACATTTTAAAATTATGTTCTCGGTTTTTTTTTATTGTTTAAAGACCAACATTTAACTTCTTCTGCTTTTCTTTCCTTAAAGCATTATTTCTGCAGCATGTTGTGCCGTAAACATTGAGAGTGTGTGTGTGTGAAGCTTTGTAACTTTCCTAGACAATGTATGCCAGGTAAGACCACTGCATGACAATTACTCGAACTCCTGACCGCAGTAGAGTCATTGCAATCAGTACACACACACACACACACACACACACACACACATATAAATATATATATTTTTTTAAAGTTAAAATAACATTGTTATTATCAATATTGACTTTGAAATTCAGTAGTGAAATTTTTTTTATGTATAAAAAGAAGAATCTGCAAGATTGTATTACAGAAAAAAAAGAGATGTTCATCTGAATAGGATATCAGATGTTAAGGTTCCTAAAGAAGATTGAAAATACAAGCCCATTTTACAAAAAAATGTAGGAAGACCTAAAAAGATTTGGAGAAGTGGACGTATTTCTTTTGGGGCTAGAACAGGCGTCTATTTTCTGATGGAAGATGAAGACAAGTGTATCGTAATTAACTTGGACCTAATGAACCACGATCCGCAACTGGTGTCATGGTTCAGAGCCATGGACAATGAGGAATTGAAATAGAGCCATGAATGTGAAAACTGGATTTGGAGGCCGATGGAAGGATTTAAATAAACAACAATAAGAGCATGGGGATTCGTTTGTTAAATCGAATCTGCAAAAACTCTGGATTGCAGATATCCACACGCAAGACCAAGGTGATGGCTTTTCGTGTAACTGATCCCGCACGGGTAAAAATTGTTATAGATGGTACTGTCCTGGAACAAGTTAGCAATTTTGAATACCTACAGTGTGTCTTATAATGAACGCAACGACGTTGTGAATAAGTTGCATAAGTTCAACCTTATGTGAGGGACCATTATGCAAACCCTTAAGTCATCAATTAAAGAACACGCCTAAAAGTCTTCAAGGTGATGGCTCTTGCCACGCTTCTTTATGGGTCTGAGAATTGGACTTTAACGAAAGGCCAGGTCACTCGCATCCAAGTGGCTGAAATGAGATTTCTCAAGCACGTGGCAGGGTATACTCTCCATGATCATAGAAGAAACACAGATATACGGCAGGATTATGTAATCACAATATTATGAGTATACTCGACAGGATTGCCTAGTATCGGCTAAACTGTTGGGAACATTTTTGCCGAATGAATAACTGCCACATCCCCAAACAACTCTGGAACTATAAACCGATGGGACGGAGAGGTGTGGGACGTCCGAGGAAGCGCTGGAGTGACCAGGTATAATCTTTGCCTATTTGATACCGGAACAAACCATCCTTGGTTTAATCCATGAAGGTGATGATGATGAGGATGATGATGGTGATGATCAATAAGACCTTATTGATCTTATATTACATCGCGTTGGGGACTACAAGGCGATGGATATCCCTAACCTGTCTAAGTGTCTGTTGTTGTCAGCTGAGCTTATTAGAAGTTCCAAAACAAGGAGTGAAAAACATTCTCTGAACTTAATGAAATTTACGTCGGACAAGAGCAACAGATTTATCTCTGTTTCAGCTCAGCCACGGTGTGTGAGTTTCTGTTAATTGTTTTTTCCACACGTGTTTTCTCTGACAATTAGCACACACTTTACATCGCAATAACAAAATCTGTTCTTTTGCCTGTAACCTAGCAACCCAGGATTCCTTCACATCCAATTAATAACAGTTCCAACATGTTGATTATACGTCTCAAATTGAATAAGAAGATATTTAACACATCCACAGTCGACTGGGCATCCATTTTTCGTATTACAACAGATACTAGAAAAAAGGCGGGAGTATAACCAGGAAACGCATATAGCTTTTGTTGATCTGGAAAAAGGATTTGATAATGTAGACCGTCAAAAGTTATGGAATATTATGGATAGAAGAGGAAAACCACAGCATTTAATAATTCAGTTAAGATCCTTTATAAATGTAGATCTGTAGTCCTCGATCTGAATGGTACGCTCTCAGGTGACATTCCAATAAATAAGGGAGTTAGGCAAGGATGCTATGTTTTCCCAACCTTGTTTAATGCATACATTGACGACATGTAGAGGGCATGAAAATCCTGAGTGAATTCCAGAATACAGCTTAACAAATAAATTAATTGTATGTGTCCCCTGCTATATGCAGATGACATAGTTCTTATTCAAGAAAATTAGGTTAATTTGAAAAGTGCTATGTTTCAATTACAACAAGTGGCAAGAGAGTGCTCACTGACAATTTCAGTGAGAAAGAACAAAACCATGGTCTTTAAAAGTAAATATCCAGCGAACGTAAACGCATCGTTAACATTTATTTACCAAATTTGAACTTACGAATTGTATAAAATATTTTGTAAAAACGTTTTATTTTTGGAAATCGATTTACTACGTCTTCCACAAACTTTTAATGCAGCAAACATAGGGAACTGAAATGAAATTCTTATAACGTATAAAAGTTTATAACCTAATCGTTAAAACTGTATTCAAGATATACGAGCCGAGTTTGTATAGAACATTATAAATTGAACAGAGTTCACACAAATGGAAAGACCGCTTGAAAGGAGAATGGATGGTAGTTTAGTAAACCAAATAATAAAGAACAGTGTAATAGGAAAAATGTGTACAGACAGGCGTAGAAAAACATGGTAAGAGTCAAGGCAGCATAGATTTGTAACCAACGTCCTTCTGGCTGTACCGGAAAAAAGTAACGATGATAATAACAACAACAACAACAACAACAATAATAATAATAATAATAATGTTACGACATTTACATAACGCTCTAGAAAAAATCGAAAGCGTCCTTTCTACACGTTTCTCGACTAGTCCAACGTGGGTGTCAGTGCCAAGGCCGTCCATTCGCGCAGCACTCCAGGCTGTTCCATAAGACTTGTAACTGCCCAAATTATGCTGCACGCGGCCAAGAGAATGGGAAATTATTCTGGTACACCTGTGGGACCTATATGAACAGCAGCGACCGGCTAGGAATTAGTAAACTTGGCAAGATTTTAGAGTGAGGATCAAGTGATTCTTATGGATTAGTGGAAAGTGATTGTTGTGCTGTAATTAGTGTGGATCTCTCACTAGTGGCATTTTTATCGCGTGTAGAGAAATTTTACATAAATTATTGTATGAAAGAACCTTGTTGATTACAAAATGTTGTTTGTGACTAATTAAAGCTGGTAATTAATTAGTGACTTCATTGGTGCTGATTTTGTTTCCACTGTAAAATACGACAATCCGTGAGAGACTGTTGTAACAGTAATAATGAGAAGAAGATGAAGAAGAAGAATGTTATGACGACGACGACGACGACGACGACGATGATGATGATGATGATGATGATGATCCTAATACGGCTGGTGGTGGTGATGCCAATGATAATGAAATCGATGACAATGACGATGACAAACATCATCCCGGTAGAATGTTTCTTGTCGATATGTGTGTTTCGTTGCCTTAGAACGACGTTCATAGTACCGCTCCACTTTTTAAAATATAAACTGCGTACTTAAAGAACTTAATATCCTCTAAAAAAAACTAGTTCAAGAAACCAAAATAAATTTAGAAAACGTATTTTACTTTATTGTGAGAAACGCCAAAGTTGTGGCAAAATATACGACGCAAAGAAACTCTTACTTCGTTTTGGGTTGATTGTCAGACTGAAAACACGTGTAGGGAGAGTAATTAACAGACAACAGAGGAGTGGCTGATACACAGACAAATCTGTTGTGGTTGCCACTAACTTTCAATTAAATTAAAAAAATGTTTTATCACTCCTTGTTTTCAAACTTGTTTTGGTTTAGTCAAAGTCAAGTTTATAAATTATATGAAACTTACATGTAATTCTTCATCATTAAAAAACTTTTCCAAATCCTATTTAAAAAAGTTCTCTTAGTTCAATAACAAAATTGTACATCTAATGAGTATTTAGAAGATTAACTTTCGATTGCTGTTAGATCTAAAATCGTTTTGGATGGTAAAATTATAGAGCAAATTTCAAAATTTAACTTTTTAGTCTGTAAGATCCCGCATAAAAACTAAGAAGATATTAACGGGAAAATTAATAAATTCAAGCAGATAACAGGATCTCTCCGAAGTGGCCTAAAACACAAGGCAAGGAAAGAGTCCACGATAAAATTATACGAATCCATAGTTGTTCCTACCCTTACTTACGGCTCAGAAACATGGACAATGACTGCTAGACAAATGTCAAGAATTCAGGCTACAGGAACGACATTTTTGCGTTCTATAACTGGGTACAGAAAATTAAATATGAAAAGAAATAGTCAGATAAGAGAGGAAGTGAATGTTGTGGAAGTAAATGGAATCATCACTAAGTATTATAGAAAGCTGGAAACAACACATTAGCAGAATAGGCAATGACAGATTCCCCATCGTTAATGTACCAGCGGACAAAGAAGGAAAACCTGGGATGACCCAAGAAGAGATGGTCACACCAGTTTGGACCCGGAACAGACTAAATAGTCTAAGCCGTGACCAAAGAAGAAGAAGAACGTTTGATTGCTAGGTTAAGGAATACTATAATATAGAAAAATTGTGTACTGTACAAGTTTTATGTACGCGTACATATTTGTATAGCATTTTCAGGCACATTCAGGCAAATAAGTACTTGCGACTAAGTCACATACTTATATGACGAAGGAAGTGATAAAGGTAAAATATTATAAAACAAATACCAATAAATAACAGATATAAAATAAAAACTACTAATGAAAATTGAAAGAGAAGTTTTTCGGGCAAAAGTGTTAAAAATCGAAGGAGTGCAGGTTAAGAGAGAGAAAAACGCAGGCTTAAAGTCGACTGAAGATAGGAAGAAGAGACATAGTGAAAAGATGGAAGAATATTGGAGAAAACGAAAAGAACAAGGAATAAAGAATTGAAATTGCATGTGGTACTCAGATGGCTGATACAAATTGAAAAATTACTAATGATTTAGAACATAAAAGAGGACAGAAATTTACCACATGAATACCTAATTAGCCTATAGGCTATCTTAAAATACAAGTATAGATAATAATATAATGTATACAACATTTATTTATTTTGGGAATATATCATAAAAATCAATTAATAACCTTAAAAATATATATTGATACTCTATGTCAATATAGATAACACAGTAAGTTTTACTACTGTTACAAGGATCTCGTTGACCGTCGTATGGTACAGTGGAAAAAAAATACAGACACCAATGAAGTCACAAACAACCAGCTTTAATTACTGACAAATAACAATTGGTAATCAACTTGTACAATAATTCCAGTTACATTTGTCCACACAATGTCAAATAATAGAGCTCCATTCTAATTATAACACTTCTCACAATACTTCGAGAAACACTGGACCCACACTAAGAAAAATCGCTCAACGAACTGATCTGACTAGACCAGACGTTTTGCTTCTATAGGTCGCGCAGAAGTCAGAACTTCTCTTCTTATTGCACGCCACCTAATGCGTACTTAAGATAAGTGTTCTCCAGAGTACTCTGGAACGTACTTGAGCCCGGCCGACTGAGGTACACCTGCTTGACTGGGGCGGGACCGTCGGATGACGTTCTAGAGGTTGTTTGATACGGTTCTCGTTACAATATGATAAACTTAACACAACATCCAACATTTACAATAAAAATTGAGTATACAGAATAGAACGTCCATATTGCAATAAATTTTATGTAGGCCAGACGACGATCAGACCATGAATATCTTCATCACTGGAAAGCGATTTTAAAGGCGATTATAATTAAATATGACACTGTGTAAATAATTAACATCAGTTTCCAGATATTCGAAACCTTAAATTAATAAAAAGCGTACAAAAAGAGAATAAAATGAATATCTGGTAAATCTCAACATATGCAATCACAATAATGGTAATTTGCTAATTACTGTATAACAAATTCTAATAAAAAACAAGAAAATTTATTTAATATTTAAAATTTATTAAAAATAATAGCTGGTTAAGTAAATAAAAACCGTCAAAATAGTTGGTTAAGTAAACAAAAACTACAACAAAAGGTTTACAAAAACGTACAAACACTTGGTAAGTTTCACAGTTTATTATTTACCACTGACAGCTGTTTCAGCTTGTTAAGCTATTCTCAAAGAGATCATAGAAACGACTAAACTAAGTAAGTGAGGGTGGTGAACATGTGTTTAGGGTGTGTATGCGGACATGTGTGTGTGAGGTGTGTATGCTGGACGTGGTGGAGAAGCTAGTAAGTGATGGTCAGGTGTCTGTAAAAACTAAGTATGGTAATCGTCGGAAGGAAAAATATAAAAATTAACTACACTAAATAACAACTTCTAGCAAAGAGGATTTTTTTGTCTGTATGCTTTTTAAAATCTTTGTATTAATATGTTTTACCAGGTGCCCAACGAGTCATCAATCAATATTTTAAAAAACTACAACGATTGATAAATTGTGAAATCTAAATACAAATAGATGTCTCGTCAATGTATACTGACACATCTAAAGACGCAGATAGTACCTATAAAACGTACTATGGTTATATATAGTGACACAAATACACTTGCAGCAGAAATTATTATTTGTTAATATAACATTCAAATTATAAAGAGAAACTAAATTTTACCACCTAATTCAAACATAATCTCGCAACCTACTTCATAAATCAAACTCCACTATAGACCGTTAATGGTGCAGGCATATGCATACTGCTTTGTCTATACATAACGTTCTAAACTTTAAATAAAATCTATTTTCTGTTGTAAAATCTAAAATAAAATTAAACAGAAGATTCATGTAACAGGGGCTACTACTTCCAGCACAGAGTAAAGAAAGAAGAGATGAATATGGAGAGGATTTAATAACAGCTGTGTGTGCCTAGTACCAGAGAAAAAGAAAACAGATGAATAAAGTAAGAAAACAATATTAGTTGAAATTTCAAACTCGAGTTTAATAAAAAAGAACAACGATTTTTCAAACATTCCCGTGTTAAACGTGTCTGAAATCCCTTGCTGTGCCGTGTAAATTTTGTTACAATGTTGACTGGGCATTGGTAAAAACATTTTCACCTCCTGCTCTCTGCTGTTTCCGTCGTGGAAAACTTTTCTCTGCGTTGTCGTAGCGTCACATGTGTTTATTGTCACAGAACAGCTGTAGCTGCCGTGTTGTAAATTCTGGGCACGGGGTGTCGATACGTGACGCTACGCGCAACACGTGTTACTTTATTGACAACCTGATTTCGTCGACGTATACTTTATTACACATACCCAAACAGTTGAGATTAATATCGAGCCTACTTTTTACCGTTGTGAGTATACGGTGAGGGAAAATAAAATTGAATTTCTGTGGAGAGTTATATCTGCATATAACTTACCGTCTGCGCGATTTCAACTAAAATGTTCAGCTCTTTTGCAATCATAACTTCCACTTCTCCATATCAATTTCTCTAGCTATTTGTCGCATTCTTGTTTGTGCCACGCTAGTGGGTTCTTCACACTAATTTTTAATTAATTTTTCAGTTTGTGGTACATTTTTTTCTGTTTGTAATCGGCTGTCAATTCCATATACTTAAACAACAATGCCCCCTTTGGTAAAAACAATCCAATTAGAACTCACTAGTACAATGTAGAGTGAAACTGCCATCCAATATAATAGACTAACTATTTCCTACTTTTCCTATATGTAATTAACTTTTGCCGTTATTGCAAGTTAGTATAGTAGTATCCAGACGGGCGTCAGACTAAAGGGAATTTATCACAAATTTGATTTTTGAAAATTTTTAGTTATTTTATTGCTCTACAAAGGTTACGTTACTAAACAAAAATAGTACTCTGGCAGCCAGACACCGTAATTTTTATGACATTTAACAAATTGTCTTATGTTAAAATTTATCAAATAATAAATGTTCTTCACTCAGAACAGTGAGTGAGTTATGCAGCTCAGGGAGCATACTAGTGTTTAACCTGACTGTAACACCGGGAAAAGGGCCGTAATCACAACCCGCATTGTCTGTCAATCAGCGGACTGTGTCTAATGACCTGATGTCTTGTCTTGAGCCGACGGCTTTGCTAATGACTCCCCGGAGCCGTCGGCGCTTAATGGATTAACTGTCGATACATCCTCCCCAAAACCTCAACACAGAGACAATCCTTCTGTTCACGCTCTACTAACGTTTCCTCTTCTTGGGAAAAATAACTACCGTTAAAATAAAGACAAGCGGTTATACACGCAGAAGAACCAATTGAAAGAGAAGTTTTTTTGGGCAAAAGTGTTAAAAATAGAAGAAGTTCATGGTAGGAGAGAGAAAAACGCAGGTTAAAAGTGGACTGAAGACAGGAAGAAAAGACACAGTGAAAAGATGAAAGAATATTGGAGAAAAATAAAAGAAGAATGAATAAATAATTGAAATTGGGAAGTAGTCCTTAGATGGCCGATACAAAAAAAGAGGTATTACAACACTACTTCATAGGGGAAGGAGACTCCGTTTGGTTCAAATGGTTCCTCCCTTCTTCTACTCACTCTTCCCCCTCTCCAATGTCTCCTTCATTCTTGATCGACGGCTCACTCTCCTTTCGTCAGTCCGGATGGCTCCTGTCTTATTCTTGGTTTTCCCTGAAAACATTGGGAACTTAATTTTTTTTTTTTTTTTTTTTTTGTTGTTGAGTGGAAAGCTTTCTTCAACGTCTTCTTGAGTAATCTGTAGTCACATCCTTTTCTGTTTCTTTGCACCACGTATTGGGCTTACATAATCTGATTATACTGTTATATTCTGTCTCAAATAAAGACTACGACAAAACAGTAATAACACCTTACGGTGATAGCAATCTTGATATTAAATCAAGAATGGCCATGCAGAAGCGGCTACAAGGCAATAACCTACTATAAAGCGAAGCACCCCAATTACAAAGTTTAATAAGATTAGGATGTATAAAATCATATTAGAGATCATAGACTTATATGTGACAAACTTTTCAGAGATAAATCAATTAAATAAATCAAGAAGCAGACCTATGGAGTTAGATTATTAGAGACGACGCTGTAAACCAACTAGATAGGATAGCATTAAGCATGTAGATATAAGAGTGGAAATGGGGATTGCAATAGACGTTATGTAAACGATAGAGGCGGAAATGTTAAATTGGGTCGGACACGTAAAGCGCATGTCAAGGGCGAGATGGCTTAAGGAAATATGGGAATAAACACCAACTAATAGATGGAAACATGGAGGGCCCAGATATTTCTGGAAAAAAGTATGTTGAAGACGTCATTAATGCAAGAAACCTCGCGCATGAGGTTTCTTTGGATGGGAGTCGGTGGAAGCCAGGATGACGTTGACAACCGTAACAAAACTCTAAGTGATGATGACGACAGAGGAGTGGCAAGTTACCTAGTTCTTATCATCAGACAAAAATAGTACAAGTTTTAATTCGCGGAAACAAGATTTCAACTTTCGGTATCTTGGCTGCAGTGTCACTTATGCTAGGGGTCTTGTCAACAAAACTGATTAGTACCAAACCACGTGTAGAGTATTAGAGGCGAGATATTCAGAAATGAAGGCCACTTACACTTCGGCTTTCACTGTAATGCTGCACGCCGCCCGGTGAAACGTGAATATGCAAAGAGACAAAGGATCAAAGACTCCAAACAGTAGAAACACGGGCGTATTTAGGGGGAACGGATGAACGAGACCGGATTCCCCCCCCCCCAGAGTGTCAAAAAAGTTGATTAATTCTTTAGGCTGTTCTACTTCAGTTTTTTCAGCTGTGTATTCTTAATATAGTAGAAATTCTTTTTTAAATATACAAACAAGCTTATTACACATCATTAGGGTATACATTTGAAATATGAAATATAGAAAATAAATTCAGTCCAAAAGTATCTTTTAAGAATGTTTCAATAACGAGTACTTTATTGTGTTATTACTTTTTTGCAATTTAGTAACACAATAGTAATTAGTTTTTAGATGTTATCACCAGTTTTTCAGCCACTTCAAAAATAGTAATATTGATTAGCCTTAACTTGTTTCTCTTTTGCATGAAGTCGATCCGACACCGGACTCCCCTTCCAAAAGGCAAATTCTAGACACGCCACTGATGGGAATGTGATTCGCTCATAAATTAAACGGTATAAGAAGGCGAATACGATTAGAAATGTCACCCATAGAGAACGAATTGAATGTGGAGCCAGCAGACGAGAGAGTGCAGGGAAATAAAACGAACTGGAGACAAACACTTAACCGCATATCCCAGTTTTCAGACTTTCACCATTACAAATCTAAGAGATGTCATAGTGTACGATGCGTGATAAAACATTAGTGAATCGAAACAGGTTTAGTGACTTAATCTGGAAAAGCACATTACGATGTTGACAAAAATACATTGATACACAGAACGAATTCATAATACGGCTAAATAGGCGAAAACATGATCTTAGAATTTATGGCTATACCATATCACATATGACATGGATCCATGAGCTGGGACAGTAGTTGACCCAACCGGCCTGTCGCCTGGGACTGCATCTACTGTATCTTATTTGCTGAAACCAATAAGCGGTCTTCGCCGAAGAGTCTGTAGTATTGGACATTCAAAGGGACTATTTTAAACTAGCACCAATTTAACTTTCCTGGCAGCCAGTCAGCCCTTGTAGCCACTATCTATCCGCTACCTAGGGACGCAACCTCTAGGAGTCAGAGCATCTCCAAAGAGAGGAAAAATAACATTACTGTCGAGGGGAAAACGGCACGCGAATGACTTAAACTGGAATGAGTAGAAACTCTAAAGGCCGAACTTTGGCTCAAGAAACAGAGACCAGAAGAAGACGCGACAGATCTCTCATACTGGCATTTGTTGATCCGGAAAACGGGCCCCGTTCCAGAGTAAAACGTCCCAGTGAAAAGTAGAATAAATGAGTAATATTTCCATCTTTTATACATTTTTTGCTAATTACGTTTGATGTTTTCCTTTCTCTGCACTCAGAAATGACAAAGTAAAAGAACCTTTACAAGCAACAGAGACCATTTACGGCTTCGTTCTGTACGCTGGTTTCGCCTAAGAATATGTAGTATTGAATATTTAAAAATACCATTTTAGTTTAGCTCCAATCAAGATGATGCAGCCCACTCACACGCACCTGCTCCCTACTGCCTCTAGAGGTTACAGGCTTCCCCAACAGAGGGAAAATAATGTTTTCGTTCAGCAAAAAGACGCGGCCCGATGACCTACTTTGCAATGGATAGGTACTCCAAAAGCCGATGTTCGGAGTTGAATAATGGGCCCATAAGACGCGATCTACGTCCCTTGTGATATTAATTCATCCGAAAGGCAAACCCCTTTCCAAAGTGAAGCGTTCCAGTGAGAAGCAAAATAATTAAGTACTGTTTCCATAGTTTATAAAATGTTGCTAATTATTGAGGTTTTCATTACTCCGCGCATAGAAACGACAATATAAAAAAAAAAAATTACAAAAACCAAAGAACATTGCTGCTTTGTTCTGTTTTGAGCACTAGGCTATAAATATATATTTTCTACTATATTCACATAGAACACAGGACAATAAAACTCTAAGCCTAAGTGGGAATAGTTAGTAGATAGTGGAGAGCGCGGTGGCGGAGAATGCAGTTTGTGAGAGCGGAGAAGTACGGGCAGCTGGTACAGTATCTGGGCCGCCAACTATTTCAATATTGGCTCTACGCTTGCACGTGATTCACCCGTTATGCATTCAATAACATTCTCTTTTGTTTAATAAAATTCTAATTGAATTTATGTGGGTAAGTGAATTTGCTGATTATTAATAAGAAATATTCATCTTTCAAACCACACCAGTTTGCACAGTGTTAACACTGGAATATTAATATATGCACCATTCGTCGGTCATCAAGTTATTTTCTTTGTCACTCAGTTTTATTATATTTTGTCTTCAATGAGTTTTCTATTTCTTTTTTTGTAGCTATTTCCTCACGTTTTGATGTGCTTACTCGTTTTAATCTTTCATCTTTATTTTATTATTCTTTTTCGCCGATTCCTGGTTTTGACTTTGTAGCCTCTTCCGGGTTTAGTATATTAAAGTTAACAGAGATTTTAACATAACTTAAATATTAAGCAAGAAAAGTTAGAAACATAAAAATGTCAAAACTATTGGTTGTTCTTTTTTTGACCTACATTAGTGAAGCCTGGACTATAACAGACTATTACTCGTTTTAATCTTTCATCTTTATTTTATTATTCTTTTTCGCCGATTCCTGGTTTTGACTTTGTTGCCTCTTCCGGTTTTAGTATATTAAAGTTAATAGAGATTTTAACATAAATTAAATATTAAGCAAGAAAAGTTAGAAACATAAAAATGTCAAAACTATTGGTTGTTCTTTTTTTTACCTACATTAGTGAAGCCTGGACTATAACAGAATAGGAAAATAGTGTAGTACAAAGAGGTGAAATGACGCATTAAGGCTAGTGAACAAAACGATTAACAACTAGATGCTTGGTTGGAAACGCAATAAAAATTTGAGGCCCAAACTATGGTTATTATATATGAATTATAGAATAGAAGGGAAATCACGTGCAATTGGTGGAGAACACATACAGAACGCAAAATCGGAAGAGTCAAGCTGACAGTGAACTGTAAAACGCCTGGGAGAAGACGAAACAGGCTAAAAGCGTAAAACTTGGAATGAATAAAGAGATGAAGACGACAAGATAATTTTTTTACTTTTTCAATGTACGAGGGTAAATCGAAAAGTAAGTTACACCCTAGCCGCGTTCCTGTACTAAAAGAGATAAAA
The DNA here is from genome assembly GCA_034769895.1 of Magicicada septendecula. Classification (NCBI taxonomy): domain Eukaryota; kingdom Metazoa; phylum Arthropoda; class Insecta; order Hemiptera; family Cicadidae; genus Magicicada; species Magicicada septendecula. The sequence continues at coordinate 486,981,160 of CM068371.1, read as the reverse complement.
AAATTTCCCTTGGTGGTAACACTGTCCATATTGTTGTCTCCCCACTCCCCAAGCGGCAGCGCTGTAGCGGGTTTAGTATGCGAGTAGTCACCGTGTGAGTATGGCGCGTCCTATAGAGGTGTCGTCTAACGTTGAAGTGCGCTCCGTCGTCCGATTTTTGTGGGCAAAACATTATAACCGGAGTGAAATTCATCGGCAAATTGTCGAGGTTTATGGTGAGAATGCGATGTCTCGGCCCATGATCGCGAAATGGTGCCAGATGTTCGAAGATGGAAGAACGAACGTGACCGACGGTCCGCGCGTCGGGCAGCCTTCAACTGTGAACACTAGCGACAACGCGAGGCGCGTGAATGAAATAATTCTTGCCAACCGCCGCGTTAAAATTAAAGAGATTGCAAGTGAACTGAACATCGCGCCTACGGTAGTGCATCTGTGCTTATTCACGATCAGCTGGGTTATCGTAAGGTGTGCGCACGCTGGGTGCCGCGCGTGTTAAGCGACACGCACAAAAATCAACGTTTTGAGGCTGCGCTGTCGTTTCTCCAGCGTTATTCGACGGATGATCCACCGTTTTTGAGCAGAATCATCACAGGAGATGAGAGCTGGGTGCACCATTACACTCCCGAGACAAAACGGACATCAAACGAATGGAGACACAAGAATTCGCCACAGCCAAAACAATTCCAGCGGTTCGAAAGGTTATGCTAACAGTCTTTTTCGATTCCGAAGGCGTTGTGTACAGTGAGTTTACGCCCCGAGGAACAACAATCAATGCCGCATCGTACTGTGATACGTCAAAAAAGTTACGAAAAGCGATTAAAGATCGAAGGCCTGGAAATTGAGTGATGGAGTTGTTTTTCTTCAAGACAACGCTACCCCCCCCCCCATATAGCTGGTGTGACGCAAGAAATGCTGCGAAAATTCAAGTGGGAAGTGTGGCGCCATCTCCGTTACAGCCCCGACCAGGTACCCTGCAACTATCACCTTTTTGATCCTCTTAAACAAGACCTGGGGGGCCAGCGTTTCGCTACAGACGATGAAGTGCAAGAAACAGTCTCAAAGTGGTTAAAACAAATTGGACGAAATTTTTACGAATGTGGAATCGAGAAACTGGTCACACGATATGAAAAAGTGTTTGGAAAAACTTGGCGGCTATGTCGAAAAATAGATAAATGTTCCTACTTATTTGTTCAAAAAAACATTTTTTTTTAATGTATGTATTTTTTTTTATAGATGGGGGGGTGTAACTTACTTTTCGATTTCCCCTCGTATGTATAAAGCTATTCAAAATGTATACGAAATCAAAAACATTTCTTACAGTTGGTTTTTCTCTTTACGCTTTCTTCACTGCTTCTAAGGACTTTTCATGACACAGGACAACCTACGTAATAAAAAAAGCCATACGCTGCTTACAAAAAAAGTAAAATTTATGATAATTTCTATTAATAAAAGGTGTGGTGAGTTTCAGTCTTTAATTAAACACATTTTTATCATTATCTTCATCATCATTATTTGCGAGGATTAAACCAAGGATAGTTTCTTCCGGTCCCAAACAATTAAAGAGTTTAGAGCTGGTCACTCCACCGATTCCTCGGACGCTCCACACCCCTCCGTCTCCTTGGCTTATAGTTCCCCAATTGTTTGGGGATGCGGCAGTCATCCATTCGGCAAATATGTTCTCACCAATTCAGCCGATACTGGGCGATCCTGTCGAGTATACTCTCCTGCCGTATATCTGTGTTTCTTTTACGATCATGGAGAGGATACCCTGCCACGTGAATGAGATATCTCATTTCAGCCGCTTGGATACGACGACTGGTCTGGTCTTTCGTTAAAATCGAATTTTTAGACCTATAAAGTAGTGTGGAAAGGGCCATCACCTTGTAGAATTTTAGGCGTGTTTGTTACTTGCTGACTTAAGGGTTCACCTAATGCTCCCGCACATAAAGTTGAACTTATCCAACTTATTCACAACGTCGTTGCTTGCATTATAAAACACACTGTGCCCACGCATTTAAAATTGCTGACTTGTTCCAGGACAGTACCACCTATAACAATTTTTGCTCGTACGGGATCAGTTTCACGAAAAACCATCACTTTGGTCTTAAGTGTGGATATTTGTAATCCAGAGTGTTTGCAGATTCGATTTAACTAATATATCCAATACACAATTTTTCTTGGCATTCTAATAATATACATTTTTGTCAATACTAGAACTTTTATTGGGTTATACATACATCATACATGCGCAAAGTGTTTCACAATGAATCGGAAATATCTTTGCGATGTATTCTACTGGCAGAAATGAAGAAAATGGTTATGTAATTCTTCCAACTACGTTTCGTTTTCGAGTCGAAGCTAGCAAAAAATGTCTCACCCTTTTCTGCACCAACGGAAAAATGAAGTTATAGTAAAAGTTTTGGCATATCAATTTAGGGTAAATTTGACATTTCTGATGAAATTTGAGACCCTTTATAAAAGTATATTAAAATGAATTTTGAAACTGTTTCATTAGTAGTTTCATATAAAATTGTTATAAACCTAAAATAATAACGTCTTATACAGGTATGGCGACAAAAAAAAAATGAATTTCTTATGTTCGCCTTAAATTAATTGTTGCTAAATTATTAGTAAACAAATTAAAACTTGAAACAAAATGTTTGACGCTTTTAGTGTTTAGAAATATTATGTAATTAAAGTTAATTGAAAACCAATAAACGTTTAAGCGTTTTGACTTTTATAAACAAACCATGACATAACATAAAATATTATAATTTTAAAAAATTAAAGTATAAAACTTTTGTTACAGCAAAAACTGTGGAAATAAAAGTAATAAATAACAATTATGGTTATTTTTGGAATCATCAAAATATTTTAAAAATTCGGAACAATATGCTGCGCCCTACAGCGTTGAATGAAGGGTGATGCTCGTTTAGTTCTGAATACAATTTAATTTTTGAAATAAAATTTGTTAATATAAAGTTATGTTTTACTTGTTTTCATGTACTTTACTTATACTTTTCAGAAATAAATGTTTTAAATTTTGTTAAGAATTTTTATTTTTTTATGGACAATTTAACACGAAATTTACTAATTTTGACTGCTCGTCGTAATACTCAACGTTTGCAACTACGTTAGTATGTGTTGGAGAATCTTAAAATCGAGCAATTGTCATTATATGGTGTAATTGTTGTTTGGTTTATTGCTTATCGTAACTGTAATTAATTTGACGACAACTTCTCTGGTTGTCTGATAGTTTATTCCACTGTTTAAGACACGACTATCCTTTGCGACAGTCATAACAATAAAGATTGTGTTGTGTGTACGATAAAGTTGTATTGTAAGTCTGATTGGCAAAAATCTATGTGGGGTATTATATTGAAGAGAATTCTTAACAAAATGTATTGTTAAGTTTTGAAAATTTTAAAATTCTGGGATCCCAGGACCCAAAAATAGACTAAAAATATTGTTACGACAGTCTCACTGATCGTCGTATGGTACAGTGGAAACAAAATACAGACACCATTGAAATCACTAATTACTAGCTTTAATTATCACAAATAACAATTCGTAATCGAAAAGGTACTCTGTACAATAATTCAAGTTACATTTGTCCACACGCAATTACAATTTCAAGTAGTAACACTTCGGCACTAATTATTACACAATAATCACTTTTCACTAATCCTCAACAATGACTCGATCCGCACTAAAGAATTCGCTCAAAATAACTGGCTGTCAAAGCCAGCCGCTGGCGGTTATATAGGTATCGCGGGTGTTCCAGAATAGCTTTCCATTCTTACTGCGGCGTGCCAGCATAATGCGTATTCATAAGTGCTCTTGAACAGTCTGGAAGGTACTTTAGTGGTACGTGAGTGGACGGCCTTGATACAGACTAGGCACGCTGGGCTAGTCGAGAATCGTGTAGAACGACACTCTTGACTGTTGGAGAGGGTTTCGTAATTTCGTACATTATGAAAAAAATTGTGTAAATCTAGGAGAGTGTTACACTAAAAGGATTTGCAGTCCAAATCGGATTATTTTGAATTTTTACTGTCGATTGTATGATTGTGTGTTCTACAATTGTTATATGTTACTGAAGCGATAGTAAAGTAATAGGATTTTAGTAATTCGACAGCTCAGGGAGCATACTAGTCTATTAATGTAATTTCGTTATTGCAGTGTGTGCGGCGCTCACGACAATGCACTTCAAACAGCTCGTAATCTCTTGGATCTCTCACTGTGTGTGAACTAAGTAAAAGTAGTTTGCAGTGAGGTGAGGTGAAACCGCTCATTGTTGGCGCTGCTCGGTGCAATTTCCTGTTCCTCGTTGCAGCAATTCCACTCCGCTGAACGATCTGCACGCTGCGCCTTACCTTCGTTAAGTATTCACTGACTGATATTCTCACATCTCTCTCTCTCTCTCTCTCTCTCTCTCTCTCTCTCTCTCTCTCTCTCTCTCTCTCGCCGCTGTCTCCATTTCAATCTCAGTAGTCGTTACTTCGCTCACCTCGTTTTCTAGCTTTCCCATCATCATGGGGCTTGTAACAGTTACGCGACGGAAACAGAATTTAACACATCCTTACTCTAGTAACACACGCCGATGTTATCACAACGTCTTAGTAAACCATGGTACCCGGCCTCTAATACAGACGTCGCAGATTCGATTCTCAGGCGAACCATAAAATTAAGGTACGCTTCACTGTCACCAGATCGACCTGTGGAAATGGCTACCTGAGTAAATGTCCTGAGGTATTAGTTTGCTGTTGGGGCGTAGTGCTGGCCACATTAGCTCCTATGTATGGCGAGCGGCTTATATAAGACTATCTACCCTTCTGAACTCCTAATCTGCTTAGGTGGTAATAAAAAAGCCATTTTTATTATTTAATCTAACCGTACACGCTGATAATTCACTGACTGAAATAATTAATTTAGATTTTAACTGTTGGAGTAAAAAAACGTTATCACTTTGCGATAGTTGGTGTAATGACAGTGGTAAAGCATACCCACCGCACTTTTAACTGTCAGAGCACCAAATACCCTCACGTTTAACGCTAGAAAAAGTAAGTTTTATGTTAAAGTAATAAAACATTGTAAATTAAAAGTATTTTGTATTTATATTAAGACTTTCATGTTAAACTAATACAAACAAAACAAAGGTTACGATCACCACTTGAAAAAAAACTAGGAAACCTGATCAGTTTGACATCGAACTATTACACCTGGAAATAGTTAATCAGTTTAAATATTTTGGATGTTGGGTGTAACAAGAAATAAGGAAAACGATACAGGCCGCAAATAGAGCATATAGTTACGAAGGTATACTGATCGTCGTATGGTACAGTGGAAACCAAAATACAGATCACCAATTAAGTCACTAATCACCAGCTTTAATTATCACAATTAAACCGTTTGCAATCAATTAGACAGTCTCTTACAACAAATCAATAAAAATTTTTCACACGCAATAAAAAATGTCAACTGATACAAAACACAATTTTATTACAATCGTCCCGCACAATTATAAATCACGTAATACTTCGCCAAAATATTTCGAACCGCACTGCGTAAATCGCCACTTAAACGCACTGTGTATCGCCCGATAATAACTAACTGAGACACGCTGAGTACTAGTATTTATACCCCGCTGAGGTTCCAGAATATTCGCCAATAGGTGTCTACTAGAAAACACTAGAACGTAATTCACTGCGGCCTTGAACACAGCACGCGCGGACCGGTATGATCTCGTAATTGACGCGGAATTGTCATTCACCGCCACATTACAGCCGGATTCCACTGGAACATTCGATAAACTTGTAGAACGTTCCGTATTACGTAACACTTTTTCCGTATTACGTAACAATAGTTGCTTAGTTGACAACTATATTCAAGAGAAGGAATATCCACCACCAGTCCAAGGTCACATTATATGAAGTTATGATTATACCGGTGACAAGATATAGCAACGAGATTTGGACTCTGAACAAACAAGCCGCTAACATAGTCAATACTTTTAAAAGGAGAATTTTGAGGAGAATGTATGGACCAATCCAAGTGAATGGGATATGGAGAATGTGTCACAATGAGGAACTACACAAGCTGTATAAAGACAATGATCTGACCACAGACAGCATAGATTGCAATGGGCAGGACACATCATTAGGATCGAAGGCAACTGAATACTTAGGAAGGTACTGTTTAGTCAAATCGAGGATAGAAGGCCTGTTGGAAAACCCGGTTTAAAATAAAACGGTGGACATTGTTCGCCAAAGATAGGAACAAATGGAGGCAGATGATTATGGAGGCTAAGGTTCAACTCCGAACTGTGACGTCATAGAAGAAGAAGAACAAAAAACTAAAGAGCTATTGCGCCCTTGACGATTGATTACAGATTGATGCATACTATGTTACTATAAGCTTACAAGCATGCTTATATCTCAGCTTTAGGTACGTTTGATCTGGCATTTCGTGTCGGATAGTATTTACTACTGAAGAAGGCCTCTGGTGGATGGCCGAAACGTTTAGGGGAAGCGTGTCTCAATCTGTAAGCAATAAACCACGGTGCAATAGCGCTTTAGTTTTTAATTATTCCAACGTTGACTGCCACCGTGGCAGCCTCCGTAATAAGTTTTATGTATTTCACTCTCCATGGAAATATAATACAGTAGAGCATCGATTATCCAAACCTCTCGAGACGAGGCGCCGTTCGAATAATCGATGTTTCGGATAATAGATGGTAAATTAGAAACATTATTTCTCTTTACTAAAACAAAGGTGTTTATTACCAAATCATTCCTAACATAATCATGTTCAATAAATATCCAATACGCCTACATAAGCCCAGTACATTATACTGTACAGTACAGTATATAATTGTACTTTTTATTGAGTTCGGATAATAGATCGTTCGGTTAATGGATGTTCGGATAATCGATGCTCTACTGTATAGCCTATGAAATACATAATACAAAATGAATAAGTTCAATGAAATACAACAATATGGAAATTGAACAAGTACCGACATTTAAATATTTAGGTGCCGTTTCGGTGAAGAGGCCAGAAATTGAATCAGAGTTAGACATTGAGGACCTCAGCTGCAAGCAAGGATCTCAGGTGCTATCAACAGGAAGTTTCCGGGGGAAAAGCGAAGAGTCACAGACAACCAAACACACAGTATACAAATCTGTATGTGCTCCAACACTGACGCACAGTTGCGAGTCATGGACTCTGAATGACAGATATAAAAATAGAATACAAGCAATGGAGATGCGATTCCTAAGGAGAATTGAGAAGAAAACGTGTACAGATAGGGTGAGAAATGTTAACATCTGGGAGAATTTGAAGATATTCTCTTTAAATGATAAAACTGAAAGCTTACAACTTTGTTGGTATGATCACGTCTCTAGAATGTTTGAGGAAAGGTACCTATGGAGAGAATGGGAGGCAAACCCAGAAGGTAGAAGAGGAAGGGAACGGCCTAGAACGAAATGGGAGGATAACATCAAGAAGAGTGTAGAAGGCCGAGGAGCGGTTTTGGCACTGGAGGAGACGAGATGGAGAGCTCTCTCAAAACCTCTACACCCACGGATAGAAGTGTATGACTAAGAAGATGAAGAACAGAAAATGTACTTTTATTTTACACTTTACACTTACGTGAACAATTCAAGATTGAAATCGAAATATAAATTATTTAACTGAGTAATACTCTCATTAGTTTAATTATAAAAAATAAATAAATTTCTGTAATTGTTTAAGTTAAACCCTTGAAAGATAATAAGACAGCACACTTTTTATTATTAACCGTTTTACCAAAAACTCGAGTGAATCATAAGGATTCACCCCGCCTTCATTTCCAGATTGTTGTCCACTTCGATCACAACATGAAAAACTCATTACCAAATTTTAAACAATAAATTATTTTGAAAACGTATGGCACAGCACGGACATCCTAACTCTAAACTTCTTACAATAAAAGACAACCTAACTTTTTGTGTGTTACGAACAATATCGTGATGGCGAGTGTGATGAAAAATTCGTCAATTCACATTGTTTTCTTAACAGTAAAAAAAGAACTTAATGTTTTGACATTTTCTGTTTGTAGCTTATCTTGTTTAATGTTTCAGTTTTGTTAAACATTAACTTTAATATACTGAACCCGCAAGGGGCCACAAAGTCAAAACCAGGAATCGGCGAAAAAGAATAATAAGAAGAAGATGAAAGTTTAAAATAAGTAAGCAAATCACAACGTGCTTTGAAGAAAGAAAGCTAAAAAAAAAATGAAATAGACAACCCAATGAGGACAAAATATAATAAAAATGAGTGGTAAAGGAAAGAACTTGATGCCCAACGCATGGTGCATATATTAATATTCCAGTGTTACCACTGTGCAAACTGGTGTGGTTTGAAAGATGAAGATTTCTTATTAATAATCAGCAACTTCACTTACCCACGAGAATTCATTTAGAATTTTATTAAACAAAGGAGAATTTTATTGAATGCATAACGAGTGAATCACGTGCAAGAGTCGAGCTAATATTGGAATAGTTGGCGGCCAGATACTGTACCTGCTGCCCGCACTTCTCCGCTCTCACAGATTGCATTCTTCGCCACCACCCTCTCTCCACTGTTTTATTAACTGTTCTCACTTTAGCCTAAAGTTTTATTATCCAGTGTTCTATGTACATCTAAAAGGAAATATATATTTATACCCTCCCTTAGAATATATTTATATACATCGTATACATTTGTACACTATCTTATTAGAGAATGGCTCAATTTACAGACGGTGGAGGCAGTTATCGATTGAGGAGTAATTATAGAATTTGCAGGGGGTGGAATAAAATAGTTTACAATTTGCAGCTTTTGGCGATTTCATTAATGTGACTACAATCACAGCTGTGTATGACTGTATACAAGCTGCAGGTAAACAGCTGATGAGTCCCACAGCGGCCATTACTCTGGTCAGCTTTCATTCTTTTATATTATCCAATGAATGTTTTAGAGAATAAGTTAATGCGCCTGCGCAGCAGCGTTAATGCGAGAGAACGTTTAGAATTACTCTGAACATTTTCTATTTCTTCTTCTATGGCGTCGTATTTCGAAATCGAACCTTATCCTCCATGATCATACGCCTCCATTTTTCCCTGTCCTTGGCGATCGATGTCCATCGTTTTATTTTATGTAATTTATCACTATCCCTCGCCACTGCGTCAATCCACCGTTTCTTGAGTCTTTCTACAGACTCCCTTTGACTAAACAATACCTTCCTAGGATTGCCTTCCATCTTAATGATGTGTCCTGCCCATTGCAATCTATGGAGTTGGATGGTGGTGGCCAGAGCATTGACTTTATACAGCTTGTATAGTTTCTCATTGTGACGCATTCTCCATATCCCATTGACTTGGATTTGTCCATACATTCCCCTCAAAATTCTCCTTTCAAAGACATTGACTATGTTAGAGGCTTGTTTGTTCAGAGTACAAGTCTTGTTGCCATATGTTATCACCGGTCTAATCATAACTTTACATAATGTGACATTGGACTGATGGTGGATATTCCTTGTCTTGAATATAGATGTCAACTAAGCATATGCCCTAATTTTTCCCTGTATCTTCTTAGTTATTTCATTTATTTCTTCATTGTCTTCTCCCATCCAACATCCCGAATATTTGAACTGATTAACTATTTTCAGGTATAGTGGTTCGATTTCAAGCTGTTCAGGTTTACTGGTTTTCTTTCGAGTGGTGATCATAACTTTTGTTTTATCTGCATTAACCTGTAATCTTATCTCGTCTGCTTCACCTTTGAGTTCCTTGAAGGTCTCTTTTGTTCTTCCTTGGAATCTTGCCATAATATTAATATCATCTGCATATCCTACGATCTGGACCACTTCATGTTCTAATGTTGAATTCCTATCAATTGGCAATTTCCTTATCACATATTCAAGTGCTAAGATGAACCGTGTTGGTGCCAGCCCATTGCCCTGTTTTAACCGTCTCGCTACATTAAAAGCCCCCGTTTGGAATACTCTGAACATAGAATCTCGTTGTCACCTTACCACCGCCACCAGCACGACAACCAAATATCATAATCATGTTATTGATATTTATCGTTATCATGTTATCATCATCATTACCGTCGTCAAGTCTTAGATTGTTCTCTAGTTCCATCATAACTTGGGAAACTCGTTACGTAATGTGAAACAATAAATTGTTTGTAAAACGTAACGCACAGCTCGGACATTGTGTTTTGTGCAGTTTAAAAAGTTTTGTCTCGTCACTACTTTGTTTGGAAAATACAGAAACAATAATACTCATGTAATGAGTATTTATTTGTACGAGATGCTGTAATTACACCTTATTACTTAATTGACATTATTAATGACAACCTCACTGAGACATCACGAGTAACGTATGAGAGAAATTGAACGAGAGCGACCGAATGTTTCCGAGATTGAACGAGAGCGACCGAATGTTTCCGAGATTGAACGAAAACGACCGAATGTTTCCGAGATTGAACGAGAGCGACCGAATGTTTCCGAGGTTCGCCGAAACCAACGATGACTGGAATCGTATGGTTCGACGGCGTGTGTGTTGGGCTAATGGAGTCGACGACGATCAGATGAAGGTCAGTCAGCCCAGTCAGGTAGTACTGCTGAAAAATACCTTAATCTTTTGACTGAGTGTTTCGTTGTGTTATAAGGTTTAGATCATTTCAATAAGTTTTCTTCTCAGAAATGTAAGTTCAGTTATATTTATCCATCCGTTTGTTTGCTTGATCGTCGCCGAATCTTCCGATGACCAGACCCCTTGGCACTATGTAACGATGCTAAAGATGTACTACTTTAGCACACTAAAGATGACCACGCCTGGTTAAATGAACTGTACGTAAGGCTACGGTGGTGTTCAATTTGCGACTTAGTCACTGATGACGGCAACTAAACAATCACTTAATGTACGTTGTATGAGTTAATATTGATTGCGTTATTATTATTATTATTATTATTTATTCCGGCTGTACAATTTTTAAACATTTTCCAGGACCGAAAATTACAGAAGTGATTGAATTCTCATCTTCCACTGCCGCTTGTCCATCCAAAGATCTTCTTCAATTTCTCGTTCCCTCAATATTGTCTGAATTTCTTCTATTCAGGTGGTAGGTGGTCTTGCTCTTTTCCTTCATCCTAGTGGGGACCATTCCATAACTCTAATTGGCAATCTTTCCTGTGCCATTCTTTCCGTGTGTCACTGTAATTTTTTTGTTTGGATATAATCAACAATTGAATTTTTTACATTCATTCTGTCCTTAACGTAGATATAGCCATCTTTCCCAAAGTAATTCTGGATTGTATTTATTTGTCTTGCTTACCACTAATTTTTACTCCTAAATACTTGCATTGATTGCGTTATTATAATTGTTGTTAATTTACGGACCGTTAATATAAATATCTTACATAAAATTATGCTGAGAATCTAGTTGGTCCATCATGTGTGATAATGTGAATACGCATTAATAAAAACAAACAGGGGAAGTGAACGCCTGGCAACTATTAATGTCGAAAGACTGGTAGTTTAGTACGTTTATTTTGTGGTAGGAAAATTATGTAATCTGAGAAGTAAGAATCTCCGTTAGGTGTAAAAAATTGGATATCTGCACGCGCACGCGAGTGTGTGTGTGTGTGTGTGTTTTAAATGCTACTTAATAGATGTGAGAAATTCGTGGACTTGGGTACGTATATCGCACACAAAGCACACGCTAAGTGCAGACCAACAAATAATTTGGACGGGAGAATCGATTACCGCGAACGAGGCGGCGGCGTATCTCAGCGTCGTCGGTACGATTCCCTTCCCACACTCACAACTGCACATAGAGTTTATTGCATTTCCACTTCAACTATGTTTACTTGGATTCCCCCCCCCCTTTCGCTTCAGTGCTGAAGAGCTGAAATTTGTACTCTCTCTCTCTCTCTCTCTCTCTCCCTCGTTATCTCTCTATCACACACAACCACATACACATCCTCTGCCTGACTTTATTTGGCCGTCTTTCTCTGTGTCTACACACAACATTCTGTAATTTCATTTAGGTTATCAAAGAAATTCTCTGTCTTCATTATTGTTGCCATCCAAAATATTTATTCACCTTAATTATTATCTTTTTGTCTACGAACGTCTCCTATTATCATAGATTTTAAATATATATCGCCTCGACTAAAATTAAAATAGCAAAACCATTTCTGTTTCCGCTGTCTCCAGTTCAGTCTCAGAAGTCATTACTTCTCACACCTCTATTTCTACAGTACCACACCTTTCCCTGGACTTTTTAAAAGTAATTTATGTAAAACAAACACAATTAACATATCTTCAAGTAACACATGCCGATGTTGTCTCAAGATTAGTAGACCATGGTGCCTGCCTACTAATCCTTTTCCAAACTTTCATGCTGAAGTTGAAGATGAAAATTTTGCAATATATTACGATGTTTTTAAATTTTCTAACAAATTCTAAAAGGTAGTTGTCTTTGTGGAAAGTATGTTTTTTGACGCAAAACCACACAATCTGAAGATAAATTTGTAAAAAATTTTAGAATATGGAAAATATGGAGGAGGAAAAGTGTTACGAATGTATACGAGATTGGAGAACATAAAGGATGACTATAGGATACCATGGGAAGTCCGAGATACAACGGTAGATTGATGGAATAATAGTGAGCAAAGACACTTCAGAGTGGAGTTTACTTGGATGGGATGCTTCAGAGCAAAGAACAAGTGTGGAGTTTATTTTCACATAGCCTGCTGCAATTGGCTACGTATGTCGTAGGAACACGGTCACAAATGTTTTAGAAAATTACCGGTTACGAAATCAATTGTTTTACTAAATTAACCCAATTTATACCAACACTCACTTAATGGCTCAACTGTTTTAACATTTGATTTTTATTTTTTTATTTTGTAAACAGATTAATTTTTTTATTTTTCATTATTTATAGATTAATATTGATTAAATTTTTGGTTCTGTATTCTGCTGTAACCAAATTAATTTTATTTAATTTTTACTATAAAAAAACAGGTTAATTTTGATTTAATTTTCCTTAAAAAAAATAGGTTGACTTTGATATAAATTTTATTGTGCTTTTTTTATAAACAGATTAATTCTGTTGTAATTTTCTTTTTTTTTCTTAATCAGACTCATGTTGTATTAATTTTCATTTTTTTAATCAGATTAATTTTGATTTTGTTTTTCTTAACAGATTAATTTTGATTAACTTTTCATTTTGTTTTTTGTAATTAGATTAATTCTGATTTAATTTACATTTTTTTGTAAACAGATTAATTTAAATTTAATTTTTTTTTTGTGAACAGATTAATTTTAATTTTTTTTTGTAAACAGATTAATTTTAATTTAATTTTTATTTTGTTTTGTTTTTAAACATATTAATTTTGATTTGATTTTCATTTTATTTTTTTGTGTGAACAGATTAATTTTGATGTAACTTTCTTTGTTTTTTAACAGATTAATTTTTATTTAATTTACATTTCCTTGTAAACGAATTAAATTTTATTTAATTTTCTTTTTATTTTAAACAGATTAATTTTGGTTCAATTTTAGTTTTTTTTTTTAACACATTAACTTTTATTTAATTTACATTTTGTTTTTTATTGTTGAAAGAATTATTTTGATTTAATTTTAATTTTTTGTTTTCTTTTGTGAACTATAAAAATGTGGAAATGAGCTTTCATATTTTTTATTATTAAGCCCATTTTTCTCGGAAACATAGAGGGCAGTGAAATTAAATTAAGAATTAAGACGTTAGTTATTCGATTAGTTTACTCAGTTTTGGAAATTTCATCGTCAACCGTAAGCAGCAGCAGTTACGTCTTGGAATTGTGCAGGAAACTGTACATAGTTGATAATACTCGCTTACTTTGTATGGCAAGCAATCAGCTGTTTAATCACCTAGGTTGTATTAAGTGGACTTTCAGGGAAGCTGGTACACCTTACATTAATTGCATTTTACCACGACGATGTGTTTATTTATATCCTCTCTAAAACTAGAGAAATTTACAGTCGTTAACAGCCTGGACCACAGTCTGCCGTCACTGCTCGTCAAACACTTGAGATTAGGCGTAGTGATTAGTGTTTTGTTTCTTTTCATCATTATCAATCGGATTATAGCATCTGCCGTCGCTGTCCGATTTCCATTGTCTCCCACCATTACGCTCTATCTTGCACACTTCTTCAGTTAAATTGCTTACCCTTAGCGCCTGTCGACTGTTTCCACCCCATGTCCCAGGTATTCCTTTTTTCCTTCGACCTGTGGGTACCCATTGAAATGTGTTTTTTGGCAAACTTTTGTCTCCCGATCTCTGAAAATGTCCAAACTAGATTTGTTGTTTTTTTCCAATTTCGACCAAAATATTGTGTAGCACAGTTGTATACAGTTATTGTGTAATTTAGAATTTTCTAAATTAATGATTGGTTTTAATACCAGTAGTGAGTGAAACATGTTAAAAATAACTTTTAATAATTACATAATTGAACATCCCCTAATCTGTATTTAGCTATAATTTATTTTACTATGCTATATGTTGACTGGTATATGTATAAACGTTTTCTGTACCAATTCTAATATCTAATTTTTGATTACTGCTTTTATAATTAATTAAAAAATACCATTACATTATGAGTAATTTAAATTGTAATACTGTACAAATTAAGTTCTCTGGTAATATAATTTTTTCGTTGTTTTTAAAGAAAACATTTGAAGATGTAAAAGAAACTCTCTCAACTCCTTCACATATACAATAATACATACACTCGCACGCACACGCACACACACTCTCATACACTAACACGTTCACTCAAATAAAATTATTCTGTTTCATACATGACATTTATTTGTATTCATACACAGGTCATATGATGACAATAAACATTGTCGAAACGTCGACACAAATAAGTTAAAATTTGCGTTACATTTTTGACCAATCCTGACAAACACTTTACCAAAAAAATCATTGTTTAGCACGTTCATCATATAGTCTAAATAGTCTACATTATCTTCTTAATGCATCGATTTTTACGGCCGTAACATTTATTTTATCAGGCTGAGTCATATTCCATGTTTCGGAACTATATATTACTTATAACGCTGGTATTACCTTTTGATGTTTCCTTATGCCAACCTATTTCATTGGCCCTCGTATTTACGTTTCGTTTGAGAACAGTTCTAATCTTTTCCTTGTTTTTTCCCAGTTTTACTAACAAGCACTCCTAGTTACTTTCAAGCCCTACAGGCTTTGATCTTCTTACAATCTTCTAACTGTAAGTTGCTTTTAAATTTCCTGTCGTAAGTAAGTATGTTTTTATCAATGTTTATGGATAATCCCCATTTTTCATATAGTTTTCTTTTATTTCGTTTCACGTATATTCCTCCCCAAATTTTTCATATTGTCTTCTTTTATTTTTCTTCACGTATATTCCAGACCATATTTACCTTCACTCGAACTTCAATGTCAAACGAAAGAATGGAGATTTTCTATTCCTAAACTGGAAAATTCATTGTTGGCTTCAAACGTTTACGAACGACTTCACCATGAAGAATTTAGTAACATATTTTTAAACTAATACTGATTAAGAAATGAAACATAATCAATATAACTACACTCACACACACTCATGTCCAAATTTGTTTACAATGTGAGGCAATCCTCTCGTTCCAGTTTCCACAGTTGCATGGTAATCGTATCTTAAATGATATTCGTGCTGCCCCCACATTTTTGTTTCTTCACCTTACCAAGCTCATATTTTCAATTCTTGTCTGCCGTCTTGTGTTGTTTGCACATAACCGTAGCAATCAAATCCTTCAACTTCCATAGTATCTATAAAATGTATGTCCACCCAAACCTCACTACAGTTATCCTTATTAGGTGTCTTGTTCAGGCTGCCGAGTTCGCAATAGCGACAACAGCATTCCACCTCTTCGTGGATGCTCACCCCTTACTGTTTTTGTCAGGTAGTTTATATTAGTTACCGACTTTCTGCATCATACATAAGTAGAGGTGCGACGACAGTCTTACATAGTTCTCGTTTCAATTTGGAAGGATTTCCAATTACCTGATGTAATTATCTAATTGAGTATAATTTTTTTTTTGTATCGGGCATCTAAGGACCACATGTCAATTTCAGTTCTTTATTCTTGGTTCTTATCTTTTCCTCCTATATTCTTTCATCCTCTGACTGTGTCTCTTCTTCCTGTCTTCAGTCCACTTTGAAACTGCGATTTTTTCTCTCCTACCCCGGACTCCTTCCATTTTTAACACTTTTGCCCGAAAAACGTCTCTTTTAATTGCTTCTTCTGAGTTTATATTATTTTTTCTAAATCTTTTTGGATTTCTTTAATCCAACTTGATGTTGACTGCTTTGTTGACTGTATTTTAAGATCTGCTTTGTTAAATTTCATCATTACTTCTTAATTTCCAACCTTCTGATACTTTTCGTGGGCTTAATATTTTCCTAATAATTCATCCTTCCAATATTTCTAGTTTGTCTAAATTATAATTCGATGTTAGACATTCACTTGCATATAGGGGTGCTGCCTTCAATAAAGTACTGTAATGTTTTATTTTCGCATTTTTAGATATGCACATTTACGGAAAATATTTAGTTATACCATATGCTCTTTCCATTTTATGAATCCCTTCTTCTATAGCAGATTTTTCTAAATTATTCTCTTGAATTATTTCTCCAAGATACTTAAATTTTCTAACCCTCTCTATTCGACCAATAACTGTTAGCAGGAATTTTGGCGCATTTTAATGGTCGTGATAAATTTGTTTTTTTTCTGCAGAAATTCTTAAGCCTGTTATACTGGCTATATCCTATAAAAAATTAACTTGTGTTACAGAATATGGCAGATGTTCGGAAAGTATAGCAAAATCATCTGCGAATGCAAAACAGTTTATTTCAATATTTTTGTTCCTTCTTCCCAACATGATAGGTGATATTTTGCATTCCTTTAATTTTTCATTCCAAATTCTTACTACTTTCTCCAGAACACATTTGAAAAAAATTGGGAATAAACCATCACCTTGTTTTATACCTTTATTTATTTTGAACGGATGAGATATTTATCTAATGAATTTTATTTTTGAGACTGCGTCCGTAAGGGTTTCACGGATTAGATTTGCCAATTTAGATTTAACACCAATTTCTCGGATTATTTCATCTATAGTTTCTCTATCAACAGAATCGAAGGCCTTTTTGAGATCTACAAATGTTACTACAATGTCTTTTGAATTCAGTAGCCTGTGACGGATTATTGACTTCAGAGTATCTGTTCTGGACAGGTCCTGCCCTTCCTGAAGTCACCCTGATATTCACCCAAATGGTTATCTTATGTCTTTTCTACTCTGTTCAATAGAATATTTGAAAATATTTTATTTATTTCAATTGTAGATTGATTTTGATATTTTGCAGAGACCATTTTAAAAGTTCAGCTGATATGAAGTCTTCTCTACTAGCTTTATTGTATTTCAAAGTTTTCATTATTTCTTCAATAGTCGGAGGTGTATCTTCTTCTAAATTTTCATAAATGTCTGACAGTTCTAACTTCTGAATCGGTTCCGGGCAATTGAAAAGTTGTTCAAAAATTTTCGCAAATATTTCACAATTTTCCGTATTCCTTAATTCAATTCTACTAGTTTCATTTTTAAAACAAACACTTGTTGTTTGATAACCCTTTAGTTTATTTTTAAGTCTCATAGAAATCTTGAAATATTTTTTATAAAATTATCCTTCATTTCAACAAGTTTTATTTTTCACAATATCTTTTAGTTCACCTTATTATCCTTGCTGCTTTCTTTCTTTGTTGATTAAATTGCTCGTAGAGTTCAGTTTTCCCTGAGCAATGTTCCACTTTTTCCATTTTTTTGCTTTCTCTGCTAATGCTGCTTCACACAGTTCATTCCAGTATACTTACCTTTTATTTTTAACTAAACCAAATGTTATCGTTGCTGCATTATTGATTTCTTTAGATAACTCTTGCCAGTTACCATGCTTAACTATTTTAATATCTTATTGATATTTTCTTATTTATTCTTCCGTTATGGCAAGTCTGTCTGTATTATACTTTTAATAGCTTTTTTGTGGTACTATACACACAACATTTGGAAATCAAACAAGGAAAGACACCAAGATAAAATTCTATAACGTGATAGGAACACCTGTTTTAACTTATAGAAGTGAAACTTGAACGATTACGAGAAATGATGATCAGAGTGCACAGTAGCAAAGAATTATGGCATTCCAAGTATCCAAAAATTAAATACTATGAATGGCAGATTTTCTTAGATCGAAGAAACGTGAGGACACACGTGGATTAAACGAAACGGTAAAGAGTTCTTAGGAAAGTACTCGAAAGTACTCGGCTGTAAACAGCGAGCAGAGGTAATGTTGGTTGTAAATACTTTACGTCTTCACGAGATCAAAACAGTAGTGATGATGTGATAGTAGTAACGATGACAATGAAAGTCATTATAACGGTGGTAGTGATGTGACAGCGAGACTACACGTGTAGAGTAATTGTGAATTACATAAAAGTTAAAGCGCACGCGCAGTTGCTCTATTTTCTAAAACATAGATTGGATAATGTCTCTCTGTAGAAGAATTAAAGCTGACCAAAGTAATGGCCGCCGTGGGACTCATCAGCTGTTCGTCTGCAGCTGTATACGGTCATAAACAGCTGTCTGTAGTCACATTAGTGATATCGTCATAACCTGAAAAGTGTAAACTGCTATGCTTCATCCCTCGCAAATTCCAAAATTACTCCTCAACCGTTAACTGCTTCTACCGTCTGTAAATTGAGTCATTCGCCAATAAGATCCGACAGTATGTTAAGGAAACACTGTAAACTACTTATTTTTCAGCGCAGTCGCCATCACGGTAAAGGCATTATTGGAAACACAAATACAGTTTATTTATCTTTTTTTTTTTCAACACGTTAAGAGTATAATGTTTTTACCATTATAATTTTTTTAGTTTGATTTTTTCTGTCTAAATTTTCTACTCTGAATTCAGATTTTTTCTGAACGGTTTAAAAATTCTGCTATAGAAGAAAGGATTCGTAAAATGGAAAGGGCATATGGTATAACTAAAGATATTTACAATAAAAGCGCACACCTAAAAATGAGAAAATAAGGCATTACAGTACAGTAGTGAAACCAACATTGTATTATAATTTAGACAAACTAGAAATATTGGAAAGACGAATTACTAGAAAAATATTAGGCCCACAAGATAATTCAGAAGGTTGGAAATTAAGAAGCAATGCTGAAATAAAATATCAATTTGCAGAAAATATAACAGAAACAATGAGAAAAAGAAGACTACTATTTTTGGGACATTTATATAGAACGGACGACAATTATAGGTTAACAAAGCATGTCTTCAAATATCTCTGGGAGAAGAAGTCAACATCAAGTCGGATTAAAAAAGTCCAGAAAGATTTAGACAAAAATAATATAAACGCAAAAGAAGCAATAGAAAAGGAATTTTTTCGGGCAAAAGTGTTACAAATAGAAGGAGTCCAGGGTAGGAAAGAGAAAAACGCAGGTTCACAGTGGACTAAAGACAAGAAGAATAAACATAGTAAAAAGATGAAAGAATATTGGAAAAAAGAAAAGAGCAAAGAATAAAGGGTCCTCAGATGTCCGATACAAAAAAAAAGTTTTCTAGAATCATGTACATCAACTGTACGAAATTTAAAATTTATACGTTAGGCTCGTAAAACTATCAAAGCTTAAGATGTTAATAGTTTTTTGTTTATTTGTCTAGTTGTTTGTACTATCAGCAAGTTGTTATACTTTATTAAAATACAAAATTGAAAAAATTATTTTGATCAAATATTTTGCAACCTTCGATGCTACTGAATTGTCGATAGTTAAAAAATAATAAGTCCTATGTCTGCAATCGATGATTTTCAATTGAAGCATAGTATGCATATTGTTATGACGGTCTGAGATTACGTCGGATGAGAAAAAATTAGTAGCATTTGAGATGTGGGTTTGGCGAGCAACGGAAAAAGTGATGTGGGTTGATAAAGTAAGGAATGATGAAGTTTTGCCAAGAACAGGGGAAGAGAAAAGAATCCTGAAGGTAATAGAAAATAGGAAAAGGAAGAGGTTTGGTCATTGTTTAAGAAGAGACTGCTTGCTTACAACTGCCATGGAGTGTGTCATAGAAGGGAATAAAAAGAAGAGGGAGTAGAAGGACGAAGTTGATAGATAGCATTAAAATCAGAGGATGTTACGAAGAGATTAAAAGACTGGTATGCGATAGGACAGCTTTGAGAGCTTCTACCATTTGAAGACCCTCCTTAGGGCAGAACACCAAATAATAATAACGATGCTCTCACAGATCGTCTTCCTGTGCAGTGGAAATCGAATAACTGACACTAATTACACTAATTACAGACTTTATATTAGACACAAACAACAGTTAGAAATTTGACAAAGGCATTCTTATACAATAATTCGAGTCAAATCTGTTTACTACACAACATTACATAATGCAATAACGACTTTTCACTAAAACTGATAAGATTGACAGTGTTACAGAGGACAGGGAAAGTCACATTTCAAACGGTTACGACAGATCCTTTTAATGTCACGAGAGGGTTAAAACTGAGCGATGGGCTGGCACAACCCTGTTCAACTTAGCACTTGAATATGTGATCAGAAAATTGTCAATTGATAGCAATTGAACATTAGAACATAAAATGTTCCAGATCGTAGGATATGCAGATGATATTAATATTAATGGCAAGATCCCAAGAAAGAACAAAAGAGACCTTTTACGAACTCAAAGGTAAAGCAGAAGAGGATTACACGTTAATACAGATAAAACATGTTATGATCACCACTGGAAGGAAAACCAGGAAAACTGAACAGTTTGAAATCGAACCACCATACCTGGAAATAGTTAATCATTTTACATATGTGGGATGTTGGATTGCAGAAGGTAATGAAGAAATAAATGAAATAAGGAAAAGGATACAGGCCACAAATAGACCATATGCTTCGTTGACATCTATATTCATGACAAGGAATAACCACCATCAGTCCAAGGTCACATTACATAAGGTTATGATTAGACCGGTGATAACATATAGCTGCAAGACTTGGACTCTGAACAAACAAGCCGCTAACATAGTCAATACCTTTGAAAGGAGAATCTTGAGGAGAATATATGGACCAATCCAAGCCAATGGGGTATGGAGAATGCGTCACAATGAAGAACTGTACAAACTGTATAAAGACAATGATCTGGCCACCACCATCCAACTGTATAGATGTAATGGGCAGGGCATATCATTAGGATGGAAGGCAACCGAATAGCTAGGGAAGTACTGTTTAGTCAGATCGAGGGTTGAAGATTGTCGCAGGACTCAAGCATCACTGGATTGACACAGTGGCAAGGGATGCTGATACTTTACTTAAAATAAAACGATAGGCATTGATTGCCAAGAACAGGGAAAAATGGAGACGGATGATTATGGAAGCTGAGGTTCGACTCCGAACTGTGACGCCATAGAAGAAGAAGTCTAAACAGAAATGTCCGCTTCAAAATACAGTATGTATACTGTTAAATCGCCTCGTATTGTAGTGACGTAGAGGGTCTAGATGCTGATAGAATAGTTGAGTAAAGTCTAGAAGAGACACTCACATGACCGTAATTACCGCATTACCGTACGCGTAATTCTGCCGCTCAAATATCGGCAGAGCGTCGCATAGTCAACGCTGATGCGCTATCTATTTCCTCAGCGTATTATTATTTGGTGTTCTGCCCTAAGGAAGGTCTTCAAATGGTAGAAGCTCTCAAAGCTGTCCTATCGCATGCCAGTCTTTTAGTCTCTTCGTAACACCCTCTGATTTTAATGCTATCTATCAACTTCATCCTTCTACTCCCTCTTCTTTATTTTTCCTTCTATGACACACTCCATGTCAGTTGTAAGCAAGCAGTCTATTCTTAGACAATGACCTAACCAATTCCTGTTTTTATTTTCTATTACCTTCAGGATTATTCTCTCTTCCCATATTCTCTTAAAACTTCATCATTCCTTACTTTATCAACCCACTTTACGTTTTCCATTTGCTCGCAAAACTCACATCTCAAATGCTTCTAATCTTTCCTGATCCTCCTTCCTCAGTGTCCATTTCTCTGCACCATATAAAGCAACGCTCCACACATAACATTTGGCCAACCTTTTCCTTAAATTCTAATTAATTTTGCCTCACAGCAGACTCTTCTCTTCCCCTTAAATGCCTCTTTCGCTATTGCAATTCTTGCTCTAATTCACGAGTGCAGGGCATATCTTCACTTATCAATCTTCCTAGATATTTATGCAACTCCACCTGTTGTATTTTGTCTTGCCCTATCTTTATATTTGCTCTTTTTTTCTCCTCTGCTAATCACCATACACTTAGTGTTTTCCATATTTATCCTCATTCCACATTCCCCGCATACTAAATTCAAATCTCTTATCGTTTCATTCATTGTCTCTTCCTTTTCTGCTAAAACAGCCATGTCATCAGCAAACCTTATACATTGAATTCTTCTTCCACAGATATTCACCCATTCTGTTTTGTCAAAGCACTTCGTAATCAAGTCATCAAGATAAATGTTAAATAACGTTGGTGACATACAGCAGCCTTCCCTTATTTCTTTTCTAATCTTAATTCCTTCTGCACTCTCCTTACCAATTTACACTCACTTTATGTCCAAGGTAGAGATTACGAATTAACCGTCTCTCCTTCCAATCCACCCCCTTGTCCTCAGGTTAGCATTATTGAATTAACTAGAACACTTATGTAACCTGCTCCTACTTTCTTCGTGATTCCTTATGTCAGTGTCCAGGTCCCTTGTACAAGCAAGTAGGCAAAGTTCCTGTACAGGTAATTTTGAAAGCAAAATTAGTCTCTTCCAGGCGCTTTGTGGATGAATGTACACCAGCCGGGGAAGACCAAGTGAGAATATAAATTGTAGTGTTTGAGTTCTAATAATAAAACAAACATAAGCCAAAAAATATTACTGACGTTTAAAAACATTCTACAAAAAAAAACCCACCGACATTCATTTATGCAGTAGAAATCTAATTGAACATGAGGAATAGCTTAAAAATGTCATGATATTGAAATTACGTAACATGAAATTGGAACAGGGAAAGTGACGGAAGAGCAGAATAAAGAGAACAAGAAAAAACTAAAATCAAGAAGTACTTGAAATCTGCCTTTAAAGTTTTCTAGTTTCTGTACTAATTGCTATAATAACTGAAATTATCATTGAAACTCCACTATATATCTTTGCCCAGTCTTCCACATCTCTGATACCTTTCAGTTTCTTCTTCGTTTCTGTAATTATGACAATTTAATTTATTTTTGGTTTGGTCTCCAAGTTGCGTATTTAATAAATTATATAGACTGGTAATTACCTTTATCTAATTCCTTTCTTCCAACTTTTGATTGTTTGCGTAACGACGCGTTTCACACACGTGCGCGTCGTCGTAAAGTTAAAAGTCGACACTTTTAACTTTATGAGTCGACTTTTAACTTTACGACGACTCGCACGTGTGTGAATGCACATAGCTATGTGTTCGCGTGAATTCGAATGTTGTGCAGTGGTTTTATTTTAAACTTAACGACGAGTGATTAGTTCATGATTTCATTTTTATAACCTGATGATGGGACTGTGTTCCTGAAACGCGTCGTTACGCAAACAATCAAAAGTTGCAAGGAAAGAATTAGATAAAGTTAATTACCAGTCTATATAATTTAATTTAATTTACTTTCTGATGTTCTAGGAAATTTACCATTTCTGGTTCCTTCTGACTCAAACCACTTATATTCCAGGCTGCAACCTTCAAGATGTATTTTGTACCAAAATCCTTCTTACCCTTAATACGTAATCGTTGTCCTCTAGAATAGATGAGTCGGTGACCTCGCGAATAGAACAGGTGCCAGATTTCAAGTAGCGTGCAGCATCACGTACCAAAATGGTAAGGAGGTTGAAACCAAAATTGTTCTCTTCCAGTCGCTTTGTGGATGTATCATTAAACACTTAAAGATGAAAACAAGGAAAAAGACGTAATTGAAATATTATAATCTCATGGGCACACTTCAACTACTGTATGGTAGTGAGACTTGGCTTAGAAAGGCCAAAGTTGTGTCTAGAATACAAGGAGCCGAAATGAGGTTCTTGAGAACTGTAAAGGGTTGTACCAAGAGAAATCTTATGAGAAATGATCATAATAAAATGGAGCTAGGGATAGCTAAAATGAGAAAATCTTGCAGTAAAATCAGAGTGGTGGTTACACGTAGAGAAAATGGATGCAACTAGATTTTCAAGAAAAGCCCTTGACTATCATCCAAGACAGAAGAAAAGTGTGGGAAAACCCCGTATACGATGGTTTGATGAATTGCGCTGAGACTGGAACAGGCTACTAGCCTAATCCGTAAGGGATGACCACAACGTCGAAGAAGAACTTTGTAAAGCTTGAAAAGTATCATGTAGCGTTTGCGGTCAAACCAATCCTTAAGAACTGAAGCCAAGGTAGGCAGATACAAGACGATAGTGCGCCCAATATTGACTTACGCTGCTGAAACTACGACTGACACAGCGATCACAGAAACTCTTCTCACTTTTCTCCTAGAAGTCGTCGTGTGTCTGTCCAGAAATTAGCATTTTTACAAGTTCCAAACATCACGAATTCAACTGCGGTCAATCCACATTTCACATCCCATGCAGGACATACTCCACTCTATTCTGATATTGTCTTTAATATTCTCTGCTTCTGTCTTGGCACTCAGCATAACCGTTATCCTAGATTCCTACCCCCAAAATTGTTTTTAATGGTAACAGCATTCTGAGAAAGTAAAATATAAATCACACACACACACACAGACACGTACACAACACACATACACACAGAATGTGCTAGAAAAATATGTAACTGTACAGACAAAGGTGACGAAACCTGTAGTTAAGAAAGGACATTTAACTTATACGTTGTTTGAGGTTGTGTGTATGGACGGTGGGGTGTGAATAGTTTGTTGTTCTGTTGTTGTCATTTCCGATCTGACGATGAGCTGAGAAGCTTGAAAGCGCTAATGGGAATAATTTTTCTATAGTGGTGTGCAACAGTGATAATTTTTTTTGTGATTATAACCACTAACACAACTTTATTAATTAAAAAATATAAAACAATTTGCTGTAAAAACAGTAGTCAATAGTTATTTAACATTTCTCT